>CAJQZJ010033935.1:1042599-1093457 GCA_907164525.1 Lophiomys imhausi
GACAGTATCAGAAACTCCTATATATTTTCTAAATCTAATTTATCTAATTCCTACACTTGCCTTACTGACATAAAAAGAAAAATGGCCTTAATTTCAGGTTAGAATTGTAGACTGAAGGGTGCCACATACTCTTGAATATAGCTCACGCAGTCTTAGATATCAGTTTATAAGTTTGTTTCCTATATATAAAGGGTATTTTTGTTGTTTGGCATTAAAAAGGCAGTTAAGAGGTTTAAAATGTTGTAAGTAAATTAAGGGTTACTACACTTTGACCTGGTTTTCTAAACCTCTAAGAGCTGAAGTAATTTGGAGCTAAGATAAAATATCTTAGAAGGGTGATGTTAGCCTATGCCTTTAACTCCAGCAGAGACAGGAGGATCACTATAGAGTTAGCTGTTTTTTTAAGTTCCAGAGTTACAATAAACAGGGTGGTGATGGTGTACAACTTTAAACCCATCACTTGAGAAACTTACACCCTTAATCCCAAAATGCTGGAGACAGAAACATGCAAATCTCTGAGTTCAAGGCTAACTTGACACAGAACAAAATCCAAATAGAGAAAAACTTAGATCCAGGGGTGGTGGTGTTCACCTTTAATCCCAACAGTTGAGAGGCACATGCCTTTGATCCCAATACATGGAAGGCAGAGGCAGACACACACGATTTGTAATGATTTTAGTTTAAAAGCTACTCAGAAAAGGCATGCTGAAATTCAAAATGAATTGTCCTTTGTGATCTGAAAATATATACACTTAAAGGTATGTTTAGTTCCAAAATATCAGAAGAATTTTTTTTTAATCTCAATTGAAAGATAATACTTTTTATATTATCAAAAATGCAATTTTCTCTAGGAAAGATATTACCTGCCAAAACAAGTAGTACCCCAGAGTTAGGATTATGATAGTGCTCTGTTCTTATCTTTCCAGGAGATGAAAAGCATACATCTAAGGAGTTTAGGGATAACTGGACAGCTGAAACCTCTGAAGAAAAGGGACCAGACACCAAGGAAAACAAGTAGCCTAGATGATATATCCTCACAGTCCTAGCTGTTTCCTCAAAAATCTACAACCAGAACAACTCAAAATGGCTAACTAAGATGGTTCAGCCCCACAGACTGTTCCAGCCAGGAATTCATTAAAACCCTGAAGTTCAGCCTCTGACCACAAACTTCTGTGGATATTTAAATAGCTGAGCACAAAAAGACTGAACATCAAATGATATTATTAACTTGTTTAACCATTTTTCCAATCTTATTTGGGCCCCAAACAGGATTCCTACATTTTAAATAAGCAGGAAGTAATTTTAAGAGAGCAACATCCCATTCCCACAAGGTGGTGTGGGTGATTTCCCCCTTTGGTCATTTATGGGGAATTGGTTACAAATTGTTAAATGGTCTTGTTAAATAGGTTTTGGAGGTTATACCCAGGGATTTCTCTCTTTTTCTTTTCTCTACCCTTCTTTCTCTCCTATGAAGGGGGAGAAAGACTTGAAAACAATGGGATGTAGACATAGTATAGGAATAATAAAGAAAAAAGGACAGATTATTAATATATTCTTATAACTCTCTATACTGATATAAAATTAAGATTATATTTGGCTACATTGGTATTGATTTTTGTATATTGATACAAAATTAAGGTTAACTCTTTTTAAGGTATTGAACCTATGTAATGCTTAAAAATGCAATGTCAAGTTTTGGCATTGTCACAAACTTTTGATAGCAACTGTCACAAACTTTTTAGGATAAATAAGAAATGCAAACTAAATGTGCCAAGGAACTCAAGCAGCCGGGCACAGCGCAGCGTGGACACAGGGAGCTGGGCGCAGCATGCAGTGCATCACAGAACCCCCCAGACAGAGAGGAGAAGCTTGGCGGGGATCCCAGATGTGGCGTGGTGCAGAACCCAGGCCAAGGAGCATGCCCTGGAAGTGGGAAAGAGCCACTTAAAAACCCAGCTAGTAGACAGGCTCAGGCCCAAAGCTGAGGTCAGTGGCATGGGACCCAGGCTCAGGTGAAGAAGAGGTCAACGTCTTGGGGAGCAAAGCAGAGGTTAGTGGCGAGGGACACAGACTCGGGATCCAAAGTGGAGATCAGTGGCGTGGGGCAGAGGTCCAGGGTACAGAGAAGAAGCCACTTGTGCCGGGCACAGGCCCAGGACCCAGAGTAGAGGCCAGCGCGACCCTGCCACAGAAATGGGGAAAAGCCACTAGCTGCTGGCAGGGAGGCACAAGCATATCTTGGCTTACCCAGAAAGTTGTTGGACATAAAGTCCCTCTACTGGATATACAATCACTTGGAAGAACATTGTGCTCAGACAGGGGAAAGGTCTGCTCTTCTTGCAATGGTACAGTCTCCTGCAGATCTAATTACTGCAGGGTCTTGGAAGGTAGCCCCAAATGCCAGATAGAGGTAACTCCCAGCTACCTGAGCGCCCAATATTCACACGGTCACTGCAACACCCTAAAAAGGAACAACAGTGCTACTGGAATGGTCCAGAAGACATCAGGAACAATCAGATTAGGGCAAACAGATGACTAGAGGTCATCAAAAGAACAAAACTGACAAAAATCAAGGAAATATTACTCCAACTACATTCAGCGACATTAACACAAGCCCTGAGCAACCCACTACAGCTGAAACACATGAAAATGATGACAAATCTATATTTAGGAAAATTATGGAGTCCCTTCAAGAAATGAAAACACTGAAAGAATACAAAGAATTCTCAATTTTACAAATAAAAGCAAATACCATTAGAGACCTCCAACCCAACACAGACAAACATGAATAGGAAAGAGTTAAGGCAATGAAAGATTTGAAAGATTTTTCAGACAAAGACAAACAAATTGGAACAGGAAACATATAAAATGAATAAAAGTGTTCAATACTTGAAATTGGAAGTAGAAGCAATAAAGAAAATACAATCAGAGTTAATCCTGGAGGTGGAGAATCAAAGAAAGAGAACAGGAACTACAGACATGAGTATCAAACATAGGATACAAGAGATGGGTGACAGGATCTCAGGTGTGGAAGATTTGATGGAAGAAATCAGTACAACAACCAAAGAAAATGAGAAATCTAAAAAACTTCTCACCCATAGCATTGAGGAAATCAAGGATTAAATGAAAAGATGGAACCTAAGAACTATAGGCATAGGGGAAGGAGAAGACTCCTGACTCCAAGGTCCAGGAAACATCTTCAACAAAATCATAGAAGAAAACTTCCCAAACCTAAAGAGAGAGATGCCAATAAAATTCCAAGAGGCTTACAGAGCACAAACAGATTAGATCAGAAAAGAAACTCCTCTCGCCACATAATAATTGAAACTCCAAATGTACAGAAAAAGAAAGTATATTAAAAACTATAAGAGAAAAAGGTCAAGTAACATATAATGGCAAACCCATCAGAATTACACCTGACTTCTCCTCAGAAACATTAAAAGCCAGAAGGGCCTAGGAAGACGTCCTACAAGCCCTGAGAGAACATAGGTGCCCAGCCAGACTACTATGTCCAGCAAAACTCTTCATCAACATAGATGGAGTAAACAAGATATTCCATGACAAAATCAAATTTAAACAGTATCTACTCACAAATCCAGGCCTACAGAAGATTTTAGAAGGAAAATCCCAAGCCAGAGAAGATAACTACACCCAAGAAAACAGAGGAAACAAAAAACTCCACTGCAGCTAAACCAAAAGAAACACACAACCACCACCTTTACTAAAATAATAGGAAATAACAACCTTTGGGTCTTAATATCCATCAACATCAATGGACTCAACTCACCAATAAAAAGAATGGATCTGCAAACAAGACACACATTTTGCTGCATACAAGATCCATCATTTGGCTGCATACAGGAAACACATCTCACTAACAAAGATAGATGTCACCGAACTTTTTAATTATTATTTAACACTTATTTATTTATTACTATATTCACTTATAATAAACACCAATAATTTCTTAACTATTAATCCTATAAATTCCTACAACCCCTTTAATCTATCCACTAAACGTATTGATAATTATTTTTCTAACCTTTTAGAATGATACAGTCTCTGGGGCAGGTCCTCAGTCGTCAGGAATACAGTCTTTATTGTAGATTCTTTAACGCACTTAGCAGTCCTTTTTCTGGATATCTCAGATGCAGATTCGTCAGGGTAAGTTGGTTATTGCAGTCTCACTTTAAATAAGGCTTGATGCTTTCTTCTTTCTGGCAGACCCCAGCCCCTTCACATCAGCAACTCTGCCGCTCTACTTCAGAGTACTTAAAGCCAGGCACAGCTTCCTTTAAGCCCACTGTTCGGACAGATCAAACCCCTCTAGGCAAAAGCTGAGCCACAGGGTTTAGTCCTTGACCTTTTGGTGTCTTTCTCAGGCTTTCTTTGCTCACCAGTTTCTTTCTGCCTCAGGGAAATCTGGCCATCAAATGATGGCTAGCACTTTTTTCAGCAGGACTCTCAGAGCTCTCTAGCATCAGGGGCCTCTTCTCTTCTTGGGCTCCATGCAGTGTCCTTAAATAGGAGGAACTCTGTTTCAGCTTAATTTGGGCTCCACCCACTTAGCAGCTGAAAACAATGTCAGGCCAGATACTTTGTTTCTTTAAGTCCATTAAGTCCTTCCTGTTTTTCTGACAACCTTGTTTTTCAGTCCATTGAGTATTTCCTGTTTTTACTGACTTCAACCTTGTTTTTCAGTCTATTAAGTCTCCTGTTTGCTTTTTGTTTTTAGTCCACATGCTGATAATGATCTTCATGCCCTGAATTAAGGAACAATATCAGAAACCCCTATATATTTTCTAAATCTAATTTAATTTATCTAACTCCCTACAGGTAGAGCTACCTCAGAGTAAAGAGTGGGGAAAAGTTTTTCCAAGCAAATGAACCCAGGAAGCAAACTGGAGTAGCCATCTTAATATCAAGTAAAATAGACTTTCAACTAAAGTTAATCAAAGAAGATAGAGAAGGGCATTGCATACTCATTAAAGGAAATATTCATCAAGAGGATATCTCAATATTGAATACTAATGCCCCAAATACAAGGGCACTTACATTTGTAAAAGAAAATCTTCTAAATCTTAAACCACACATCGATCCCCAAACAGTAGTGGGAGACTTCAACAACCCACTCACAACAATGGACAGGTCATCAAGATAGAAACCAAACAGAGAAGTAATGAGTCTAACAGAGGTCATGAACCAAATGGACCTAACAGATATCTACAGAACGTTTCACCCAAACACAAAAGAATACACCTTCTTCTCAGCACCACACAGAACCTTCTCCAAAACTGACCAGATAGTCGGACACAAAGATAGCCTCAACAGATACAAGAAAATTAAAATAACCCCTTGTATCTTATCAGATCACCATGGAATAAAGCAGGACTTCAACAACAACAGAAATAACAGAAAGCCTACATACTCATAGAAACTGAACAAGTCTTTATGGATGATTACTGCATCAGGGAAGAAATAAAGAAGGAAATCAAAGACTTCTTAAAATCGAACAAAAAATGAAGTCTCAACATACCCAAACCTATGGGACACAATGAAAGCTGTGCTACGAAGAAAGTTCATAGCACTAAGTGCCTTCAAAAAGAAAATTATGACAGCTCATATTAGTGTATTAACAACTGAACTGGACGAACTGGAAAAAAATAAAAGAAGCAAACATTCCCAAGAGGAGCAGAAGGCAGGAGATCATCAAACTTAGGGCTGAAATCAACAACTTATAAAAAAAAAGAATGATACAAAAAAATCAGTGAAACCAAGAGCTGGCTCTTTGAGAAAATCAACAAAATTGACAAACCCTTAGCCAAATTAACTAAAAGGCAGAGGGAAAAAAATCTAAATCAACAAAATCAGAAATGAAAAGGGAGAATTAACAACAGACATTGAGGAAATCCAGAGAATCTTTAGATCCTACTTTAAAAATCTGTACTCCACCAAATTTGAAAACCTTAGTGAAATCGACAATTTTCTTATATTCCACCTACCAAAGTTAAATCAAGATCAGGTTAACAGATTAAACAGCCCTATAACCCCTATGGAAATAGAAACAGTCATTGAAAATCTCCCAAACAAAAAAAGCCCAGGGCCAGATGGTTTCAGCACAGAATTCTACAAAACATTCAAAGAAGAGCTAGTACCAATACTCTTCAAACTCTTCCACAAAATAGAATCAGAAGGAACACTGCCAAACTCATTCTATGAGGCCACAGTCACCCTGATTCCTAAACCACACAATAACCCAAGAAAGAAAGAGAACTTCAGACCAATCTCCCTCATGAACATAGATACAAAAATACTTAATAAAATACTGGCAAACAGAATCCAAGAACAAATCAAAAGTATCATACACCATGATCAATTAGGGTTCATCCCAGGAATGCAGGGATGGTTCAACATATGAAAATCCATCAATATAATTTACCATATAAACAAGTTGAAAAAAAAAACCACATGATCATCTCACAAGATGCGGAAAAAGCATTTGACAAAATCCAACACCCCTTCATTCTAAAAGTCCTAGAGAGATTGGTCATACAAGGACCGTATCTAGAAATAATAAAGGTGATATACAGCAAGCCAGTAGCCAACATCAAATTAAATGGAGAGAAACTTGAAGCATTTTCTCTAAACTCAGGGACAAGTAAAGGATGTCCAGTTTCACCATATCTTTTCAACATAGTACTTGAAGTTCTTGCTAGAGCAATAAGACAGCTAAAGGAGATCAAAGGGATACAAATTGGAAACAAAGAAGTCAAATTATCCCTATTTACAGATGATCTGATAGTATACATAAGTGACCCCCAAAATTCCACCAGAGGGATCTTACAGCTGATAAACACCTTCAGCAAGGTGGCTGGATACAAAATTAATTCAAAAAAATCAGAAGCCCTTCTTTATACCACATATGAATGGGATGAGAAAGAATTTAGGGAAACAACACTCTTCACAATAGCCACAAACACTATAAAATACCTGGTGGTAACTCTAACCAAGCAAGTGAAAGACCTGTATGACAAGAACTTCAAGTCCTTGAAGAAAGAAATTGAAGAGGCCATCAGAAGGTGAAAAGATCTCCCATGCTCATGGATAGGTAGGGGCAACATAATAAAAATGGCCATCCTGCCAAAACAACATACAGATTCTATGCAATTCCTATCAAAATATCACCACAATTCATTATAGACCTGGATAAAGTTACTCTCAACTTCATATGGAATAACAAAAAACCCAGAATAGCTAAATCAATCCTGTACAATAATAAAAAAAATCTGGAGGTATCACCATCCCAGATTTCAAGCTGTACTACAGAGCAATAGTAATAAAAACAGCATGGTACTGGTATAGAAGCAGACGAATGTGTCAATGGAATGGAATTGAAGACCCAGAAATGAACCCACACACCTATGGTCACTTAATTTTTGACAAAGAAGCCAAAAACATACAATGGAAAAGGACAGCATCTTCAACAAATGGTGCTGGTCCAACTGGATGTCCACATGTAAAAGAATCAAATTAGACCCATACTAATCACTTTGTACCAAACTTAAGTCCAAGTGGATCAAAGACTTTAACATAAGGCCAGATACATTAAATCTACTAGAAGAGAAAATGGGAAAAACCCTCAAACTGATTGGCACAGGTTACAACTTCCTGAACAGAACACCAACAGCTCAGGCTCTAAGACCAACAATCAATAAATGGGACCTCATGAAACTGAAAAGCTTCTGCAAGCCAAAAGATACTGTCATTTGAACAAAACAGCAATCTACAGATTGGGAAAAAAATCTTCACCAGCCCCACATCTGACAGAGGGCTAATATCCAAAATTTACAAAGAACTCAAGAAATTAAATCCCAAGAAACCAACTAATCCAATCAAAAAGTGGGGAACAGAACTAAACAAAGAATTCACAAAGGAGGAATCTCTAATGGCTGAGAGACACTTGATGAAATGCTTAGCATCCTTAATCTTCAGAGAAATGCAACTCAAGATGACTCTGAAATTCCATCTCACACCTGTCAGAATGGCTAACATCAAAAGCTCAAATGACAGCACATCCTGGCTAGGTTGTGGAGAAAGGGGATCCCTCCTCCATTGCTGGTGGGAGTGCAGGCTTGTGCAACCACTATGGAGGTCAGTATGGAGATATCTTAGAAAACTTGAAATAGCTCTGCCTCAGGACCCAGCCATACCACTTCTGGGTATACATCCAAATGACTCCTCACCAAATCACAAGGAAGTTTCCTCATCTATGTTCACAGCAGCCTTATTTCTAATAGCTAGAAACTGGAAACAATCCAGATGTCCTTCATCCAAGGAATGGATTAAAAAACTGTGGTACATCTATACAATGGCATACTACTCAGCTCTCAGACACAATGAAATTATGCAATTTGCAACCAAATGGATGGAACTAGAGAAGCTCATCCTGAGTGAGCTAACCCAGACTCAGAAGGATGCACATGGCATCTATTCACTTATAATCGAATTTTAACCATATAGTACAGGATAACTATACTACAACCAGTGCACCAAAGGGAACATGAACATAGACTTTGTTACCTGTCAATGAGACACTTTGCTCTAGTGGTGCTCCTTTGTAGGCCTCCAGTGTATGAGGAGTCTCTTGGCCCTCATATGATGGCTGAATTGCGGTGGGGGACTGTTATATTGGGACACTCCACTCCAGAGGAGTGGGATGGAAGGGATGGGGATAGAGGGTGTCAGGGAAGGACTGGGAGGGGTGGAAAAAGACACTGTGATGGAGATGTAACATGAAGTAATAAATAAATATTAAAAAAAGAAAAAAAAGAAATGCAAACTAATAGTCATTCAAATATGTCATTTTGTTAGGTACTAGCATAGTTTATTACAGATGTTTTTTGAGTTAATTGGAAATCAAGTTGCTAAGAGACAAGCAACATTTTCTTATCTAAATATATGGAGATAGATAGATAGATGGTCTTCAAAAACCTCAAGAGATCTGTAGAATGTGGCATTCAAAGATGTTTTCTTAACTTAAGATTTTTTGATATTGAGCCATGTCTGCTCCTGACAGCAGCCCCTATTCTACGCCAAGTAGAGGATGAGCCATTTGCAGATGGCTTCATTAGTGGCAAGCTTGTCATTGAGTAAGAGAAAACCCTTGCTTCAACTGTAGAGACAATGCTGATTGATAAGGACAAAACTTGGAAGGAGGTAAGTTGACAGTCTAGCTGTGCCATGACAGGGTAGGCAAGTCCTTCATAATTCCTGCTTTACAGTTGATGTATGTTAGATATACTGGGCCAAAAGGCTGAAATAGATGCTCTAATGTATTAAGAGAAATTGGGGACTGTCCAGGCAGCCAGTTGTCTGTTATTTCTTAGTTTTGGAAGTTGCTGGTTCTTCACTTACCGTATAATCAGATATATTTATCCTTCTCAAGCCTGTGATATGGTTGAAGACTAGATAGTTATAATCTCACAGTTAAGTTTTAAGTTGTTTAGGAATTAATAGGATGTTCCAGCTCTAAGAAGGTGCTTTTAAGTTGGTAATGCAAGTTAGGATAGAAACTGAGTTAGGTATAGAACTTTAAACTCATTGAGATAGATCGATAATAGGATATTAATATCAATCGCCAACTATGTTTGCACTGGACATTGAGAATATATATCATATAATGTTCATAATTGTGGCCTTTTATAAAAAACTATGTTTGCTTGGGAGTCTCATTGTATTACACAATTGTCTTTATTGACAGCATAAGGAAACTATAAGGATAGAAAAATCAGATGTGTTGTGATGCTCTGTCTTTTTCTTTGCTTTTGTTTTCTGAAGTAGCATCTTACAACATAGCCCAGAGTACTTACAATCCTACTGATTGGCCTTTCTAGAGGTGAGATTACAGAGGTGAACTATGTTACCCGGCATAGATGCTGAGTCAACTATAAAGGACATTCTTTTTTTTTTTTTTTTTTGTTCACTTTTATTTCTTCAAGTTACATCTCAATCATAATCCCCTCCTTTTTTCCCCTTCCGGTCCCAACCTCCTAACCTCTTCCCCCTCACCCTCTTAAGTGCTTTTTTTTTTTTTTAAGGTTAAGGTATATCTTTTTTCCCCCAACAGCTCCCCCTTTTAGACCAATAAACAGCTCTTTTCTTATAACAATAAATACAATACAAAACAATAAGAATAATTAGGCCACACAAATATGAAAATTATAAGCTATAGCAATGTCCAGTCCATATATATTTGGCAACTGATATTAATATTCTATTATCTTTAAAAGAAAGAAAAAAAGAAATTTTCTTGCTTGCTTTTTAAATATTGACTAAGTATTTTGAAATTTTTTCTTAATTTGAGTCTCTATGATATATCTTCATATCCTGATTTAATTTGTGGTTTTTTGTATGGACTAGATCTGATTATATGCTTACTACCTTAGCTTTTACTAGGGTTATGAATTTTTGCCATATGGTTGAAGTTTTTTTAATAATTTATTTTTTATTTCTTCAAGTTACATCTCAATCACAATCCCCTCCCTACTCTCCCCTCCAGTCTCACCCTTCCCCCTCCTCCCCCTCAACCCCTCATCCTCTTTTCTTTTTTTTTTTAGTTTAAGGTATTTCTTTTTTCCCCCAACAGCTTCCCTTTCAGTCCAACAAATGGTTCTTTCTCTTATAACTATAAATACAATACAAAACAACAGAAATAAATAGGCCACAATTATGAGAGTTATATGGCTTAGCATACATTCCCAATGTCCAGTCCATATGTATTTGGCACCTGACTTTAACATTCTACTATCTAACCATCTCCATGAGTTTAAAGTTCTATATCTAACTGAGCTTTCATACTAACTTGCCTCACAATTTTAAAAATATCTTCTTAGATCCAGAACACCCTCTTTATTCCTAAACAACTCAAAATTTAACTATGAGACTCTAGCTATCTATTCTTCAACCACCTCAGAGACCTAAGAGGGATAAATATATCTGATTATATAGGAAGTGCAGGGCATGTGTCGCGTCCCCCCTTGTCCAGCAAGGAATGACGCAACTCGCAAAACTCTTCTCCAGCAGTTTATTCAGGTCCCTTGAAAACAGTCTTCCGAATAATAGGGCAGACCCAACCCACAGGCTAAATACTAAATGAACAGCCAGTCAAGTAAAGCCAAGTGGTGCTATCTTAGAGGCCCATGTATGTGGAAGCAAGCCAGATCAGCGGTCTATGACAAATATGAACTTATTATCATAGAGAGCGTTCACCGTCGGGCTGGTGGAAGGCGGAGACCAGCGCCATCTTTAGGGCGCGGCACTTCGCAGCTCTCTACAGTTCCTCCTTTTTTATTTTTTCTAAAGTTGGTAAAAGTCCCTGGAAAGGCTTCGTAATCCCTCTATCTGGGGATCTCACGGTGGGCCTGAGCCTGTAGGAGGGCGGTGCTCAAACTCTTACCCGTCTCTGGGTCAGCCTCCCCACTCGGGACTGCCCTGTCTTAGGTAGCCGAGACTTACCCGTCAACTCCGTCACTGACTTGCCAGACCCTAACATCCGTGGAACGAATACCTCAGTGGGCAGGGACTATGCTTAGTGAAGATTTACTTCACGGCAGCAAGCCATGCCTGAGGGGACTGGCCCGCCTCAATGGCGACAAGGGCTTGTATAATCATGGCTGCATTATGCTTTTGTGTGGTTCTCATTTTGTAGATGCACCATAGGCAAACCAGAGAGGCTAGTATCATTAGTATCGCCAAAGAGCCTACGCCCGCCCACTCCTTAAGATGATCCATAGCCGTCTGTATCCAGAAAGTCAAGCCAGTAGCCAGGCTCAGATCCACCCGAGTGGAGTTGATGTGGACGATTGTCGCTCTCAGCTCTCTCATCAAATTTTCAAATTCAGCCGACCAATCCTGTAAGAGGAACTTTGACAATTGTCTAGACAAATTAGCAGCTTTTGTATAATTTTGATATTGTACGGAAGTAACACACAAACCTTGCAATTTCCACTCACACCCCAATTGTGCTAGTTGCCAAAGAGAATCAATCTGTTCTTGTATTAAATCTATGCGTTGATTAACTATCATAAGACCTCCTTTGAGATGAGAATTCATAGAGGTCTGAGTATCCAATGCCTGTGCCACAGTGGCTGAGATGTTATTCAGGGCATTGGCAGTCTGTATAGAACTAGACAAGGCAATAGCTGAGGCAGTAGCTCCCACAGCAGCAACAGTGATAGCAGTAACAATAGCTGCAGTGATGCCAAAATCTCTTTTAAACCTGAATAGCATCATGGTATTAGGAGCCTCTACAGGAACTGGTACATATCGAGGCATTCTAGTCACCACAGCCACAGGAAAGGCTGTGGCATTCCAGCATAGGGCATAAAAACATGTGCCCAGAGTGCATACTAACTTTTCTTCACCCAAGGATGCACTCCCACTACTTATAATCCACAGAAAAGGAGGCCAGAGACATACTGGTGAAGCTGAAAAGTTCTTGTTGCGGTAAGAATGAAACAAAGAATTCCAAGTACCAGAGCCACTACCACTAGAGAAATCCAATCTGGTAGCAGACCCTAGGGAAAAATTATCTCTTTGATAAATTCCTCCTCCAAGCATAATGACAGGTCCCAAGTCCATGCAACTTCCATTTACCCCACACAAAAGCCACAAATCAAAAGGATTGGTGGCAGTCTGCTGAGGATCCCTAGTAGATATATCAAGCATTCCTGTACAAGACTTATTCACTATATTACTAATCATGGGGCTAAAGGAAAAATAATCTTGTTGAACCCAAACTGCTCTGCGCTCCTGACATACTCACTGCTACTATCACCAGGATCCTTAGGAAGGTCTTCATGACGAATCTTCCTCACAAGGCGTTCAGGCACCCACACTGGATCTTGTTGATTCTGAGGAAAAACACAAACAGACCCTCTCGCCCATGTTAGCATGGGGTCAGGCCCCCGCCAAGAGCCTGTCAAAATGTCCTTCCACTTCACCATGCTTTTAGGTGAACCATGAGAATCCTGATGTCTGTCCACTGCTGAGCGGCCTTGAGCATCCAAATTGAAAAAATTTAAAGTAAATAAGGCTAAAGACATTCTCTCCTTGGGGGTACGGCCTTGGCCTATTCCCCCTTTTTGTTTTTGTAAGCATTCTTTCAAGGTGCGATGAGCACGCTCCACAATTCCTTGTCCTTGAGGATTGTATGGTAATCCATGATTAAGCTGTACCTCCATCTGATTACAGAAGGAGATAAAGGACTGTGCTGTATAGGCTGTTCCATTGTCCATTTTCAGCTGCTGTGGTTTTCCCCATGCAGCCCAGGCTTCTAAGCAATGTCCTATGACATTGCGAGCCTTTTCTCCACTCATAGGTGTAGCATGTATGATACCTAAGCAGGTATCCACAGATACATGAATATATTTTAAGGTTCCAAATTCTGAAATGTGGGTAACGTCCATTTGCCAGATTTTGAGTGGCATCAACCCTCTAGGGTTCACTCCCACACTGGGAGGATGATGATGAATCACACACTGAGGACAGTCCAAAACTACTTGTCTAGCATCTGCTCTAGACAAATGGAATTTCTGCTGTAGAGTTTTTGCATTTACATGAAATAATTGGTGAAACTATCTGGCTTGATCCAAGAATGAGCTCCAAAAAATGCATTCCATCCTGGTCCATTGATCAACTTTATTATTACCCTCACTTAATGGTCCAGGTAATCCTGTATGTGCTCTGATATGTTGAATATAAAAACACCTTTTTTTCTGCCAGATTAAAACTTGTAACTCTTGTAATAAGGCACATACAGTACTACTATTCTTAATAGGACCTGCTAATTCTAATATTTTCACTGCGTTGACCACATAAACTGAATGTGAAATAAAATTGAATGCAAATTGACATTTTTTAAACACCTCAATTACTATTTTCAATTCTACTATTTGGGGGGAGCCCGGTTGAAATTGACATAACATGGGCTCTTGTCTTTCTATCAAATAGGCTCCACAGCCTGTCTTTGAGCCATCAGTAAATACATTTGGTGACCCTTGAAGTGGTACTGCTGAAGTAACCTTAGGGAATATCACTGGGTGCTCCTTAAAAAATAATAGCAATGGATGTTTAGGATAATGGTTATCAATCACTCCTTCAAAGCTACATTGCAATATTGCCCAGTCATCTACAGTGCCACACAAAATCTTAATTTGATAACTGGAATAAGGCACTATTATACTGGCAGGAGCAACTCCAAAAGACTGCAAGCATTGTTGGATACCATTCAAGGCTAAAGCAGCAAGTGCAGTAGGATAATGTTCTATTCTTTTCTTACTTGTGTCCACATCCCCGGGCAGAAAGATCTCCCTACTTTCAGGGACTGAACTGGCTGCTCTGTCTGAGTGGCTTCTGGATATGGGGGAGTAGTTGAAGGCGCCATGGCAACGGCTCTGTTTACACCAGCTGCCGCCAGCGTGGCTGAACGCGCTGTAACAACGACTCCGCCCACTCCGACTGCCGCTGACGTGTCAGGCGCCATGGCAACAGCTCCTCCCACACCGACTGCAGCAGGGGCTCCTCCCACACTGACTGCCGCCTGCTCAAATCTTTCGCCTTTGTTACTTTCCTTTCACTGTCTACGTGCTCAGATCTTTCCCCTCCATCCTGAAAGACAGGATAGTACAGCTCATGTCTCACTTCCCTCCAGACATTTGGACAGAATGACCACCCACTAGGATCACTCAGAGGGGAAGTCTCATTATATGAAGGCGCGGCCATCACAGGCGGCCCCGGACCTGAGGGCTCTATCCTGGTGCAGTCAGAACTCTTCCTCAAAGATGACTTCTCCATTTTCTTTGTTAACCTTTTAAGTTCCTCTTTAGACTCTGAGCTATCCTCTTCCAAAGTATCTTTCCCAGATTTGACCAAGCGCTCCTCTTCTGTGAGGCACTCTCTGCTTTCCTCATCTTGCTCTGCCAGTTGTGTCTTCTACTCGTCCGAATCACGGAACTTTATTGCTCCCTCCCGGAGACCTTATTGCCTCTTTACCGAGGTTCTTATTGCTCCCTCCCGGAGACCTTATTGCCTCTTTACCGAGGTCCTTATTGCTCCCTCCCGGAGACCTTATAGTTCGCAACTTCCTGCGAAACTTTACCTTTTGTTCGCTATTTCCGCGAAACTTTACCTTTTGTTCGCAATCTCTGCGAAACTTTACCTTTTGTTCGCAATCTCCGCGAAACTTTACCTTTTGTTCGCAATCTCCGCGAAACTTTACTTTTTGTTCGCAATCTCCGCGAAACTTTATTGACCTGATTTATCCCAGGAACTTACCAACGCGTTGCACCTGACTGCAGGAGTTCTGAGTCTTTTCTGGGTCCCTGTACGGGCCACCACTTTGTTGCATCCCCCCTTGTCCAGCAAGGAATGACGCAACTCGCAAAACTCTTCTCCAGCAGTTTATTCAGGTCCCTTGAAAACAGTCTTCCGAATAATAGGGCAGACCCAACCCACAGGCTAAATACTAAATGAACAGCCAGTCAAGTAAAGCCAAGTGGTGCTATCTTAGAGGCCCATGTATGTGGAAGCAAGCCAGATCAGCGGTCTATGCCAAATATGAACTTATTATCATAGAGAGCGCTCACCGTCGGGCTGGTGGAAGGCGGAGACCAGCGCCATCTTTAGGGCGCAGCACTTCGCAGCTCTCTACAGGCATGCAGCGTCCAAAACTAAGAAATGACATACCAGTGGCTGCCTGGACAGTTCCCATTTTCTCTCCATACATTACAGCATCAATCATCAGCCGTTTGGCCCCGTTTCTCTGACAGACATTGATTGTAGAGCAGGAATTATGAAGGACTTACCTACCCTGTCTTGGCAAAGCTAGGCTGTTGACTTACCTGCTTCCAAGTTTTGTCCTTTTTGGACAGCAGTCTGTCTACAGTTGAAGCAAGGGGTTTTTCTTGTCAAGAGAAAGGTTTACCACCAATTCAATCATCTCCCACTGGAGATAAAGGACATTCTAGCACAGCAGAACATGCCTACATAATTTCTATGCTCCCAATAATATTAGATTACTGCAGCTTTTGTTTTGAGAAACCTGTCAATAGGCCTTCATTACTCCTATCTATTACCTAAATGTACAGGTCTTTTTGAGTAGTTAAAAAGATACATTGCTAAAGATACATAACATTTAGTACAAGAATTAAGGGAGAACCAGTGAGTGTCAGAAAAAGAGACAGCCAGTTGTATGAAATCCTGCAGAAAAAAAAAAAAAAAAACAACTGTGTGCTAATCAGGAAACATCTTTCTTTGCTGTCTGTGTTTTATTGCAAAGTCTGATGGAAACCCTTTAGGATCAAACTTTCTTGCCAAAAACAAGACAGTTGTGGCAGAGCAAACACCTGAATGACCCTCCCCAAGCACTTTCCAAACTACTTTATATATATCAGCTCATTTAACTCGCACATCAACCCCACAGAGTAAATTCTCACTTTTCACAGAAAGAAACTGAGACACTCCAACAAATGTGGGATAGTGTTGAGCATTTTTATTACACTCTGTCTCACCTATTTTTTTTTTTTTGAGCAATACAAATAGCATATTAGTGGCATATCTGAAACTTGCCCAGGGTATTCTTGGCACAGTGTCCGTGGGTTGGACTGAATGATATTGTCAAATAATATTTCTATGTTTGGATACTGTCATTGACAAACATTCTCAATGTAACAATGGATAATAGACAATTTCTCAAAGCATTAGTGTTTTTATCTATAAAATAAAGTAAGCATGCTTTCAAAAAAAGAATAAATTTGGATGAGGGTACAAATACCCATGTCTTAGCCATATCCTCTAATCAGAGATAAAGGTCAGTTCCTTATTGGACATACATCCAGCATCTCAGTGGAGTTCTCTTAAAAATCCTCTATTGCCCTCTCAAATTTAGGATAGAAAAGATACACTCAGAGTTTACAGGAAGCCTGCAGTTCCCAGTGGGTTAGTCATCTCTTCTATAGGCTGCCCTGGGAGATGGAGGTACGTCTTGAAACACCAAGATTCTGTCTCTTGGTAGTAAGATCTGAGAGAGGAAATCTGGCAGTTTCAGGAAATTGGGGCTACTTTGATCTTGTTATTTTTAACTTTGACCCATAAATTGAACATTAAGGGCATAAAGAAACTACTCATTAAAATGGAGCTACATGTGAATGTGCGTGGCTCAGTTTCTTTCCCTAGACATCTACACTTCATACCATAACGTACTAGGGGCTTCGCAAATCAGGCCCCACATTTCTTCCCAACCAGTATCTACCACCATCCATCCAGCACATTCTTGCCCCATCTGCATCTGTTCCATGCTGTGAATCATGTATGCTAAGTTCATATTGCTTTTTTCTTCGTCCCATCTACCTGGGATACTCTTCATTCAGGTTGTGACATGGCTTCGTTATTCCATGGAAGTTTCCACTCTGAATCTTGCATTTAGTGTTCATCTTTAGCCACATCCCCTTCTATCTTTTCATCCTTATTTAACACTATGAATTAACTATTTCAGCCTTTTAAAAGATTAATTCCATCAGGCAGGTACATGAGTGTCTTGTTGAGTTTTGTATTTCCAGGCCTAGGATACCTCCTAGGTGCTCCAGAAAAACTTGGGAAATACTTTTCAACATTTGCTTGAATTTATTTACAAAAGTGGCAATGGAAATCAAATGTGTCTTGTGAGTTCTTTGCTATCCCCTCTGTATTTTATTTGTACCAGTAATCACATACTCTGTTGAGGTGCGCCTCCAGAGTTGTGGCATGGAGCTGGGGAGGTAAGAGTATGTTCAAACCTCAGAAATCTCAAAATTGGCACCTCATGCCCCATACTGGGGACAAAAAGGTATGGAAGAAGCCCTCTCCTTGCTTCTGCCCACCTTAGGAGCATATGGACACAACCCCCAAAGTGGCTACCTTCCTTGTAGCAAGTAATCCAAACAATCCCATAGGAGGTCATAGGTGAGCTTCGTCATGTAACCAGTCTCTGGGACCTTTCTCCATGTAAATATGGCATTGCCAGCATATTAATCTCAACCAATAGAATCATTCACCCCCCCCAATCCCTCCCAACTTTCTATAGTTCAAAAACCCTCACCAATCTCAGAATGGAGGAGAAAGAAGAGATTTTACTAGAGCTAAGACCAGTATTATACATAAGCTTCAATAAAGAATTGGTGGTTCATCAAGTAGCTTTCCTCAGAGCTGTCATGATTATGCTTAAAGGAACTTCTGTCATTGGAGAATGCTGTCAGACCCATTGGGTACTCCCACCAGGACCACAGCTTCACCCAACCTCCCCCAGTTCCAGAACATACCACACTTTCTCAGGTTTGACCCAGACACCCTGAGAAAACAGCAGGTGCCCCCGCCCCCCAGTCCCTGCCCTATAGCAGCTGGAGCGACTCCACATTTCCTGGTGCTCACAGGACCCAGGAGACAATGGGTGGATCTGTAGCTGCACGGAACTTTTCTCTTAAGGTTCCCTGCCCAGTGGACCAGAGAAAAGCTGCCAACCATTGGTGGCACTGAGCTCTCTCTATCCTGGCCCTGTGGTACAGCAGGACATCAGAGAGAAACAAACCTGCTGATCCCTGTCAATATTCCAGTTCTATGAAAGAAACTGTACCCTAAGATAGTTGAAAGATCCAACACAGGGCTAGTTAGATGCTCACAAGAGCATGATGATATTTAAATAAATTTATCTCTTTGGACTTTTATTTCGTGCTTTTGAGCTAAATAAATACAGTGTTAATTCAGTAGTGAACACAAAATCTATATACAACCCATAGAATCAGAACTTCTAACTGCCTTTAAAATGTTATTTAATACTTTAAGTGTAGGGCCTTCTGGAATTTCCCTCATCTACATTGTCATGTCAAATTGTATTGCCATTATACAGGTCTTGTTCAGAAACATATTATTGACATTTCATGGATGTGTTTTCACTGTTATGTCTAGTGAACACTATCTAGCAACAGACATCTTGGTCTACTAGTCTTACAATCTTCCTGCCCCACAACCCTCCACTTGTGTGAGTTTCCCTGAGCTTTAGGGTAAGCGTTGGGTATTAGGGTCCTCTCAAGGAACAGAACTTATAAAATGAATCTGTCTGTCTGTCTGTTTAGTTAATTTTCATAGTGTTCAATCACTATGAAAAGACACCATGGCCACAGCAACTCTTACAAAGGAAAACATTGAACCAGGATTGGCTTACAGTTCAGAGATTTATCCATTATCATCTTGGTGGGAAGCATGGAAGCACAGAAACAGACATGGTGCTGAAGAGGTAGCTGAGAGTTCTACACCCAGGCAGACAGGCAGTATGGACAGAAAGAGTAAACCACTGGGCCTGGCTTGAGCTTCTGAAACCTCAAAGCTCACCCCAGTGACATCCTCCAACCAGGACATACCTATTCCAGCAGGGCCACATGTCCTAATTCTTTCAAATAATGTCACTCCTTATGAGTCTATGGGGGCCATTTTTAGTCAAACCACCACATTATGTATCTCCTGAAACAGTATTTATGAGAATGGCTTACAGGCTGTGGTCCAGCTAGTACAACAATGGCTGCCTAACAACAGAAGGTCCAAAAATCCAGTAGTTATTCGGTCCATGAGTTTGGATGTCTTCACTGGTTCTCAATATACAGAATCCCAAGGAAGTAAGCTCTAATGACAGTGAGGGATTGGACTTACCAGTAAGAGTAAGAATAAAAGATAAAAAGAGAAAGCTTTCTTCTTCCATGTTCTTTACATAAGCTTCTAGCAGAAGGTGTGGCCCAGATTAAAGGTATATCTTCCTACATCAAAATGTCTGGATTAAAAGTATGTCTTCCCACTTCAAATGATAATTAAGAAAAAAAAGACCCTCGCAGATGTACCTCACAGAGTTTTAGTTAATTTCAGATTTAGTCAAATTGACAACCAAGAATAGCCATCACAGGTTACACTGAAGGTAAATCAGTCAGTGTATGGATACTGAGAGAGGGAGAGGGAGAATGTTTGCTCTATGAGATCTCCTACTATGTTGTTCAATTCCAAGTCATTGCCCTGGACACCTATACAAAGGAACAATGTTAAATGGACTCAGTAGGATATATATATATCTATATATATATGTATGTATGTATGTATGAATATATATAGTCATGACCCCCTCTATGATATATATTATATATAATTATATAATATATCACATATAATTATAATATACAGTATATAATATTATGTAACACATATTATACAGAGCAGGTCATGAATTTGGGAAAGGGAACACTGAAGGAGTCAGGGTGGAGGGAGGGGCATGAGTGATACAGATACAATACTTGTGTAGGAAGTTCTGAAAAAGAAAAGTCATGCAATGACTAATTTACCTTAGCTGCCTTTAGGTTATCAGTTCCATGCTGTATTTCTTCCTCTTTTTTACTCCTATTGTAGTTTGTTTAGTGAGCATAATGTCTTCATGAAATGTCTTTGTTGAACTTTCTAGGATGATTCTAAACTCACTCCTGGGAGTGTGTTACTAATTTTATCATTATAACATACATAGAGTTACAAAGTTCCATTTTCCTCCCAGTGTGTTCCACAAAGCAGTTGTCTATGTCTGATTTTGTTGTCATGTATGTTGGCAATTTTCCCAGTCTTTTTTAAAAAGTACATCTGCAGAGAACCTCATAGGCTTCCTTTATTCAAATACTCTTGATATGAATAGGAACATTTCAGATCTACCCAAGTCTGGCACGTAAGAATAGAGAAATAGAACTCATTGCCTTGATGTGCTCTAACCATGTGTGTAAGAGAAGAGAAGGATATATGAAGGTCAGAAATTTAGGAATGAGTTTGATAGGTGCCATAAGGTAGGGATTCCTGTTTACCTCAGCAAAGAGTACTGAGCACTGTATAATCATATAAAATAGGAGTCCTATAAAATTCAAATGCCATGTCTATCAATTCCAGCATTAAGCCTGGCTTACAGAAAAAGAGATGAAGTCAGGCTTCAATCATAACTGACCTCATGACATTGCTTGGACATGGTGGAGGAAGAAGAGGTCAGAGTAGGATTCTGGGTACTACTAAACAGGGCATTTGATTCAAATGGCTCACAAGGGGAGAAAAGAAGACTGAAGTCAAGGATGATAGTCCTTGATGAGTCCACACGATGATCACACTGACACTGGCATTGAAAGTGGGTCTTCCCCAGAATGCTGTTCAAAATGGAAAAAACTTGGAAGCAGGTAAGTTGACAGTCTAGCTCTGCCAAGACAGGATGGGCAAGTCCTTCATAATTCCTGCTTTACAATTAATGTCAGTCACAGATACTGGGCCAAAAGGCAGAAGATAGATGTTCCAACGGTGTAGAGAGAAATTGGGGAATGTCTAGGCAGCCAGTTTTCTGTCATTTCTTAGTTTTGGAGACTGCTTGCTCTGCACTTCCTGTTTATTCAGATATATTTATCCTTCTCAGATTTCTGATGTGGTTGAAGACTATATAGTTATAGTCTCATAGTTAAGTTTTAAGTTGTTTAGGAATTAAAACAATGTTCTAGGTCTAAGAAGATGTTTTTAGGTGGTAATGCAAGTTAAGATGGAAATTGAGTTAGATATAGAACTTTAAACTTATCGAGATAGATAGATAATAGAATATTCTTATTAGTGGTCAAATACATATGAACTGGACATTGGGAATGTTTATCATACCTTATAATTTTTCTAATGGTATCCTAATTGTTCTTATCCCTTTGTATTTTATTTATTGTTACAAGAAAAAGAGCTTTTTATTTTACTAAAATGGGGAGATGTTGGAAAAAAAAGATCCACTTAAAATTTAAAAAATGGGTCTTCCCACTTCAAATGATAATTAAAAAAAACCTTCCTTACATTGACACTAGAATATTGATGTAATTTTTGAAGCATTTTAATATGTGACTGTTTTATAAAATATGTGTCATATACCCTTACTTCATATCTCAGAAAATGCAGATGCAGAGAAGGTATATGGCTCTGAAGTTTCACAGTCCAGAAACTGTTAAGGCAGAGGTTTAGCAGATCTGCATCTAATTCAAAAGTTTGACTCCTTTTTATTTACCACAGAGGGTTTTCTCAGTACCTACGAATCCTTCAGCACTGTTTGAGATATTCACAGATCATCTGTTTTCTAGACAAAGCATTTGACCTTCTGGATCTTGAATTCCCTTTCTACATTGTGCAGAGCTTCTTGCTAGGTCCTTGATCCATGGAGTAGAAGGTGATCAGATCCTTCACAGTAAGAACATATTTGTAAAGGAAGATGTTTTACAACTATATCTTACAATCATCAGAGCCAAAATTTTTGGGAAGTGCATTATTTAATCCACTATCCCATAAGACAGACATTATAGCCATTGCCTTATATATAAAGAAACTGAAACTTAGTTGGTCCACACAGATAGTTAGATATGGATTTGAAGTAAGAAGAGTGTCCTAGTTGAATTTATGTTGCTCTGATAAATATCCAGACCAAAAAAAAAAAAAAAAAAAACAACTTTAGAGAGAAAAGGTTTATTTCATCTTATAATCCAGGTTATAATCTATTATTGTGAAGAATTAAAGGTGGGACTTTCAGTCAAGGGCAAAGAGTAATACATGCATGTGACTTAGTTGTTTACTTGTTAGACTTCTCTTCTTATATAGTTCAAGAACATTTGCCTAGGGAATGATGCGGCCTACAGTGGGCTGGATCTTCTTACATCAATTAACCTAGTTAAGACAGTCCCCTACAGACAGTCCCCTACAGCTCTGCCCAGATACCAACACAATGTACAGTGTTCTCATTGAGACTCTCTTCCCAGGTGATTCTAGTTGGTGTCAAGTTGACAACACTAACAAAGAGTGAGGCCCAAACCCTTCATCACACAGCCACAGAAACTCATTAGAAATTGTATTGTGTGATGCTAAAAAATAGAGAAAACAAGGGGTGCATTCAAGAGTAGGATTCAGAAACTGAAATTCTGTGGGAGCTATGACTTTTCTTCCTCTAATCCTGATTAACAGACTGAAGGTTTATAGGGGTTTCAGCCCCCATGGGGGAAAAGGGCTTCTGAAAAGAGACTGTGAGATTAATAACCAATTAAAAGTCAACATGACTCAGTTAGTTCTGTCAACAGAGATGCAAAATAGAATTCTAATTTTAAAATATTCATGAGGGCAAGTTAAAGCAAATGTAGTATTTAATAGTACTACTAACAATAATAATAATAACAATGATAATAATAATAATAATTTAGGGTTAAGCTCTAAATTTTGTTAGCTAAATGAGAAAGTTGCTTGGGGAAGTGTATGGGAGGAAGAAAGAACATTCATATCATCAGCATTCTAGGCAGAAAAAGCTTCCCACAAACATGAACAGGATGGGAGCAAACTCATTAGCAGATGAAGGATTTAAAGGAACATGGAAGGAGGAAGCTTCAGTACATAAAGCCAAGTGGATGACTTGAAAGACATGTAATTGGAAGGAGAAGTTAAATAAAATTGAAAATTAAACAGATTGAAAAGGACAAGCAGTTAAAAACTACAGCATAGAAACTCAAGAATCTTTATGGAAATGCAGTCACAACAAACAGCTCAGTTGTGATGAATATACAACAGATTTTAGCATCTACCTCTATGCAAATGTTGAAGATATAAATATATTTTATATTATTAAATATGCTTTTTGCAATATAAAAATAAAAAACATATTGAGAGTAAAGGGAGATTCAGGAATGATTTTTAAAGGGTGAAAAATGTTAAATAAAAATTGTGAAGTTTTAGCTATGTAGTTATTTTCTATGATATATAATTTTATTAAGAGAATTGCAGTTTATTTTGTAACATAAACCATTAACCATTTCTGGTCAAAAAGCAAGAGAGGCCAGGATATCCTAGCTAGATGTATTTGAGCATACAGCCAATACTGTTTAAAGGAATGAAAATATCATATATATTCCATATCAGGCACTGCCCTAGGTGACTGGACCCTGTACTACTTAAGAAGCATTGGCATTCCTAGAAGACTAGCAAAATCAGCAGGGGAGGTGGTTCAGTTAGCTAATGCACTTGCCACACAAGCATGAAGACTTGGTTCTGATCCCTAGAACTCGTGTAAATTTGAACATGTCACTGTTAGTTTGTGACCCCAGCACTTCTACAGGGAAATGGGGAAGAGTCAGGAGAAACCTGTCATATGCAGCAGTGAAAAACATGAGACCCTTGGATCAAAAACATGGAAGGTGAGCATTAACTCCTAAGATTGTCCTCTGATCTCTACACAAGCACAAGCTCTCTTCCTCTCAGAACATGCACAGACACGTTATACCTACCTACACACATGTGCACACACATGCACACACACAGGCACACACATTGGCACACACACATGCACACACATACATACACACAAACACACACACACACATTTTTAAAAAGAACCTAATGTGTCACAGAAGACTGGTCTTGACATGCTGTGTGAAGAACAAAAGATGGCTGAGACAGATTGTAACCTTTTTGCTGAAGCATTGGAGAAATGGCCAAGGAGGCATTCAGACCAGTGACAGGGAGATTTGCAGGTTCAAAGAAATTAAGGGAATTTCTGACCATTGAAGCGAATGCTTCAATGAATACAGAGTTCACATTAGTCCAGGGAAGTCATTAAGCACCAACACTGTAGTAGCAACATCAGCATTAACAACATGATCTGAGGGTAGATTTGATTTCTAGAGCTGCCACATTATTTTTAGAAATACTAAAGGGAGTCTTTAGCAGAAATGGAAGGGGATTAGATGGTAATTTGAATCTACAGCATAAAGCAAAGGAGACTGATAAAGTTATAAAAAAGAGTACTGTAAATGTATTTGCTTGTAACCTTAATACCTCTTATTTAAAAGGCAATGGCATCTTCAGTACATATAAAAGTGGTATTTAGGTGACAATAATAATAGTAAAGATGTGTGACATATAGGACTATCTTGCAACAAAAGTTTATGTTCTGTCAAAATCATGATGGAATCAGTTAATACAAACTAGATTGATTCATTTTACAATGAAACAAGAATAGAAAGAAAAAAGCATCATTTTTTTTTGTGAAGAACAAATAGGAACCGAAGTTGTAAACCTTACTTTATCAGCAATTAGATTTTATAAAAATGAACATGATCAAATACATATACTGGCAGAATGAATAATCCCCTATTGTATTAACAATTCTTGGAAGTTGAATGTTTATATAAATTTCAAATGTATTGTCATGAAGGTTTTTGTGATATCCAACTAGTTGTTTTCCTAATGCTACCCAGGGTTTCAGTGTCATGCTTATTCCACCAAAGTTATCAGAGAAACCAAGAATTATACTAAAACACAGAGTCAGACTGAGAAATTTATTTTGTCAAAAAACAAAGGAGCAGGATTAGGCAGAGGTGTGTGTGTGTGTGTGTGTGTGGGGGGGGGGGGTTATCCACAGCAAAGATCCCCTGCCAGAGAAGTTTCCTTCTGAGTAAACATTGCTGAGGTATTTAGATAATTTTGCTCACAGGATGACTTGGAGTTCTCCTGAGATAGGTATGCTCTGGACTCAAAGTTGGAGGCACCCCTGAAGGCATTAAATTTGAAACTTTATGTCACCATTCTTCACATCACTATGTAGTGAGCCATTTTTTAAAGTAGAGAAAAGGGCTTGTCTTTGGGACTACCAAAACCCACTTTTGAGTGCCTAAAAACATATCTACATATATGTTCAGGGAATGGCTCCTGCCGACCTCTGTTCTCTTCCTCTGAAGGAACTTAGAATTGAGAGATAGGTAGGATTCTCTAAATTCCATCCATGTGGTGGGCTTCAAAATAGCTTCTGGGTCTCATGCCCTCCCCACTCTACTATACATTCTAAATTTCTCTAGTTCTCAGCTCTATTTCTGCTAGCAGCATGACACAAACCTTCATCACTGATGAGTTTGAGATAATCTCCTTCTCAGGCTGGGGTTACTGTAGTTCTTTTAGGGTTACATATCGAGGTAAGAGAACTGTGTCACCACAGGCACAGACGGTCATTTGAGCCACACCTGTTTTCCTTTCTGGCTCACGTGTTAGCAATATTCCATTTCTGCCTACTAACCAAAGGAATGATTTCTATTTCTTTCTGTCTTTTTGAATACTAAGGATTCCATAATATTAAGGAGGCCAAATAACTTACAGCTCTTTGGGAGGCTATACACCTCTTGGATGTCAAAACCATACTCCTGAAAACTTACATTCATAGACAGCATATTTATATCCTATTATAAATAGGATATAATAATCCTATTACTAGAATTCATGATAAATAGGACCACTCTCCTTGCATTCTTTAGTTTAGGAGACCCTATTATTTCACCCTGTCTGGAATGTGGTCTTGTAGAAAAGTTATCAACTCAAGTTGCATGCAATGATCTGTAGGATGGAATGACACTGCCTCAGACATGATACTACAGATAACCTAAACTGCTTAAGTTGAGACTACCCATGGTAATGCAGCAGTTTGAGCACTTGACACATCAAACTGGCATGTTTGTGATGATTTCATCTGATAAGGGACAGTGATTCCTGTAACAATGGGCTCATTCTTGTAGCCCTGCAGTGGATGGATGCTTTGGGAATGGATGGATATGGGAATACAATATTGATAGAGTGGGAGTTTCATCAGTTTCCATGTGGTGGTGTTAACTATGGCCTTGTAGGCTGCCAAGGCAAATCTTTTCCTGTAATATGTGCCTGTTTATGTGAGATGAGAGACTGGATCTTCCAGGATTGATGGGATTCAGTTTATTGACCTTCCCTAAAAATGTCCACTGCTCTTTTCTAGAAACAGATGCCTACCAGGAGCTCAGCATTGGTTTCCTGATACAGGTTAGACTTTCAGCAACAACACTACCTAGGTCAATCTTGCCAAGTGAGCACTCACAGGTTAATCTAGATATAGCACCAGTTTTGTCACTGTGGTCACTTTTTCAAAATCCCTGTTGCAGTAAGGAGGCTGTCCTAACAAAATGGTTGGAATCAGCTGGTGAGTCACTTTGTCTACGATGCTGTTTAATCAGTGGCCATGAGAGATGTTCTCTGGTGGTATTACTTAGTGTCTAACTTCTTACATCCAAATCTCTGTTTCTAACTAGGACCACTTTGTCTTTGATCTTTGAATAGTTTTCCTTTTAGACCCTTGATCAGCCAATAAGTCCATTAACTTCTGGCCACCACATTCAAAACCATTTAATTCTCCTCCCACACAAGGGAATGATGACTTGGCACTATATCCAAAGCTTTGTCCATTTCAAAGATTGCTCTTTGGCATTGGCTTTCAAGGTCATCTCCTGAGTAAGTCTGCAAAGCAAGTTCTGACATTTGAGACTTATATGTGACATTAGCCCACATGGAACCACAACTCAGACTTTTTTCTCTATTCTCTCAATCAGTAGAATGAAGTTTCTTCCTATAGCCACCTGTATAAAGCCATGGTCAAATCAGAGCGAGTGACATGAGGGTCTGGGATACTTGGTTACATAATTTTCTCACCCTTTCTGCTTGGCTGTGGATTGGTCCTTAATGCACCATTTCTGTGTTATGAAGGATTGCCCATGACTTTCTGACCCAGTGGGACAGCACAGAATTCTGATGATTTGTCTCACTGTTTCAAAATCTAAACTGCATTACTTTCAGTATGTGAAGAAGCCCATTAGAAATAATGCCTCCTTTGAAATAAAAGACACAAGATGCAGAAATTTCGGTTTTTTAAAAAATCTTTTACTTTGATCTGCAGTCAAATGCTCTACCACTTTAAAACAGGTAGCAGCAAACTCCCCCCGACTCCTGGACTCCCTAACAAATTTATTGAAGTATCAGGAACCTATGTCTTTTTTAGGATTCTTTTTCCTTGACTCTCAGATTCACATGGGTCTTATCAAAGCCTTTGGCATGCTGACTATCTCTCTCTCATCTTGTCTGTTTTTCAACTCCTGTATTGATCATTTGAGTTTTCTTTCTTTTTTATTCATTGGCATCTCTAAGGAATCATTTTTATTTAATTAGGCTTTCTAATAATCAATCCTAGGCTTGTTTCTAATATCCTTTCTTATGTATTTACTCTTTATTTTGTAAAGTTCTGTCTTTACAATTACATTATTTCTTCTTTATAATTGCTTAGTTTTAAATGTGTTCTTTGGCTGGTCTTTGAAGAAGGATATGTAGATCATTTTTTATGGCTTGTCTTTCTACCCTAACAAGTGCATCTGAGATGATAAGATTCTCTCTCTCAATATGGAAATCATTTTCATTATCATTCAGTTCAAAATACTTTCTAATTTCCATTGTTATTTTTTTCTCGACTGAAGGGTTATGTAGAAGCACACTGCTTAGTTTCTAATCATGTTGGAATTTTCTAGTTGTCTTATTAATACTAATGCTTATCTGATTTCCATTGTGGCCAGAGAACATAGCTTATATGAGTCCAGCCTATTGATGGCTGTTAAGACTTGCTTCATGGTTCAGAATACTGCTAGCTTCAGTAAACAGTTTCTTTTTCTTATGTCATTGAAAAGAGTGTGATTTGCTGTTCTACATGTCTATGATTTTAAAAACAAAATACTTGTTTGCAAACTACAATGCTGACTGAATGGGGGGGGGGACAGAAAACTTTATGTAAAACTCATACTGCCTATCGCAAATGCAAATGATCCTACCACCAAGTTTAAAGCATAGCTTGGAAAATGGGTTAATGAAGATAATAAAAACATTTGTAAAATAACATTAATTTTATTTATTTCACTTATTCCCATACTTATTACTAACCTCAATCATCACAGAGAAACTCTATACCTTGTTTCTCCCCACACCATTGAATGTCTTTACTTTGTTGTTCTCACTCTTTGCCCTGCTCTGCATCCTAGGAGACCTGCATGTGGACACATCATCAGTTTCTCTTCCCTCTGGTTTCCAGATGGCATTTCCCTAATGGGGAGGCCCAGCAGGATATCAGACAGAGGGAAGAGACTGACAGTGGGTTATTTTTCTCTCCCTGTTTCTTTTCAGTATGTCCATTGTAGTCTTCAGCTGAATAGCAAGGCTCCTTCCAGGAAGTCTTCTCCATGTGACTTTCTCCTTTCATGCTACAGTAAGTATTCCTTTTTCATTTCACCTGCAGGAGTAGAATTTCTTGACGTTTGCCATGCTTATCTGGAGGGGTCACCGTCATCTTTCTGACATACAATCCCTATCTGTGTTATTGATAACATTATGTTAATTTTAATGTTTAGCAAATACTCCACATACCTTAATAAATCCATCATTTTAGAGTTAGAAGAGAAGATAAATGTTGTTAAATTTCATATGCCTAGTATACAGACAGAATGTCTAGAGTCTGATGGCCTTGCAGTGTATTATTGAAATCAAAGAGGTTCCTGTCTTTTAAATCATTACCCACAAAGGAAGGTACACATGTAGCAGTATTATATTGGTCTTTTTGTATTTGTCAGTCAATGTACATCATATTGGACATGTTCTTTGGATCCATTTATTGAGTGACTCATAATGATAACGGTTTTATATAAGTCTCAGAACAAAATAAGACTTTTAACAAGCTGGCTTTCTGATGCAGTGTTCTAGAGCTTTAAGGTGTCCTAACACCATTGCTTTTGGAGACCTCTTTAGCAAATGTTGAGTATGGATCCTCTGACAAGCCACAAAATGAACCTCATACCTGGTGTTTGTAATCCTCCTTCTGTGACAATTAGTATACATTTGAAAAGCATCACTAGACACTGGTAGGGATTGAATGATACCAAGTGAACACAAGACCTAAGCTGTTCTTCATGACTTTGCTGTTATTTGACACATGGGTGCTTAACATTGGTGCTTGTAGCAGCATTACATTATAGAGTATAAATTGAATTATGAGACTGGATCTCAACTGCTCTGGAAAAGAGAAGTCAGCTGCATTACAGGTTGCACTGGTGACCATGGAGTTTCCTTTCCAGCTTGGCTGCTTCTCTCTCAGCTTGCATCTTTGACTTCACAAGGGCTCCTCAATGACCTGGTTTAATAAAGGGTATGTAAAACACAAGAACATAAAGTAGAAATAGATGGCTGGTGGTTGTCATTCTTTCTTTTTAAAAATTATTCTATTTAGTATTCATAGATGTATATATTGTGTTTGGATCAAATCTATCCCCATTCTGTCCCTTCTAATTTCTTCCCTATTTCCTTTACCGCCTTTCCTTCTCAACATTATAGCTCTCTCTTTTAAAAAATAATATCCTTTTTTGAATTAAGTTTGTTTATTCATTTTACATACCAATCATAAGCCTCTCCTTCCCCTCCTCTGGGTCCCACCCTCCTATGCCCTTCCTCCCTATCCTCTCTTTCCTTCTACTCAGAAAAGGGGAGCCCCTGACCTGTACCATCCCTCCCCAACACATCAACTCTCATCAGGACTGAGCACATCCTCTTCCATTGAGGCTATGTACTACCGTCCAGTTAGGAAAACATGGTCAAAATGAAGGCATCTGAGTCTATGTCAGTGACAGCCCCCACTCCACTTGCTAGGGGACCCACACAATGACCACGCTGCCTATCGAAGGGAGTGGGAGGGTGGGACCCAGAGGAGGAGAGGTAGAGGCCTATGATCAGGATGTAAAATGAATAAATAAATAAACTTAATTAAAAAAATAATATTCATTGAGTCTATTTAGTGCTGTCTACATATACATGAGTGTGAGACTATCTACTGAGCAAGAATGGTACCAGCCTTTCTTTTTCTTAATTTTTGTTATATTCATTTATTTAATTAGCTTATTTCATGTGTGTGTATATGTGTGTGTGCCACAGTGCACAAGTAAGGTGAAAGGACAGCTTTTAAGTGTTGTTTCTTCCCCTCTGCCATGTGGTATCTGGGGTTGTCAGGCTTGATACAAGTACCTTCACCTTAACTTTGAAGTAGATCAATAAAGAAAAATATTCCCTTAAGTAGAAACCTAAACACCGTATCCAGCTACCTAACTCTTATGGAAAGCAAGATGGTCTGAGCTACAGGTCCTCACTGACATGAGAATAGTGCAGACTTTCTCGAGTTAAGATCTGAAAAGCAGGGACAAAATGTTCTGTAATGTATGTGTTCCCAGGGTGGATGAAGACATTTGTATTCTATATAAATGATTACTTGAGGGCATCTATTGCAGAGAAAGCTTCTACTAAGCATTCATATTAGAATATCTTGTGAATGATTGTTGGCCCCTTTATGTGGATGCTTTGTGGCTTACTCTAGAGACCCATAAACAAAACAGGCATGGCAACAGAGGGAGTTCTTTGTGATCTCAGCATCATGGACCAGTACTTCCTTCATCAGTACTGGCCTGGCTGAGCCAATGCTGCACATCTAACTTGCCAGGCTAACTTTAAGCTCTGGAAATAGCATCAGTACAGGAGTAAGTAGAAGGCTATCTGTTAAAATATTGATGCCCTTGGTCCTTGCATGCCATACTTCCTGGCTAGGGTAATTCACTGTTCTAACAGTCATAGACCCACATTCCAAGTATGTTTTCTTTCCCTGTTCAAACTTCTTTGTTAGTAGCAACATTTATGTTCCAAAGTCAAGGAATGTTTAAAGTATTATTTGTTCTTACTCTATCATCTAACACTCGTTCTTATCTGACCACAGAACTCATTCTATAGCAAAGAAAATGAAGTCTTGGGGTTTACTTTAAGTTTCATTCATTCATTTAGGTATTGTGTGACAATATATGTGTGCCTGGACACTGAACTCTGGTCTTCAGACCTGGCAGCAAGCACCTCATTGAGAAATTTCACCAGGTCTATCTTTGTTTGGTTTGTTGGTTTTGACACAGGTTCCCTTGTATTCCAGGCTGGTCCCAAATTCCATATCACTGTGACAAAGTAACTGATAGTCAGAAGGATTTCTTTTGGCTCACAGGTTTGAGGTCACAGCTGATGGTGGCTCCATAGCTAGAGATTCTAAGTGCACAGCATCATGGCATGGTAGAGACACATGGCCGAGGAGGTTTGTCACCTCATGGTGGCCAGGAAGCATAAAGATGGCTCAGAAGTAAGACCTTTTTCTGATCTTACAGGGAACTGAAATTCTGTTCACAGCACCCAGGCTGAGTGGCTCACAGCTACCTGTAACTCCAGGGAATCCAACTTCTTCTGGCCTCTAAAGGAACCAGCATGTGCACACACTTTATCACATATATGTTCATGCACACGTGCGCGCACACACACACACACACACACACACACACACACACACACAAACACACAGGCATCCATTCAGGCAGTCATACAGATATAAAAATAAATCTTATAAAATTTTTATTTTTCCAATATTACCATTTTCTCATTGCTAGTGAGCTTCAAACATTTTCCACATGCTTCTTTATCAGATCAACTCTCCCATGACTTTTCTGTCTCTTTGTTCATTTATTGGTCTAAGGCTCACTGTTACTTTATGTTGATGGATGTGAGCCACTTACAGAGAAAGTCAAAACTCTGTTAGGACTTACTCAGCTACTATGTTAAGTCTGGTTTTTGCATGTCTTCACGTGAGTCATTGAATCTGTTGATCTCTGCACGTTATTGCATTGCTTTAGCTCAGCTTGGGAAGGTCTTACTCTCTTGGAGATTAAATCCTTATTCTTTTATCTCTTTCCATAGTTTGTCTAAGGTTTGGGTATCTAAAAAATATTTAATTATGTAACCCATCTGGAATTTTTTTTTTCTGCATAAACTTAAGTAAAGGCCTAAAAGTTTCTCTTTAAACTGCTATGCATGGGTTCCAACACCACTTGTTAAATACTTTTCCTTTTACTCATTGATGTGGGATATCTCCTCTATTATGTATCAAATGCTCCACTGTACTGTGATCTATTTCTGGACTATCTATTTTGTATCGTTGATTTGTCCATTTCTATGTCAGCATGGCACAAATCAAAAGAGACTTCTTCAGGTATGTTTATAATAAGACACGTAAGAAGGAGATGAAGTGATCATTTGAGGTCAATTGGAAAATCTTGAGTAACCAAGAAAAACCTGTATTCTTCACTTTTTTTCCACTTCCCTTCTAAAGAGGTGTCTCATTTAAACACAGAAAGACAACAGGTATTAGAGGTTCATAGTAGGTAACAGTTGTGGGTCCAAACGGCTAAAGATTGATGCTGAAATGTATGGAGAGAAAATGGGAACTGTCCAGGCAGCCACTGGTATGTCATTTCTTAGTTTTGGAAGCTGCAGGCCCTGCACTTCCTATATAATCAGATATATTTATCCCTCTCAGGTCTCTGAGGTGGTTGAAGACTAGATAGCTAGAGTCTCATAGTTAAATTTTGAGTTGTTTAGGAATCAAGAGGGTGTTCTGGATCTATGAAGATGTTTTTAAAATTGTGATGCAAGTTAGTATGAAATCTGAGTTAGATATAGAACTTTAAACTCATGGAGATGGTTAGATAGTAGAATGTTAAAGTCAGGTGCCAAATACATATGGACTGGGCATTGGGAATGTATGCTAAGCCATATAACTCTCATAATTGTGGCCTATTTATTTCTGTTGTTTTGTATTGTATTTATTGTTATAAGAGAAAACCATTTGTTGGACAGAAATGGGGAGCTGTTGGGGGGAAAATATATACCTTAAACTAAAAAAAAAAAAGGAAGAGGATGGGGAGTTGAGGAGGAAGAGGGTGGGACTGGAGGGGGGAGTAGGAAGGGGATTGTGATTGAGATGTAACTTGAAGAAATAAAAAATAAAATAAAATAAAGGATAGAAGATTTTAAAGATGAGGATAAGTCTTCTGGCTTGACTAAGTGGCAGTTTGTTCTTGGTTTGGGAATCGTATCTGAGCCTTAAATGATCTTATTTAACCCTTAGGTAAGTGTCTTGTGGGGCATATCTTGTTAACTCATCTGTCAGGATTGAACAATCCTGTCTGCAACCAAATTAGTATTCAATATAACTCCAATAGTGAAAACAGAATACAGGGTTTCTCTAGCTTCATCCTTTTCCAATATCAGAGCCATCATAGTGTTCCTGACACTCTTTACAAAGCAGACTGTTATCCTCTGGTATTGAAAGAAAGAGGGCCAGTGCTAGGTAATTTATGAAAGACAAAATTATTTCTTACTGTTTTGGAGGCCTGAAGCTCATGTCAAGATGCCTTCAGGTTGGTGCCTGGTGAGGAGTGCTCCCTGTTTTGGGCTGATGCTTTGTAGCCATGTACTCACGTGGGGAGGCAGAAGGTCAAAAGGGAATATCCTGTGCTCTCATTTATCAAAAAAGTTGGAAGGTTAATGTTCCCTATAGTTCTTTTATAAACTGCTAATCCCATCTTTGAAGGAACAGGCTTCTCGGTCTGTTCATCTCCTAAACATCCTACCTCATCATACCATCACATTTGGGATTAAGTGTCAATACAAATTTTTGAGGGTCAACAAAGGTTCTAACTATAGAATTTCTCCAGGGCATCTGGAATTCATGTCTTTTGCACTTAAAAGTTGTGTTTATTCTATTTCTATAACTCTTCAAACCTTGATTAGTTACAGAATCAGCTTGAAATTGTAAGCCCAGTGTTTCATCTAAGTATCTAAATTGGATATGGGTGATATTCAAGTTCAGTCTACCCTGAGGGAAAATTTCCTCTCCAGCTGTAACGCTCGGATTGAAGCAAGTTCTTTGTTTCTAAAATAAAACTATTCCTGAAGGCAGTCCTCTGCCCTGAGTCATTCTGCAGTGTGGAGTAGTGGTTGTTAGGCTGTTCATTGCCATGAGTCACTCCATTTTAAAGTTACTCCATTTAAGTAAAGCGCTCAAGTAGATGCCTGTGAATTGTAATTGTTCAAGAAAATCATTGTCTAATCATAACAACCATGAGATAAAAACTGTCAAGTCACTTATTTCTTGTCACAAAAAACTGACCTCCTGTGAACTTATCAAATTAAATTAGGGGTACATGGACAGATGTACACATCAAGAACAAATCAGAGATACTAGGCATGTAAGCTTACCAATTGTGCCAGATTAGTGAATAATACACCCTCTTACTCAAAACATACAGTTGAAGGGGTCATTAACACAGCAACAGTACATACCTGTCACCTCGTCATATATCAGAGCACTTGCCAAGGTGATGTTCTCCTGATTCTGTTCCCAAACTTCAGATCATTGCTGCTTTGACCTTCCCACTTGGAAACTTCAGATATCTGTATCCTCACTTGATAGCTCCACATTCTGACATCTCTGTAATTGGGTATGGGTTTGGTAACTTCTGCCTGACCCCAGCAGTGATTCCTTGGGTTGACTCTTCTCCTTGCTATTTTGTATTATTTCATTAGAAATTGTATGGGGATCCAAGATGGTGGCGGCCCACACGGACGCATTCTACTTGGGGAAAACAGCCATAAAAAGCACAGAGTTATTGGACGCTGTACAAAAATCAGAGGGACTAGACCCGCCAGGGTCACACCCAGCTCCCAAGGGACCGTTAAAAGTCCCTGGGCAAGGCTCTCCCTCCCACCCCTCTCGGACACGAAAGCTGCTGAATCTGGGAATCAGGAACTCCCATCAGGAGAGATGCCTGGTAAGATCGGCTCTAATACCCAGCAGGCAGATTCAGAACCCACACGGGATCATCCACCAGCCTACTAGGCACCTCACACCTCACGCGGACCTTATAGCTATTTAGAAAACATTGCAGATCCTTGTGAGTCTTAGCAACAGCAGCAGCAGGGCACATGACGCGAGGTCCATGGCAGTGGCAGTGGCAGATTCAGACCCCACACGGGATCACTCCCTAATCTACTGGGTCCCACACACCCCACGCAAACCCTCCACCTATCTAGAAAGCTACAGTGGCGACACGGGGGGCAGGGCAGAGGCACGCTCCCGCAGTGAAGGAGCCAGGCGGAAGCACGAACAGCAAAGTGGCAGGGTGGGGTGCATTGCGGAGGCATGAAGAGGCTGAGGGCTCCAAAATGGGGAAGCCAGAAGCCAGGGGGACCATAGCTGTATTCTGGAAAACCCAGACATATTAGGCATGGAGTTGGGCCCTCTCAGACTCCTTGGGGACAACCAGAGTCCACAGAATCTCTGCCTGGGCAAACAGGTCCATACCATCAGAAACACTACAGGCTGATCACTCAGTGTGCAACATAGAGAAGTCTGACTTGGGAGCAGTGAAACAATCCCGGGCCATTCCTCATTACCTGGGAATAGGCTGCACTAGCTCACAGTGCTTCAGGCTATTAGAAACACAGTGACCCTGAGATCCCCCTGTAAGCAACGACAGATCGCCAAGCAATTCGACTGCTACACCAAAGTGGCCCTGTGGATCCAAGCCCAGAAGACAATGAGAGCAGACAGCTAAACACATCCATATGGCCAAAAGTCCAATAAAAAACAGAAATCAAGGAAATATGACTCCAACGATGCAAAACTATCCTAGTTCATCTATTTCCGATGACCTCACAACAGCAGAAACACATGAAAACAATGACAGTTCTACATTATGGAAAGTGATAGAGTCCCTTCAAGAAGAATTTAAATCTATGAAGGAATTCAAAGAAGCCACAGTTTCACAAGTGAAAACAATGAATAACACCATTACAGAGCTCCAAGCCAAGGTGACTCAGCTTGAACAGGAAAAGGACAAAGCAATGAAAGACTTCCAGGAAAAAACAAGCAAACTGGAGAAGGAAATGTACAAAACGAACAATACCATTCAAGACATGAAAATAGAAATGGAAACAATAAAGAAAACACAGTCAGAGTTATGAGGAAATGGAGAATCAAGGGAAGAGAACAGGAACTATGGATATGAGTATCAAAAATAGGATGCAAGAGATGGAAGACAGGATCTCAGGCATGGAAGATTCGATGGAAGAAATCAGTACAACATCCAAAGAAAATGAGAAAGCTAAAAAATCTCTCACCCACAACATCCAAGAAATCAAGGACGCAATGAAAAGACAGAACCTAAGAATTATAGGCATAGAGGAAAGAGAAGAATTCCGACTCCAAGGTCCAGAAAATATCTTCAAAAAAAAATCATAGAAGAAAACTTCCCAAACCTGAAAAAAGAGATGCCAATAAAAATCCAAGAGGCTTACAGAACACCAAACAGATTAGATCAGAAAAGAAACTCTCTCGCCACATAATAATTGAAACTCCAAATGTACAGAACAAAGAAAGAATATTAAAAGCTGTAAGAGAAAAAGGTCAAGTCACATACAATGGCAGACCCATCAGAATTACACCTGACTTCTCCTCAGAAACTTTAAAAGCTAGAAGAGCCTGGACAGATATCCTACAAGTCCTGAGAGATCATAGGTGCCCAGCCAGACTACTATACCCAGCAAAACTCTCTATCAACATAGATGGAGAAAACAAGACATTCCATGATAAAATCAAATTTAAAAAAATATCTACCCACAAACCCAGCACTACAGAAGATCCTAGAAGGAAACTTCCAACCCAGAGGAGAAAACTACACCCAAGCAAACAGAGGAAATAGAAAACTCCACAGCAACTAAACCAAAAGAGGCACAGGATGATCACCTATACCAAACCAATGGGAAATAACAACCCCTGGTCACTAATATCCACCAACATCAATGGACTCAAATCCCCAATAAAAAGACACAGGCTTACAGATTGGATCCTTAAGCAAGACCCGTCTTTTTGTTGCATACAAGAAACACATCTCACTATCAAAGATAGACACTATCTCATAGTAAAGGGCTAGGAAAAGGTTTTCCAAGCGAATGGACCCAGGAAACAAGCTGGAGTAGCCATCCTAATATCAAAAAAAATAGAATTCCAACTGAAGTTAATAAAAAAAGACAGAGAAAGGCATTATTTCCTCTTTAAAGGGAATATTCATCAAGAGAACATCTCAATATTGAACATAGATGCCCCAAATACAAAGGCACCTACATTTGTAAAAGAAACGCTTCTAAAACTTAAATAGCATGTCGATCACAACACATTAGTAGTGGGAGACTTCAACACCCCACTCACAACAATGGACAGATCATCAAGACTGAAGCCAAACAGAGAAATAATGAGTCTAACAGAGATCATGAAACAAATGGACCTAACAGATATCTATAGAACATTTCACCCAAACACAAAAGAATACACCTTCTTCTCAGCACCTCATGGAACCTTCTCCAAAATGGACCATATAGTTGGACACAAAGATAGTCTCAACAGATACAAGAAAATTGAAACAACCCCTTGTATCTTATCAGACCACCATGGAATAAAGCTGGACTTTAACAGCAAAAGAATCAACAGAAAGCCTACACTCACATGGAAATTGAACAACTCTTTACTGGATGACTACTGGGTCAGGGAAGAAATAAAGAAGGAAATCAAAGTAATCAGATATATTTATCCCTCTCAGGTCTCTGAGGTGGTTGAAGAATAGACAGCTAGAGTCTCATAGTTAAATTTTGAGTTGTTTAGGAATCAAGAGGGCGTTCTAGATCTAAGAAGATGGTTATAATAGTGTTGCAAGTTAGTATGAAAGCTAAGTCAGTTACAGAACTTTAAATTCATGGAGATGGTTAGATGGTAGAAAGTTAAAGTCAGGGGCCAAATATGTATGAACTGGACATTGGGAAGGTATACTGGGCCATTTAACTCTCATAAATGTGGCATATTTATTTCTGTTTTTTTGTATAGTATTTACTGTTATTAGAGAAGGAACCATTTGTTGGACTGAAAGGGGAAGCTGTTGAGGGGAAGAGGGTGGAAGGGTGGGACAGGAAGGGGGAATAGGGAAGGGTTTATGACTGAGATGTAACTTGAAGAAAAAAAAATAAAGTATTTAGTAATAATAAAAAAAGACTTCTTAAAATCCAACGACAATGAAGGCACAACATACCCAAACCTATGGGACACAATGAAAGCTGTGCTACGAGGAAAGTTCATAGCACTAAGTGCCTTCAAAAAGAAAATTGTGACAGCTCATATTAGCGAATTAACAGCTAAACTGAGTGAATTGGAAAAAAAGAAGCAAACACTCCCAAGAGGAGCAGAAGGCAGGACATCATCAAACTTAGGGCTGAAATCAACATCTTAGAAACAAAAAGAATATACAAAGAATCAATGAAACCAAGAGTTGGTTCTTTGAGAAAATCAACAAAACAGACAGACCCTTCACCAAATTAACTAAAAGGCAGAGGGAAAGAACCCAAATCAACAAAATCAGAAATGAAAAGGGAGAAGTAACAACAGACATTGAGGAGGTCCAGAGAAATATTTGGGTCCTACTTTAAAAATCTATATTTCACCAAATTTGAAAATTACATTTTCAAATAGACAGTTTTCTCGATAGATTCCACCTACCCAAACTAAATCAAGATCAAATTAACAGATTAAACAGCCCAATAAACCCTAAGGAAATAGAAATAGTCATTACAAATCTCCCAACCAAAAAAAAAGCCCAGGGCCAGATGGCTTTAGCATGGAATTCTACCGGACGTTCAAAGAGGATCTAACACCAATAGTCTTCAAACTCTTCCACCAAATAGAATCAGAAAGAACACTGCCAAACTCATTTTATGAGGACACAGTCATCCTGATTCCTAAACCACACAAAGACCCAACAAAGAAAGAGAACTTCAGACCAATCTCCCTCATGAACATAGATGCAAAAATACTTAATAAAATACTAGCAAACCGAATTCAAGAACACATCAAAAGTATCATACACCATGATCAAGTAGGCTTCATTCCAGGATGGCAGGGATGGTTCAACATACGAAAGTCTATCAATGTAATTCACCATATAAATAAGATGAAAGAAAAAAACCTCATGATAATCTCGCTAGATGCAGAAAAAGCATTTGACAAAATCCAACACCCCTTCATGCTAAAAGTTCTGGAGAGAACGGGCATACAAAGACTGTACTTAGAAATAATAAAGGCAATATACAGAAAGCCAGTGGCCAGCTTCAAGTTAAATGGAGAGAAACTTGAAGCATTTCCTCTAAACTCAGGGACAAGACAAGGATGCCCACTTTCACCATATCTATTCAATATAGTACTTGAAGTTCTTGCTAGAGCAATAAGACAACTAAAAGAGATCAAGGGGATACAAATTGGAAATGAAGAAGTCAAATTATCCCTATTTGCAGACGATATGATAATATACATAAGCGACCCCAAAAATTCCACCAGAGAACTCTTACAGCTTATAAACACCTTCAGCAAGGTGGCTGGATACAAAATTAACTCAAAAAAAATCAGAGGCCCTTCTATATAAAACAAACAAATGGACTGAGAAAGAAATAAGGGAAACAATTCCCTTCACAATAGCCACAAACAATATAAAATACCTGGGGGTAACTCTAACCAAGCAAGTAAAGGATGTGTACAACAAGAACTTCAAGCCCCTGAAGAAAGAAATGAAAGAGGCCTTTAGAAGATGGAAAGATCTCCCATGCTCATGGATAGGTAGGATCAACATAATAAAAATGGCCATCCTACCAAAAGCAATATATAGATTCAATGCCTTTCCTATCAAAATACCAACACAATTCTTTATAGACCTGGAAAGAGCTATTCTCAACTTCATATGGAACAACAAAAATCCCAGAATAGCTAAATCAATCCTGTACAATAAAAAAACATCTGGAGGTATCACCATCCCAGATTTCAAGCTGTACTACAGAGCAATAGTAGTAAAAACAGCATGGTATTGGTATAGAAACATACCTGTAGATCAATGGAATCGAATTGAAGACCCAGAAATGAACCCACACACCTATGGCCACCTAATTTTTGACAAAGAAGGCAAAACGGCACAATGGAAGAAGGACAGCATCTTCAACAAATGGTGCTGGTCCACTTGGTGTCCACTTGCAAAAGAATGAAATTAGACTCATACTCATCACCTTGTACAAAACTTAAATACAAGTGGATCAAAGACCTTAACATAAGGCCGGTCACACTAAATCTACTAGAAGAAAAAGTGGGAAAAAACCTCGAACTCATTGGCACAGGTGACAACTTCTTGAACAGAACACCAACAGCTCAGGACCTGAGACCAACAATCAATAAATGGGATCTCATGAAACTGAAAAGCTTCTGTAAGGCAAAAAACATGGTTGTTTGTACAACACAGCAGCCTACAAACTGGGAGAAAATCTTCACCAACCCCACTTCTGACAGAGGGCTAGTATCCAAAATCTACAAAGAACTCAAGAAATTAAATGCTAAGAAACCAAATAGAAATAATCCAATCAAAAAATGGGGGACAGCGCTAAATAGAGAATTCACAAAGGAGGAATCCGTAATGGCCGAGAGACACCTGAAGAAATGCTCAACATCCTTAATCATCAGAGAAATGCAACTCAGGACGACTCTGAGATTCCATCTCACACCTGTCAGAATGGCTAAGATCAGGAGCTCAAATGGCAGCACTTGCTGGTGAGGGTGTGGAGAAGTGGGAACCCTCCTCCAATGCTGGTGGGAGTGCAGGCTTGTGCCACCACTATGGAGGTCAGTATGGCGATATCTTAGAAATCTTGGAATGGCTTTGCCTCAGGACCCAGCCATACCACTTCTGGGTATACATCCAAATGACTCCTCACAGAATCATAGGGAAGTCTCCTCATCTATGTTCATAGCAGCCTTATTTGTAATATCTAGAAACTGGAAACAACCCAGATGTCCCTTAACTGAAGAATGGATTAAAAAACTATGATATATCTACACAATGGAATATTACTCAGCTATCAGAAACAATGAAATTATGCAATTTGCAGCGATGGAACAAGAGAAGCTCATCCTGAGTGAGCTAACCCAGACTCAGAAGGATGTACATGGCATCTATTCACTTATAGCAGGATTTTAGCTATATAGTACAGGATATCTGTACTACAACTAACACACCAAAGGGAACATGGACATAGACTCTTTTTTTTCCTTTTTCTTTTTCCTTTTTTCCTTCTTTTTCTTTGTTGTTGTTGGTTTGTGTGTTTGTTGGTCTGTTGTTTAGTTTTCCCTTCCTAGCAAGGAGACACCTTTTCTGGTGGTACTGCCTTATAGGTCCCCAGTGTATGAAGAGGCTCTTGGCCTTCATATGACTTCTGAACTGGGGCACGGGACTGTTATGTAGGGACACTCCACTCCATAGGAGCAAGAGGGAAGGATTAGGGGGTAGAGGATGAGAGGGAGGGGCTGGAAGGGGGGAAAGAGGACAATATGATGGAGATGTAACCTGAAGCAACAAATAAATAAATTTATTAATTAAAAAAAGAAATTGTACATATAACTTCTCCCTTTCCTACAGTCTATCTGTAGTATATATATCATTGTGTGAGGTGTGATGTGTTATTTGAGAGTTCTAGCAATTAATACACTAGTAATTAAGGCTGCAGTGGAATAAAGAAACTGTATCAGCATGATCATAGACTTCCAAGTAAATCAAGATACTTGGTAAGCAAATAAAGCTGATGGTGCTTGCAGATTTATTGTTAGTCAAGAAATCCTGGTGTTATGAGCATGTGTTTTCCATCTAAGTTAACAGCATAGCTTTCTTATGACAGAGAGGTAGACATTCTCATTGAAGGTGACAAAAAGGAAGGAAGGAGTTACAAGCCCCAAATAATCCCCAAATCCATTAAGACAAACATTATAAAATCAGGCTTGAGGTAATTTATTGATCTACTGGAAGGGGGATGGATCTTCAAGGCCCTACAGAATACTGAGACTATAGTGTTATTGATTCAAGCCCACTTACATCTATCACAAATTAGAGTCTTGTGCCTGTAGCTCTCTTAAGCTGTCAGTGAATGCTGTTGTGGAGGGCCATGGGGCAGCCTTGCCCTCAGCTCCATTTGGCATTGTGCTAGTGGAGGTTTTCTCTGGTAGCTCTGTCCCTGTGGCAATTCTCTGGCTGGGACCTCAGGCTCTCTGAGTTGTCTTTGAAGTCTAGATGGAAGCACTCATTACTCCACAGCTGATAAGCATTGATGTTGATATACTCAACCATACAGACAGCATCAAAGTCTACCACTTGTCCCCTTCAGAGGAACAGGATAGGTACATTGAGTTTTATGTTAAAAAAGATGTACTGTGCTAGAATTCAGGAGCAAAAACTTAAGGTCACTATCAGAAGAGCTGAGCTCTTATACATATCTTAGGATAGTGGTTCTCAATCTTACTAAAGCTGTGACCCTTTAATATAGTTCCTCATGCTGTGGTAACCCCCAACCATAAAAATATTTTCGCTGCTACTTCATAACTGTAATTTGTTACTGTTATGTAAAACCATAATGTAAAATCTGTGTTTTCCAATGGTCTTAGGCAACCCTTGTGATTTACCCCTAAAGAAGCTGTGACCCACAGTTCGAGAACCACTGCCTTAGCCCCTTCCCTTGAAGCCATTTTGCTCTCAAGGCCTTACTACTCTATGCCATGATTGGAGTGGCAGACTTAGTTATCTCTAAAATTCTTGTAAAATAACTCTCTTTCTTTCTTTCCTTTTCTTTTATTTCTTCCTTTGCATATGTGTGTATGGGTGTACTCAAGTGTATGTTCAAATTTCTGTGGGTACACATAATCTTATGTTTTTGATTGTGAGCCTAGCTTTTAATGGCTGAGCCATCTCTCCAGCCTGTACACATAATCTATGTGTCTCCTTTTGTATGTATACATATATGAAAATTGAGGCTAAAGGACAACCTTGGGAACCGGTCCTTGAGAACCGTCTATATTTTTTTGAGACAAATTCTCTTACTGTCCTAGAACTCACCAAAGTGGATAGGTTAGCTGGCCAGTGAGATCCTGGTTTCTGCTTTCTCTGTTTCCCCAGCATTGGGATCACAAGTGTGTCTCATCACACCTGAACAACCAGAACTTTGATCCTATGAAAGAAAGTTCTTGGTTTTGTTTGCCATTAGTTTCTAGTGCCTAGCACATATTTCAGGTTGAGTAAGTTGCTGAGAACAAATGGATGAATGAATGAATACTATCTCCTTGCTAATTCTTTTTTAGAGGAAGATATTCTCATTATTCATTCAAGTAACTTTGATTTATATTGTTCTACACATGCTTGGCTTACCTCTCCTTTTGTCTTGGCTTAGTAGATTATTTGCATAACTGAATTGAAGAGTTCTCAGAATAGTTGCTTCAGTCTTCTATCGATGTGTAGTTCCCTTTTATAACCTCCTGGACAGATGGCCAGCCAGCTCTTATCTTACCACCTCCAGTCACAAAAGACGAAACCACCCCAGTTCTTATGATTAGACACATTCCAACTGATTGAATAATTTTGGGATGCATACTATTGCAAAAAGAAGAATCTTTATCTTAAGATGATTTTGGAATACTGAAAGTTGATCAACTTTTTAAGTTATAGGTTCAAAGTTAGTGATTCCATTATAATTTGGGTTAAAAGTTCACAGTATCCTCAGGGCTCTGACTTCACTACTTAGCAATTCTTTATGCTCAATGCATATGTCAACCTTCTCTTTGTACTGTTTCTTTCCCCCCTCTTTCTTCTTAATAGGAATAGATGGCAAGTGCAATTTTAGGGCCTTTTAGCCACATATCACCATTACTTTGCAGAAGAGAAAAGAACCTTTAGTTTTTACATTAGAACAACTCAAGGGGCTTGCACTGGCTAGATCTTTTAAGATCTATAATCCAGGAGCTGGGATGGTGGGGCACAGTGATTGATTTAGTACAAGTTAAAGACTCCAAGGCCATTGTCATGTGGATGGTCAGTATCATAAAGTAACCTAGTTATATGAGTGTATTCAAAGCAAACTGCACATACTGAACACTCTTGGCTACAGTTTTAACAGACATCTAACAGAAACCAGATTTATTCAAGTGTCTACTCTTCTGCTCTGCAGTACATGCGACCTATAAAACTCACTTTTTCCCTAGGTAAATTCTATGAGTAACCCCTGACTTGTTTTATATAATTGTGACATGAGATGCCCCTGCAATTAATCTGGAGTTCCATAATCTAAGATGAACCAGTATTGAACCAGCACTTGAAATACTGCCAAAGGATTATATCCTGTGCTTTGAGAAGAATTTTCCTCTCTCCTTGATAAAAATGAATAAAGAGAGTATATAATTCTCACTGCTACCAACAACCATTTTGAGACATTCATGGATAGTCTTAGAATAAATCTATTACCACCGCCAGAAGAATGAGAATGAAAGGGACTGGTTATTAATGTTATTCTTGAGCTTCCAATAATTCCATGCTTAGATTCAACTCTAGGTTTTACTTCCAGTTCTGTGAGGTGATGTTTTCTCTGTTATTTAATTTTCTTTGTGTTGAGATTCTGTTTATTTGAAACATAATTGTCCTCAGTGATGCCAATATAATGGAAGTTGGGGAGGCAGCCAACAGGTAGGAACATCTTCCTCAGACTCATTCCCCTTTTTTTCTTCTTCTGTTGCTCAACAATGTGAGGATGAGTACCTTCCTGCATGTTCATGGCTTAAATATCTCCTTTGATATATACTCTTGGAAATGAAACCCCTTGAAAAGTCTCCGCAAGGTGTGAGATAAAACCTTTTTATCTTCTTGATAATTCTTCAATGTAAATATCATAAGCTTTAACATCATATTCCAAGAGTGGCCCAGGTCCTCTGGGTACAATGAGAAGAATTGTCTAGTAAGATATAATTCAGTTTTTTATATGGAAAGAAAGCTGGACTAGGTGTAGTTATAATGAATTGGAACCCAGTATCCACCCACCTTATACAAAGTTTTTAGTTGATCTAAATTTTAACTTTTTTCTTGATAAAATAGGGATAATAATTCATGTTTACCATAAGCAGTTCTATAAAAATCCAATGAAATAGCATAGGTAAAAGTTCTCTCTCAATTGTAAAACTAACAAATATAAGAAATGATGATTAATGCTTTTTCAAATGGTGTCAGCTTCCTACAGCAGTGGTATTGCACAGTTTAATTATGCCCTTCTTTGGTTCAGAATGAAATTCAGACATCTTACAGGAGGACACAGCAAAAGCCAAGACAGCATTAATTTAAAAAAATGTTTGGCTGTGGCTCTCTGCATCTTTTTCCATCAGTTGATGGGTTAAAGCCTCTCTGATGACAACTGAGCTAAGCACCAATCTATGAGTTAATGACATTAAGAATCTTTTTTTTTTTTTTTTGCCAATCATGTTTAGTTCTACCCTAGGTCTCTGGGCTATCCAGCATCTGGGTCCTGGCCATCCAGGCAGTGTCGAGGGTGGACCCTCTTTCATGGAATAGGCTTCAAGCTGGAGCAGTCATTGGTTGACCTCTCCTTCAATATCTGTGCCCCAGCACATCTTGTAGACTGGACAAATTGTAGGTCAAAGGTTTTGTGATGGGTCCCATGTTCAATCTTGTAAGACATCTTTAGAAAAACAAATGGCTAATTAAATGATTTACCTAGTATTTATATTATCTTTAATTGATTCGGCAGTGTTAATCCTTAACCCGCCATTATAAATGAATACACACAGACACTGGGTGGATCTTAACAAGCCTAGGCCTGGGTTATGTAATCCTAGCCCATCTAAGCTAGCTCATAATTCTATCACCCAAATATGACTCCATATATACATATGTCCCTTTGGACTATTATTTTCCACACTAAGTTGATGTTCCAGGCCACATGGAAGGATCTTCTTTAATCTACCCCATGGCGTGTCTTCCTTGTCTGCTCCTGGCTTCTCTCTGGCCTTCTTCTTCCCAAAATGCTCTCTGTCTCTCTCAAAAAGTCAGCGCACCTTAGTCCCACCTATCTCTGTCTTTGCCCAGTCTCCAGGCCTCAGCATTTATTTAGCCAATCAGAGTCAAAGTAAGTAATATACAGCAAACAGGACCAATCAACATTTAGAATGCTTAACGCCACCCCATCAGACATCTGTCAGATAATCTTCTCCTTTCAGGAAATTCCAAGCCCAGTCAGAGTCTTGACTCTATTATCTGGCACCAATGCACAACTACATCAATATCAAAACTCTAACCTGTGCAGCTCCCTAAAGTAGCATTATTATTCAGTCTGAAGCAATGTCCTGTGTTCATGCTGGACCTACTTTTTCTAAGGGGGCTGGTGGGCTTCCTTCAATTCAAGGGGAAGACCAGACTTGTTCCTCCAAAATAAAAGACTCACTGAATGGTAGCATGAATGAATGATGCACAGAATTCCAAGGTATTCTCTTGAATTGCATTCATAATAATAAAATTCTTGTATCCATCAAACTGGATGTGGTAACTGCTTAATTACTTTACATAGGTGCTAAGGTTTGGCTCTGAGGGCTCAGGTTTTCAGTGCTGGTTTCCCAACTGATGGTGCTATTTTGGGAGACTGTGGGACTGTTGGAAGGTAGAATCTAGCTGGAGGAAAGAGGTCATTAGAGTTGGGCTTTGAGGGTTATATCCGGGCCTCCTTACACTGGTCTTTTGTTTCTGGTTCACAGACTCAGATATATGTTTCCACCTCCATGATCTAAACATCTCTGCCATGTCTTGTCACCAGGATGGACTAAAACTGAGAGCCCAAATAAATCTACATATAGTTTTCTGCAAGATATTGTGATCTCAGTGACTCAAAGGTAAGTATTACCCCTAGGGTTAGTTCAATTTGTCAAGGCAATGCTGTAAATAAGGATATGTTTAGAGAAATAGTAAGGGAGGCGATGTCAACCCTTCCAGGTTGACCACTGAGCAGCAGATCCCAACTTGCTTAACTGTAAATTCTGTCACTCAGTCCAGCATTACTGCAGCCATGTAATACCTAAGAGCTGAAAGAATAGACCAATCAATTCAGCAAGTATCCAGTGAACTCATGATATGTGCTAAGGCTTGTATTTGGCTCTTCTGCCCTGTTACTTATCCCTCATTAATGTGTGCATTAATTTTTTCAATAAAATCTTTATCTCTATTTCAAGTAGGACAGAACTTTTTATCTGAAAGTCTTATTCAGAAATATTTCCTCAGATTTAAGAGCAAAATGATAGCTGTCCCATGAATGTGGATTCATTAAGAAGAGGAGCTCAATACTGCCTCCAACCCTATTGGGGTACCATCATTTCTATGAATTATTAAAAGTTAATTAGCCTTGGTAATTCCCTCCAAAGCTTCTTACAAGTGCCATGAGTCTTTGGAATTACTGTGACCTCCTTTGTCTTGGATGGTTCTGCCTTCTGCACTTAAGGGCCTCTGCCTTTGATTTCCATTCCAGGTAAAGCAACAACATCTGCCACTGTTTCCCTGGACTTGATAGTGGCCCTTGTTGGATCCTGGCACTGATATGTTCACAGATGCAGTGATTATCTCAGTTTCCCAGTGAGTTAGAAAGAGAAAACAGATCTCTGAGGACCCAAAAGAGTCTGTGTGAGGATGTGTTTGTTGGAGGTGTGAGCAAAGAGTGTAAAGTGTAAATCTTCCTGTTAGCTGGAAATGAATACAAATCAGCCCTCATTTGTATTCATTTATTCTACAAGCAACCAGGTTTGAGAGACTGCACAGTGCAGCCCACTCCAGAGGAAGGCAAAGAAAGATCTGGTCTTGGATGTGGTGCTAATTTATAAAAGAACTTAGGCATGTGATTTGCTAACTGAGCCTCAGAGCAGGCTCATTAATGACTGTCTATCTACAGAGAAACCATCTTCCTAAGGCCTATTCTTCAAATCCACATCCAACACTTCATGTCTGTGATACACTAAACATTTTTCTTAAGTCTCTGAGCCTCAGTTTCTTCATGTGAACAATGGGAATAAGGATAATACAGTTATCCTTTATACCTGCAGCCACTATGATTTGCACTAACTGCAGATTGAAAATATCTTTTAAAAATATGCATTCATTGAATATAAACAGACTTGTCATTTCACTAGATACAGTATAGCAACTATTTGCATAACCTTTATATTTTATTGTGTATTAAAAATAATGTGTAGATGAATTAAAAACATGAAAAGATGTACATAAGATGCATACAAATACTATATTTGGGGACTTAAGCACTCTGGACTTGGGTATCTTTAGGGGTCTTGGAAACAATCCACTGATGATACTGAAGTATGACAACATCTAATTCCTCTATAGAGACTGAGTGAAGCAGAGCATGTAAAGTATTTAATATAGAATGCAGAGAGCAGTGAAACATGAGTTGTTCTCATGCATATTATTCTCTTAGGCTAGGGTGTTGTCAATGGCAGATGAGACTTTAAGCATAGTCCAATTTGGTATAGTCTCATAGGGTAATTTTTTTATCTTCTTTTTTCTTTAATATTTATTTATTACTTCAGGTTACATCTCCATCACGGTGACCTCTTTCCACCCCTCCCAGTCCTACCCTCCCACCCCAACCCCATATCCCTTCCATCCCACTTCTCTGGAGTGGAGTGTCCTTACATATCAGTCCACCACCCCAGTTAGCAGTCATATGAGGGCCAAGAGCCTCCTCATACACTGGGGGCCTACAAGGAAGCACCACTAGGGCAAAGTGTCTCATTGACAGGAAACAAAGTCTATGTTCATGTTCCCTTTGGTGCATTGATTGTACTATAGTTATCCTGTACTATATGGCTAAAATCCGATTATAAGTGAATAGATGCCATGTGCATCCTTCTGAGTCTGGGTTAGCTCACTCAGGTTGAGTGTCTCTAGTTCCATCCATTTGGCTGCATATTGCATGATCTCGTTGTTTCTGATGGCTGAGTAGTTCAGTTCATTGAGCATGAACAATACAATATAGTGTGGATTTAATGGTTTGTTGGTACTATTGGACACTCTCCCTACCACGCAGCAATATTCCAAGATAATAGAAACAAATGTCTCTGGACTTATAGGATTGCAGAGATGGTCTGTGCTTCTCTCCTGTTTTATAGGTAGAAACACGGAGACCTGTCAAAATAGACTTACTTGTCAATATCTGGTTACTGAGGGAGACATTGGAAATCATATCTCATGAGTTATAGTATGGTTTTCCTTCCATGTGTTGCTTCTTATGTATGAGGAAGCAAACTTAGAGAGGCTGAATGAATTGTTTATGGTCATATATGATTATTTGTGACTTACATTTATGGTACATTTTGCACATGCAAACACAGTTCTCAGTGTTTGTATAAGTATCACATCAATTCCTTCCAACAACTATAGGAGATACTGAAAAGACTCTGTTTCTCAGATGGGGATGGAGGCACAGATAGATCTAATAACTTGTCAGAGCATACACAGGAAGCACCAGAATTATCACAGTTCATTTGGCATCAGAATTGCACATATCACCAACCTATGTGTTTTGAGTCTCTCAGCCTGATCCTCTTATTTTCCCTCCTCAGGCATAAGTGAGCTTGAGCTTGAAGTCAAACAAGGTATAATGACAAAGTGTAGTGTCTGTCACTGGGTGACAAAAGAGCTTATTTGCATGGAAGGTACAGATCCTTGAGCTTACAGGGAAGCTATTATTGTTTGTGTGCACTTTCTGCTTTTAAATTAACGTTATTAGAACCCATCTCACGAAGCACACTGACCTTGATTAGGTCTTTTGGTAAAAAAAGAGGGCAATTGTGGGTTTAGGGCCACCATGTAGAGATAAGTGGAAAGTGATCATCGGGCTGGAGCACCCCTGGCTCAGCAAGTGAACCACGGTGAGATTGTGGGTTTAGGGCCACCATGTAGAGATAAGTGGAAAGTGATCATCGGGCTGGAGCACCCCTGGCTGAGCAAGTGAACCACGGTGAGATTGTGGGTTTAGGGCCACCATGTAGAGATAAGTGGAAAGTGATCATCGGGCTGGAG
>CAJQZJ010033935.1:1093467-1130427 GCA_907164525.1 Lophiomys imhausi
GAAAGTGATCATCGGGCTGGAGCACCCCTGGCTCAGCAAGTGAACCATGGTGAGTGTCTTGGACATTCTGAGCACTCCTCTACTCAGCCACTCATTTGACTTAGAGAGTGTCTGTGAGGAAGTTTAATCTAAAATACCCAGATTCAGTTAAAATAATGAAATAAGAACTCAGAATATGTTGAATTGGGCTGTTTTCCTTCATAGCCCAACCTGCTTCTAAGTGCCTCAAATGTTGCAAACCACTTCACCTCTGATGCCTATTTCCTCATGTGCCAAGTGTGAAGGATTCTGTGGCTCATTCATAGGGTGATTGTTATGGACTAGATGTTAGTCTCCCACTGGAAAGCCCACAGTCTCTTTCCATTTGGAAACGCAGCCTTTGGAATGTCATTAGCGTTAGAAGAAATTGTGAGGCTATGACCTTGATGAAATTACTGCCTTGTAATAAGAAGACACCAGAGAGTCCCTGAGGATGGGGATGTAAATATGTGGTGGCTGTATCTAACCTGAAAAGAAAGGCCTATCCAGGAGCCCAATGATTTAGCACCTTGATTTTGGACTCCCTTACTTCAAATTGTGAGAAAATAAATTTCTGTTGTTTAAAACACCATCTTGGGGATTTTATTCAATTTCACATCGTGGTTACAAAAGTTAACTAAAGAATCCATGCATCCATGCCAATGCTTGAGTTGTTTGTTTCAATATTTGATAGGCATATATATAAAGAATATATGATATATATATATTTATATAAGTTATATACGTACATACATAAATGTGTGTTTATGTACATGTATGTAACATGGAATGCTTTGGTCTAAATTACAATTTGCCAAGTACAGCACAAGGATGAGTATTGCAGTCTATTGTTAGTAGTGCTATACTTGAAGGCTAGACCTTCAGGTGGCATCTTAGATTGTCGATATGTGTCCCCATGGGATAGAAGCTCACTTGTTTGTTACTCATCTCTACATTGTGGAAAAACTACCACTGGGTCAGGCTTGTCATCTCTAAGGCAGCAGCTAGGCTTAGTGAGTGGTGTAGTTCCAGGTTATAATGTCATACCTATACAACACACAGGAGAAAATGGAAACCATCTGTTGACTGGATGCACCAGCTCTCTTAGGAGTATTTGTGAAGCTAGTGCCTCCTTTATGCTGAAGAAGCAGTCCCAGACCATACAAGAGCCTCAATAGGAAATTCTGGGCTTCTTGGTAACCTGGGCACATGAGAATCTAGAGAAATGAATTGCACTATTAAAAGAGATGTGACTTTATTTGTTCTGAAACTAGTTACATGAAATAATAGCTTGGGCATTTAATGAGCACTTATGATGCTCCAGGCATAATAGTAAGTAATTTACATAACTCATCCCTTTCCATATCTGAAGCACAAGAGTAGGTTATAATTCACATTTTATACACAAGGTGACTGAGTCCCAAGGAGGGAAATCACTTGTCCAAGGTTGCAAATCTATAGTTTGCCAGAGCCAGAATGAGACTTACCCTTTGAGATAACACAGCCCAGACCCTTCCCACTGTGAAGCACAGCTGTGCTTGGAAAACAGAAGAAGTATTGTAGAAAACATGCCACATTAAAGGATGAAGATATATATTAGTTAGTTTTCTGGCAGGAATCTAGCTAAATGATTAGTGTGTCTTACCTATAAAAAAGGGAAAACTTAACCCCAAATGCAAAGAATAGCCCTTATTGGGTTTATGAATTTTCCAGGTGAACTTGGCCATGCCATTTTTTTTTCCAGGCAAAAGAATAACTCAGCAGTAAACTGGGCATAACATAATAGTTTTTTATTCTGAGCACCAAGACTTGTAACTGAGCCATGCCTTTTCCCTGGGAGGAAATTGCTACAAAGTGGGAGGTAAAAAGAGTCCTTTTCTAATGCCAGAGGTATCCCAGGGCTGGTGAGACTGCTCTGCTAGGAGGCAACACAATTAGCAAAAGCTGACACCAGTGGCTGCCACCATTTTAGACAATGCCTGTGTTGGAGCCAACATCTGCTTGCTTGCCTTGCCCAGCCAGGATAGAGGCTTTGCCAACCCTGCTTCTGCCAAGTGCAGTTGGCAGGGACTTGTTGTCCCTGGAGGGCCATGTGGTATGGTAATCTTGAGGACTAGGCAGCTGAGTCCCCGAGGTGGTCCTACAATCAATGCTGATGCTGCCATCAGAACTCCTAGACTGTAAATACTGACCGTAGCCTGGGGGACAAGAGAAACACAATAAATAAGATTGAAGTGGACACCAAACATATTAGAATGTCTTTGCTGCAAGGTACCTGCAGAATTTGTTTGTACAACAGAGCTAATAATGTTAGCTACCACCAACTGAGTGGGAAATTGGTGACAGTCCTCCTCTCAGGTATATGTGTGTACAATTCCAGTGGATCCTGACAAAAATTCAGAAAGGGACTTCCAGTATTACATTCTGTGTTTTAGGGGAAACTGAGGCTCAAAAAGGCTATGTAACATGAGCTAATGACCCACATGTCTTAGATACGGCAAGGCCCAGGTAAAACAGAATTAGTCCTAAGCATTAAAACTACTACCCCTTAATATTGTTCCTCTTGTGTCTATCCCCAGAAAAACAAATCTTGAAACACATGACCATAGGAGTCCTTCCCTGTTTATATATGGTTTATATATAGAATATTCCCCAGAGACTCATGTCAAGGCTTGATTTCAAGAATGGTAGCATACAAAGGTAAGGTGTTTGGAAGTGACTGGACTCGAGGGCTCTGGACTCCTCAATGATTTAACTCCTTGATGAGTTCATAGCTTAATAGGCTATTTAGAGATTGGTCTATCTGGAAGATCTAGGTCATTGCAATGTATCTCTGAAGATTTATTTTTGTCTCCAGCCTTTTCTTACCTCAGCTTCCTGGCTGCCAGGAGGTGAGCATCTATACCATGTCCTTCTTCCATAATGTAACTATTGCCTTACCATTGGACCAAAATAATGGAGCAGGTGACCATGAATGGAAACTTATGAACCATGAACCAAAATAAATCTTTCTTAGGAACTTTGTTATCATGTCAGAAAGCAAGATATCTTTTTTCTTTTAAAGCATACACAAAAATATGCTGTATATTTTCCATCTTTATGATTGTATTCACCCACAAGCCAACACAGTTTTCAGGGCATAAAAATCTGGATTACAACTCTTACCCAAGAGATGTTTCTTTGAAAAGAGAAACTTTTGGGAAATGATAAATAAGAAAAATGTGTCCTTTTTCTCTCTAGATTTTAATTTAATTTCTAAAGTAAGGATGTTGGAACTCAGAATATAAGAGGAATTGCTACCTCCAAAATTCTGTGGCTGCTCAGAAAATTCTGTCCACTAGGCAGACAAAGAGCCAAGTGAATACAGCCATTCTGAGATGTGGGGATTCTACAACAATATAAAAAGTTTACCTCTCTCTCTCCTAAAAAATACCATTTTCTTCCTATTCCATCTGCACAAGCCTTATCAGAGAGCATAATATTAACTTACATGATCTGAAACAAGTCATCTGTGCTATTCCATGCCTTAGGTCTGTGTGCTTGTGCTGTCCTGCAGCACAGTTGAAACTCTATGTCAGCTATGTCTGCACTAACTGACCAGCAGTGTGAGCAAAGCAAGGGCTCTGGGGAGATATGACTGGGATAGAGGCAAAGGGAGCATCACAACAAAGAATTGCATGTGTGGGCTTGGGGAACAGAAAGAGGCGGGATGTTCTACAGTTATAGAACAGGAGATTTGGGGAAGACAGATGCAGAAATTCTTACCAGGCATCAGCTGCAATCCTACCCGTTATAAGCAAGAAGGCTGGGGAAATATGATTGGCATTGATTGTCTCTTGGCAATGAGATTTTTTTGAATGCATCTCTGTGCATTGACAGAGTCATGTGGTACACAGTGTTTTATGATAATGCTAGCTAACGTGGTATGTGACTGCATATGACTAAATTCCCACCAGACCCTACATCCTTCTGCCTGATACTCTGTTCTTTTTTTGTTTTTGTTTTGGTTTTTTGAGACAGGGTTTCTCTGTGTAGCCCTGGCTGTCCTGGACTCACTTTGTCAACCAGGCTGGCCATGAACTCACAAAGATCTGCCTGCCTCTGCCTCCAGAGTGCTGGGATTAAAGGCGTGCGCCACCATGCCCAGCTGATAGTCTGTTCTTAAGATTTGCCCCTGACCTGTGGCTCTCTCTGTATCACTTGCTACTCCTCTTGCTTTTTCATCATCTTTTGAAGAAACACACTGTAACTATCCAACCACTCAGGTTCATGTCTGTGGAATATATAGGTACTGTGGGTCAGTGTTGTAGAATTTAATTGTATTGATTTGTGCATCAATTTATCTCCATGGGATGGTAAACTGTCACAGGACAGAAATGATGCCACAATTTTTTGTTACCCAATGCACTCCAGAAATATTTTTTAATTATGCATGGTAAGAACTTTCAGGGCACTTGGTACAAAACTCTGCATGTGATGAATAATAAGTAATTTCTCTCATTTATTCAGTGTTTACTATGTACCAGAAGGCATGTCATTGCTTTCAATGGACTATCACATTGAAACCACTCAATGGCTCTATGAACAATCTTGTGAGATGAGCACATGACAATCACCATTTCCCTTATGAGAAAAACTGAAGATAAAGAGGAAACAAGTAGCAAGCTCAGGTCCTTGTTCTTAGTAAGTGGCTGAGTCAGGAATCAAAAGTAAAAAGCCTGTGTGTTTAACCTCAATTGTATTGTATCAGAAAAAGGAAAGAACAAATTATAACAGGAGAGCAGTGGCCAGATAAGATTTCTGTATCCTAAACATTCCTCAATTCTCTGTATACATCTGGGTGATGGCAAATTCTAACCCTATGATTATGGTGATTTTTGGCCTAGCGAGGATCAAAGGTTGCTGGTCTTTTGTCTTCCCTTCTCACAGCAGGACAACTTATCTGAGACTCACATCTTCTCTCCCTTTCATAGTATTTGACATTTTTTTCTGTGTCAACAGTGGATCTGTGATGATGTCGTTGCCACTCTTGCAAAGGAAATCATCATCAGTTTATTTATGGAACCATTTGTGTGTTTGTAGATGCATGGGGGGTGAAAATTACTCCCTATAATGACAAAAACTCATTTGAGGAAAAGTTAAGTTGACTTTATGTTCTTTATGTAAATGCCACACAAGTACATTTTAATTTTTCCCACAAACTGCCCAGTTCAACTTTGAGAAATGCCAATCTGTGAAAGGAAAATGAATGATCAGAGATCACATCTTCCATTTTTAATCATTTAGAGATGTGAGAGGCTTCTGGTTAGTCTATTTTAGGTCTTCCCAGCCTGCTACTCAAGGCCAAGCAATGAGAGAGTTAGGGCTGGTCCTATCCCCTACTGGCTGCTGGACAAAATATGATGCTGGATGTATAAGTGAAGAGTCCCCAAAAGTCCTTTCTCACAATTTGCAATTGTGTTTACTAAAATATATGTTAATGTTGCCTGTTCCTTGTGCCAGATAATATTGTCTCCAAAAGAACAGACTAAATCCATGCCATGCGGTAACTCCCAGGTGCCCACAAGTTGATGTGTTTGACTACACAGTGTAGATAAACTTTCTCCAAGGACTAACTCTCAGCATATTTGGCAAATTTAATTTCACATTCTTACTTGCAAGTTTTTTCTTTGTATTACTTATTAAAAAAAATAAAAGCACTGAAATCATTCTTTTCACTTGATAAGACTCAAGCAGCCACAGCTCAGTCTTCCCTTGGGTCCCTCTACAAAGCAGACAAAACAGTTTTATCTCTACCCTTCATGGCCACAGACTACTCAGAGATCAAGGCTTCTGCCAGCCCTCCTGTGCTGAATGGCAGAGAGGAAAGGAAAGCTGGGCTGCCACATATGTAAATGCAGCCTGGCAGACAGCCTTTCTTGTCATTCTTGGTGTGGGGAGGCTCAATTAAGAGCTGAACTCTAACCTCAAAGCTCCAAAGGCTTAAAACGGGATCTGCAAGGTGTCCACAGAGGGAGTGTTGAAAGTTAAAGAAGGAAGCTCAGAAGAAACTCAAAGGGGCTATGATGATATTTTTTTGTTTCAAAGGTGGTCCAACATTGAAAAGAAGATGTGTTTCTGAAAAAAATCAACCCTAATGAGATCTGCCCTATAGAATATTCTAGGACCTGAGAATCTTCAACAAGGCCAAGCACACCATGAGCTCCTCCGGGCTATTTGAGTCAAATAACACCAGCCATGATGCTCTGAAATGCTGACTTCTAGAAGCCAACTTTGCAAGTGACATCCAAGTCAGGCAGAACAGAATCTGACATAGCACTGAGATCCATTTTGGCACCAGGGATTAGAACTCTCTCACAGGCAAGGGTCTTCTTTTTCTCTTCACTGTTTTGTCTTTACTTCTGATAGAGACTGTAGTGTCTCTGATTGTATTGGAATTTGGTCCTGGCCAATCACTGCCTGGCCATTGCCTACACATGCCTATCCATCTGCTGACATCTCCTCCACATATCAGTGGCTTGTGTGTATTGAATAATTATGGTGCTTGGCTTAGGAGCTGGGCTGTAGTCCACACTTGGTTAGGTGTAGGCTGACTGGGACAGTCTTGCTTCAGAGTGACTTCAGTTTTACCACTTCTTGATATTTTAGCTGGGACCCTCATCCCCACCATGTACCTTGAGATGGTAATGTCAGTTCCTGGGAAACTTGACAAGAACTCTGAATGTGCTAGGCCTTTCAGAGTTCCCTGTTCTTTGCCATCCTTCATCTGGCTAATCCACCTATACCTGGCTTCATATATCATTTAATCAAGGAAGGAAGAATTAAACGATGTTCCCTGTCCTGCCACCTTTGAACCACCTCCTTCCACTGTGACTGCTATCTTCTGTAACACCAGTTTGTAGTCTAATCACCCACACATTTGCTTTCTCCCTTAACGCATTTTAAGCATCTTGAGAGCTAGGAGCACAGTTCACATGTTTGTGAGTATGTCCTAAATAAGTTACTTTAGACAAAATTTCTAGTAATTCAGTAAAATATTAGGATGACTGAATATTTCTGTGCTTAATGTTTGAGGGGTTGAAATAAAGAAGAGAAAGGAAAAATAAAAGATGGCATGATGGGTTAAAGAATGGAAGAGGAATCTGAAAAGAGAGAGGCTCTTCAGGAACTGACCTGCAGCTCAGAAGCCTGCAGGCAAGCTCTTCTTATCAGCAGTAGGAGCAGAGTGGGTGGGAGCAACCACAGGGGCAATTCTCAGTCAGGACTGACATTTGGAGTTAGAGAAAAAGCTTCTACACCATGGCTAATAGTCAGAGGCTGTGAGTTTCATGTGAGTAAGGAAGACAGCCCCATTTAGAGGGCCATAACACTTCTGAGCCAGCAGGCTACAGTAACAGAGTGTGTTTTCCTTGATTATTTCTTATTGGGAGCTGAGACCTAGAGAGGGAAAAATAAAAACCCCTTCTTTGAGAAACTCAAGCTCTGCTGGGCTGAATGGGCATGGTAAACACCAGTCTTTCTGTCTGCAACAGTAGAGGGGGCAGACAGAGGTACAGCTACACACCAACTCTTTCAGCAGCCTGAAAAGTTACTTTCAGAGCCCTTGACTAAGTTGAAGCAGGGATTTTTTTTTTTTGTCTTTGTCACAGAACAGAATTTCAGGGCAAGTCATGATGAAGCAGAGCTGGGATTTATCAAGAGGAGATTTTAACACAGATATGAATATGAACATTGGAGAGATATAGATGATAGATAGATAGATAGATAGATAGATAGACAGATAGATAGAGAAGGAAGGAGGGAGGGAGGGACAAGGAGAGAGAGAGTGCTTAGGAAAATAGCAATATATATTCAAGTATGGGTATGGGCTCCTTAAGAGAGTAGTATTTTTAAATGTCTTAATAGTAGCCACCTGCATGATTCTGATGGCTACTCTAAGGGTTTCAAAGGAACTTTTCCTTTTTCCCCTTTAGGTAAATGAGTTGGCAGGGTGATTCCTAGAGTGCTTGAGGCAGGATTACAATCTGATAAAGAGGAACTCTATGGGCCATATAGGGTGCATATAAGGATTAAGTCTTTTACTGTAGCTTGGGAGTTCCTAGGAATTGCAGAGTTACAGCTGAGAAAGGAAAAATGTTGTAATTATTCATACAATCTTAGAGCTTAACCATGGTTGATAGTTATTTTAACATTCTTGATATGTGAATATATTTTGATAATAATGAAATATCTTGATATAAAAGGAACATCGTCTATATAGAGGTGACCTTCAGAGCAAACTTGGTTGTGTTGAAGTTCTTGACTATTAAGCAGTGAGAGACTTCAGTCAGAATCCCAGGTGAAGTTTGCCTTCCCCTTCCCTGGCCCCTTTATCTCCCCCTGCCTTTCCAAGTAATCAGATGTTGACAAAATAATAAAAACATATGAGTTGGAACATATATGTGCTAGAATATAAAAAGTAAATAAGAATTACATTGGTGATTGCAAGAAAGGCCACCCAGAAATGACACATGTCATACATAAGGTGTGGAGCTGTCAAGAACCATGTAGCCTGCAAAACTTCCAGAGGGTTAGAGTAGAGGCTGCTAGAGTTGTCTACAGCATGGAAAACTGGGTACTGGATTTAAACTGGAAAAGTTATATATTGAGATCCGTGCTAGCACATGGCATCCTCCTCCCAAGGAGTCTATACCTGGGCAAACTGCTGCCTAGGCCAAACCTGGCCCATCACCTGTTTCTGCAAAATCGGTGATTTTGAAACTTTGTGAATTTACTTTGTCTTGGTTCATTAGTGCTACAAGGCAAGAGCCATGTAATTGAGACAGGCTGGGCTACAAAATCTAAAAGATACTCCTTTGCAGGGAGTTTCAGACACTTGTCTATAGCTGAGGAGTGACAAGATCAGACTGACATTTTAGAAAGCTCACGATAGCAGGTATGTGAGACTGCAGGAAATCTCATTTCAGAAAAACAAAGTATATGTCTAGCATGCTTGAAACTTTCCAAGCTGCTTGATAAAATCCTGAGTCCCTTTGTCCTAAACATGCTGCAGGATGGTGGTTTCCTCAGACCCCTCCTCTCCAACATTAACTCAAGATGATATATATACTCCAGTGTCTTAACCAGAGTGAATTCCTCAGGGCAAGAATTCCAGTATTATTTTTTTCATCTTATTGCCTACCACCTTCATTTTTAAAATGAATTGAAATGAAGCACATGCCTCTGCATGTTTGATCTCTATCACTACATAAACAGTGCGTGGCAGCTCACACCTGTTATCTCAGCACTTGGGCAATAGAGGCAGGGGTTCAGAAGCTCAAGATCAGTCTTGGCTACATAGTGAGTTCAAGACCAGCCTGAGCTTCATGAGACCATTCATCACTGAACAAGTAAAAAACCCAAAGAAGTGAATTGTAGAGTCATACTGATAGAGAGGTCTTGCTAGGCCACTCACACTTTCTGTGTGCCTACCTATAGGTGGGGAATAATGAAAAGGAAAGTCTGATTCTCTGTCCTATATGAAACCCTCAGGGTAACTCTAACTTGAAGGAAGCTTTTTTTTTTTTTTTTGCATTTTTAGCCACCAAGTGTCTTTTTTTTTTTTCTTGTGCGTTCACATTTGAGTGTGTGCAGGGAGCATTCACAAGTATGTGTGTTTGGAGGGTATAGGCTGGTGTTGGGTCTCTTTCTTGATTACTTTACAACTTATATGAGACAGGGTCTCTCATTTGCACCCACATTCATTGATTTGGCTAGTCTAGTTTCCAACCAGCTACGGGGTTCCTACTGTCTCTGAACTGGAATTGCAGGCTGGTTACCATGGGGATCCAAACTCCAGTATCCATACTTGTGCAGTGAGTACTTTACACACTAAGCAATCTCTCCAGCCCCCTCAAGTATCTTGAGAAGTTTTATTTTGAAATATTCCCCAGGCTGCATATCTAGCTAGACATTTTCTTGGCTAAGGACCTGTGGTGCTGGAAAAGAAAACAAAAAAACAAAACCAAAAACCAAGAAGCAAGGTGAGGATTGGGTCTGCTCTCCACCATCAGGAGTTCTTTATGAGGCGAATGGGCATTTGCAGATGAATATTAAAGACCTGCAAACACCCCAGCAAGTGATAACTGCAAAGCTAGCTTAATTGGAATAAAAACTAAAATGTATATTTATATAAATCATAATGACTTGGACTTGTTTTCTGTGTAATTTTCTTGGATGGGTTTTGGAATGACATGGCCAATTGTTTTGCCATGGTCTCACCCTGTTTTAAAGAGCTTCCCAGCAGCCCCCACCTTGCTACTGATGACATACAGCTGGTCCAATGGGACTTAGACTTTGTTGCAAAAACATGTTTAACTCCTCATCCTCCTGGGAAAGGCAGTGATGGAAGATGTGGCTGGGCTCCCATTAGCAAACATTTCCCTTCATCTCACAATAATTCTCTATCTACCCTGATGTCGTTAGGGGTTCAGGGTTCCTAAGACTGATCTCTTTAGCAAGAATTGTCATCCTTATGACTCAGCTTGTCAATCTGAGCACAAAGAATCCACATGCAAGCAGGCCCTGGGAAGATGTGCAGACCTGATGGCATGTGCTCCTCCCTGCTATGACTCACTCTTTCCTTGCTCCTCAGGGTGTCTGTCCTCTGGGCCCAGCTGTGGTCCCCCTTTCCTAATGCCTTCAATTCAGTGCTTCTCCTAGGGCATGCAGAGAACAATGTGCATCAAAGCTGATGAAAGCATTTGTCTCAAAATGTTCCAGATCCCTTGAGATGAAGCCCAAAAAGTGCACATTTCCCACACACTCCCTGGATGATCCTTGTGTCTGTTCAAGCTTGAGAACTGTTGGGTATAACCTAGATATTGAAAGGACTTGATTCTTTCATCATTGCTGGACCTGACCTATTTTTTAATTAGTCTGTTGGCAACAACTCCTTTCTTTGACCTTATTATTTTCAGCCACAATTTTTATCCTGGTCCTGTCTGACTTTCATATTTTGTTTGATTCCCCCTCCCCCAGAATTGTGTGTGTGTTTGTGTGTGTACACGTGTGTTATGTGTGTGTGAAGGACAGAGTCAGCATCAGATGTTGTTCATCAGGCGCTGTGCACTTTGTTTTTGAGACAAGGTCTCTCCCTGGCTTGGAACTCACCAAGTACACTAGGCTCCAGTCCCACAGTCTCCTTCCATCTTCCTCTCTCTCCATCCTCAGCAGTGAAGATTATAAGTATGAGCCATCCCATCCAGCTTTTTTCTGTGTGTGTTCTCGGAATCGAACTCTGGTCCTCACACTTGTAGGACAAACACTTTATAGCACTTTACCCACTGTGCCATCTCCTCAGCTAACTAGAGTCTTGGATTTTCACTGCCAACTAAGCTTAGTTCATACCATCTTTCTCCTGGGCTGAGTCCACTCTTTTCTTTTTTCTTTCTTATTTTTTTTGGGGGGGGGGGGGGGTTGGGTCTCAGCTCAAATGCCACATCTACAGACAAATGTTCCTTGGCTGCCATATTTAAGATATTTCCCAGAACTTGATTATAGTCATGCCATTCTAATTTTTTGAAGCATGTAGCACAATTTGTAATTTCATTGTGATTCATTTATCTGTGTGTATTATGGACACGTAAACTTGATGAGGTCAAGGTTAGTTTCTTGATATTCAAAACCAAGTCCAGTGTCTGACACACCAGCCTTTTGTTAAGTGAATTTAGATGAAATTGCTATTTTGGAAGAAAGTGGCAGATTGTGGGAAAAGTTAAATCACATATGATAGTCACCCTGAATAAAGGTGACAGTTCAAAGCCTCATTCTAGTAATTCAGGGCTCCCCACTGTTAATCCAAAATGGGGAAGAAAAACCATTGACCCAAATAATCATGGCCAAAGTAATTAAAACAAACAATTAATTAAAGAAAGCTTTTTTATTCCTGTCCACGAGCTGCTCCTCCCTAAGACAGGGTTCAAGAGGTCAGCATTGGATGTGAGGAAGAGAAGGCTTTTATAGAGGTCAGGAGTAGTGGGTTTCCAAATGGGGAAAATAGGCAGGATTACAGGAGCACAACATAACAGGTGGTCAAAACAAGGTAATGACAACAAGTGGTCAAAACAAGGTAATGACAACAAGTAGTCATAATAAGGTAATCATGGGTGGGGATTGTCATATGACCATTTGAAAACAGGTAATACAGAACCATTTGTAGTTAAGGTTACAGGTGGGGTATAGCCCAATCCTTGAGAAACAGAGGTTTAATCATAAGTGGGAATGAACCTAGTTTGTCTTAAGGTGGCTTTTAAGCCTAAAATGGAGGCAGGCTGATTCTTCACCTACCATAAGGCCCTAATCTATCTTTGTGGCATCATTTCTCATTGGACACCCCTGATTTCACTCAGCTTGCTAAACCACCTCAATTTTCTTACTCCCGACACCTTTGTAAACTTAAACCCCCCTCCTTCTCAGTGTGGAGTCAGAATAACATTCTATAAGTACTGCCTGTCTCTAAGGCTTAGTCACTCCATACATTTATATTTAGTGAAGGTTATGGAGGTACCTAGTGCTGAGAATAAAAGTCTAAAAAGCTGTAGACACTTTTTCTCTAAAAGGCCTCAGGAATCCCCCTACTGGACCCCTGTACCGACACACACACATACACAGTCTCATTTGACTTACCCACTCTTGCTCAATTGAAGTAGCTTTGACAAAGTCCTCTAGCTCTGAAGGATGATGCTTTAAGCAGACCCACAGAGGTTGTATTAGGCCAGACGATGGAAGGCAAAGCTGGGCAGTGTCTCTTCCTCCTTCCACACTGTCATGTGGGAGCACTGTGTTTTTAATTGGCTCTCATATTCTTCTGCCTTGATGCCTTCAGACGTTTGGGCAGCATTGGGTTCAAATTGATACAGCCAATTTCTGAAAAACAAACAAACAACTGCAGTGTTGTGTTGAGGGTGAAATAGATTAGCAACACCTTCTAATCAGTTCAGTTATTAAATATTAGGTCCTCTGGAGCACTTTCAAGAAAGAACTTTCTACACTAAGGTCAGTCTGCCATGAATAGCAACTTCAGCCTGGGTCTTCAGTCTGGAGGAAGGAAAGTTCGCCTGCATGTGAGACTACACTTAAGATAATTGTGTTGTACCTGCTCCAGGTGGGCCCCACAAGGACAAATGGCAGTAGAGTGGTCTTTATTTGTCCTATCAACTTTCTTCCAGAGCTGAGGTGAGCTGAGCTGACCGAAAAAAGGCCTCTAAGGATCCTCCAAGAACAGTGCCACACAGAGTTCAACTTAGAGTTCAATTTAAATGTAGAGTCCTCCCTTGATTAGCTTTAGGACATTGGTTGGATAGCTTTTTAGTCACAGTAGGTAGTCATTGGGAAGAGCATTGCATTAACATAAGTGGAGTGTTAGACAGCATTCTGGAGGCATGGTAGGCGGTCACTAAGTAGGCTTCTTTTTCTTTAGTCACACATTAAGATAATCACCATATTGGTCACCCTTGAATATATAAACATTCTACTGCTATTCCCACTGGGCAAATCCATGATATTCAATCCCAAGGTTCAGTGGGAGATACCATGCTCTTCTCATTCCCACAGTCCAGATTTTCCAGAGTCCTGATATGTGTTCATCATGCTGCTCATCCCTCTGGGGTGCTGCTGGTTAATGTCACACTTGTTTGAACCAGATCCTGCCTCCTTTCTCCAAATGGAGAATTATTTTAGATTCTAGATTTCTGTTTCCCAAACACCGAACAAAGTGACTGGTGCATCAATAAAGTTCTGATTTCCTGTGCCTGAGAGATTAGAAACCACACAGTGTGACATCAGGAGACCCAACGTGATGCCAGACCTTTACAGGAAAGAAATGGCTTTTCCTTCTCTATATGCTCATTCATTCAAGAAATATTCAACAGACACCCATTTTTGCATGGGACACAGTAAGGCAGACTTAGAATGAACTTCTAATCCAGTCAGTTCTAATACAGTCTGCTTCACTTTGAAAGAATGGATGAACTTTCTCTGAAATGGGTGTCAGAGAAAAAGTGGAAAAAACACTTCTACCTTCAAGAAGCCCAAAGTCTGGATGGAGAGATAAGACTAAAAATCAAGAAATAATTACATAATTAAAATGTTAGTCATAATATTCTGTCATGTTAGTACAAATATTTTGTCAGCTTGCTATTTGCTTCATACACTGCTTATGTGTATTTTTCACATGAAGTGATTTAATTTGTAGGTAGTCAAATCCATCATTTTTGACTGTCATGGGGTAGGAGTGTGCAGTTGAAAGCTCTGATGTTTGTGTTGATATTATTTTTTTTTGCTATTAAGTGGCAATATTTATTTCCATTCAATGGAAATTTTATTTCCATTCAATTTTTATTGAATGGAATTCCATTGAATTGAAATAAAAATTGCCACTTAATGGAATAAAGTGTAAATAAAATATTAAAAGGATTTAAAAAATAAAATTAAAATAAGTTAAATTAAATATTAAATGTACATAAAATATTGTGTTTGTGATAAAAGTTATTTTCTTTCATTTTGGTAAGTCATGAGAAGATCAAATAACAGAAATGATCAAAGAACTTAAGTGTATTCAGAAAGAGTGGAATTGTGTGACAAACTTTCTGGTTAAGAGAATAAGACTCTATGCATTGCTTTCTTTAAAAGTTAGTCCCATGAACTATATTAAACTAGAAAAAAGTTAACCTAGTTGTATTGAAATTTAACTTCTATGACTGGCATCTTTTTCCAAGCATCTTCATAAACAGGATATGTTTGCTAAAGTAAAAAGTGTGCAAGGAGAAAGGCATATTATTCTAACCTTGTTGACTTGCTTATGAAGAATTGTGACCCTCTGGAAATTAAGCAAAGGATGCTTACAACTGGATTTTCTCATGAAGAACTCTTAAGTCTATTTATGTGAGCTTGTTAGCTATAGGTTGCCTCACTTTCCCCCAGCTTAGTGTATGGTTGCAACCCCAGGGCTCTGGCCATTTATCCAGTTGAAGAATCTCCCTTTTATTAGGCATCTTTGTTGTACTAAATCAACAGTCGAGGTATTGTTAGGAAGCTTAAACCTACAGGACAAACAAGACAGAGAAAGAGAGCTGGTTTGGGGAACTTGTAGTTAGAAGACTCTGTTGCTACTGTTTTCCTTTTCTTTATCCTCTCTCTCTCTCTCTCTCTCTCTCTCTAATGTTTATTTATTAATTCAAGTTACATCTCCATCACAGTGCCCTCTTTCCACCCCTGTAGGCTCCACCCTCCCACCCTCTCCTCCCTCAACCACCCATCCCACCTTGATGGTAGACATTCTGACCAGGATGGCACAGAATGAAAACATAGTTCTAATTTGGTAACTAAGGATATTGAGTATTATGTTATAATTATTGACCATTTCTATTTCTAATTTGAAGAAAAGTTCAGTTCTTTTGTCCATTTATTGGTTTAACAATTTGGGCTGCTCTTTAATTATTTGAGCTTTTATGAATTCTAGATATTGATTTCCTGTGAAGAGAACAGCTGGTAAATTATTCTTCTATACTGTGGGCTGTTGTTACACTCTGTTCACTGGTTCCTTAACTGTGCAAAGCTTTTTAATTTTAGGCTATCCTGTTTGTAAGTTATTGGAGTTATTTCCTGAGCTACTGGAGTCCATTTTTGAAAAGTTTTTCTGTATTTCTACACCTTGAAGTGTCCTTTATGTGTTTTCCTCTAGAACTTTTAGGTCTTAAATGGGTGTGTTTGATTAATTTTGGATTGATTCATTGTATAGAAGAAGAGTTTAAGACTTCTACCTACAGATATCTGGTTATCCCAGCACCATCTGTTAAAGAGACTATCTTTACCCCAATGCTTATTTTGGCAACTTTGTTAAAGATTCAGTGGCTATTGCTGAGTGTAATTGTTTCTTTACTCTCTTTTCTAGTCCACTGGTCAACATTTTAAATTTGGTGCCACTTTCATACCCTTCTGTTACTTTGACTCTGTAGTATGATTTGAACTCAGCTGTTGTGTTGCCTCCAGCAGTGATATTTCTGGTTAGGACTGATTTAGGCATTCAGAGAGTCTTTTGAGATATGCAACAAGTATTTGTCTTTCTCTTTGAAGAGTGTCATCAGTGTTTTGGTGTGAATTGCATTGAACTTGTATTTTACTTTGGGTATAATAGCCACTTTCTGAAAAATAATTCTGTTGAGATATAATTGTGAAAGATCTTTGTGATTCAAACCATTTAAAAATTTTCTTTCTTCAGTGTTTTAATCTTTCTATTGTAGAGGCCTTTGCCTCATTAATTAGTATTGTTCTTAGGTTGTTCTAAGGCTTTATCAATAGGACTTTTTTTCTGATTACTTTCTTTGTGTATTATATAGAAAAATTATTGATTCTTTAATAGTTTAAATTTTCTTCTCTATTTTCTTTTTGACAATTTCCTATGTGTTGTGACTATCTTCAGCACCTGTTGTGTTTTCTCCTTGCTGGCTGTGTCAACTGCTTGGGCAGAAAAGTCATCAATGATCTTACCCAGCTGTGGACCCTGCATGCAACTGATTTTTGTATGTCAATTTTTTATTCTACTTCTTCACTGAAAATGTTTATTAAAGAGTCTCCTGTTAGATTATATAGGATTTTTTAATTTTTAGAAAGTAACACCCACAAATGAGGTCAATTTGACTCCTATTATTTCTTTGTATTACTTTATTGCTCTAAGAATTCAAACACTATATTGAACAAGAATGAAGAGAGTGGACACCTTTGTTTCATCCCCGCCCATAGAGAAAATGTTTTCCATATTTATTATAATGTTTGTTATAGGTTTGCCATATTTAACTTTTGTTACATTGAGACATGTTCCCAGTTTCTTCAGAACTTATGAAGAGATGTGGACATTTGTTAGGTTTGTTAAGTTTCTGTCCCTGGAATTAGTCATTTGCTCTATTACATCCATTGGCATGTTTCAAACTGATTTTCCCTGATTACTTTTTTAAAAAATACTTTTTAAAAATTAGAACAGGTCATCATGAGTGAGCTAACCCAGACTCAGAAAGATGCACATGGCACCTACTCACTTATAGGTGGATTTTAGCCATATAATACAGGATAACTATCCTACAACCAACACACCAAAAATATCAGGAACATACTTTGTTACCTATCAATGGGACAATTTGCCCTAGGGGTGCTACATGTAGTCCCCCAGTGCAAGAGGAGGCTCTTAGCTCTCATATGACTGTTGAACTGAGAGGGGCTGATTTGTAGGGACATTCCACATCAGAGGAGTGGAATGGATGGGAGAGGGAGGAGAGGGTGGAACCGGGAGGGGTGGAAAGAGGGCACTATGATGGAGACATAACTTGATGTAATAAATAAACATTATAGTAATAAAAAAGACATCTCATTAAGCCAGGCCTGGTGGCACATACCTTTAATCCCAGCACTCAGGAGGCAGAGGCAGGCAGATCTCTGTGAGTTCAACGCCAGCCTGGTCTACAAAGTGAGTCCAGGACAGTGAAGGATACACAGAGAAACCCTTTCTCAAAAAAAAAAAAAAAAAAAACATCTGATTAAATGATTTCTAAATGTTTGACTGAACAAATTAGTCATAAAAATAACTTCTAACCCAGAAAAAAATCTGGTTATTTTTTAAAATATGAAAAACTGATTTTATCTTATTATTTTAAAAATATAAAAACACTTAAAGCAATAAGTTTCCTATTGAGACTTCTTTAATGTATCCCCAAAACATTAATAAATTGAGTTTTCCCTTGGTTCTAGAAATGTTTACAAAATATTTTTAATTGAGATAGAATTATGTAACTTTTATCCCTCCAACCCCTTCCAGTTACCCTCCTTCCTACTGCTTCCAAACACACACACACACACACACACACACACACACACACACACACCTCAAGTTAATAATCCTTTTTTCTTTATTATTGTTGCATATATATGTGCACAAATGCATAAATACAATCTCTTGAGTTTATTTGATGCTTATGTGCATAATTCTCACTCATCATACAAAAGTATATTGTTTAATATCCATATGTTGTATAATTCCTGTAGTTTTCCTTGATTTGGTTTCTGATTTTATTTCTTAATGATGGTATTCTACCCCAAAACTGTCTTAGAGCATTATCAGGCTTCTCAATTGTGATTGTTTCTTATTTTCAGGCCCTCAGAATAGTAGATTCTTAAACAATAAGCCCATTAGTAAGGTGGAACCAGGTTAAAATCCTCTGGGATACAGGAGAAGAGTGATAAAATGAAATGATTTGTCTACAACAATAATGTGTTACCTATGGGAGTTATCACCATTTCTAGTCCCATACTGGATTTTTTGAATATTAAAAAATTTGAAATCAAAATATAATCCCATTATTTCTCCTCTTTCCTTTCCTCCCTTCTACCTCTCCCATGTTCCTCTCTTTCTTCTTCAAGTTCATGAACTCTTTTTTCTTTTAATGTTTACATACACATATACATACACACATATACACACATACATACATACATACTTACTTACATGTATCTAATATATAAATATAACCTCCTCAGTCTTTTTAGTGTTACTTGCATGTATATGTTTTCAAGGCTGGCCAATTGGTATTGGATAAGCAAATAAGGTATTCTTTTCTGGGGAACACTATTCCATCTGCTCTCAGCATTCCTACTTGCCTATAGTTCTTTTTCTCTTGATGGGATCCAGTGAGAATTTTCAGTTCTGCATTAGTATGTTCATTGGTATTGCTTTTGTTCAAGTCTTGTTTAGGCAGTCATATTATCAGAGTATTACTGGTGAAGCTTCCCTGTCATTTCTAGGAGACACAATCTCACATCAAATATCCTGGCTCTTGGCCTCTTACACTCATTCTTCCTCCACTTCCTCGGTGTTCCAGGGGCCTTAGGTGCAGGAGCAGTGTTGCCAGCCCTATTTCATACACCTATAGCACAACTCCCTATTGAATTTAAGACTTGTGAGAACCATGGGCTTGTCCTGTTGATCAGGCTCTCAGTCTCTTCCCAGGAAAACCGCCTGGCTGATCTTGGGGGTGAGGCTTTGGTTTCTATCTCACAGTGGGGAGTCAGAGCTGGAGCTGTGGACAGCTCCTTCCTTTTCACAACATGGCATGTTCATTTCCCTTCACCTTTCGTCTGTCCTATCACTGTGTTTGTAATCTCTAATACCCACCTATCTTTTTCTTCAGAAGTAGGTGTCTCCTGTGTACCCTTGACTCTTCTTAATGGTGCAGAGGCAGCTTCAAGCCCTCCAATTTCACCAGGACCTGAGTTTCAACTATGCACTTATGATGGGCTTTTTTTTTCTTTATGTAACCCCATTGAAGTTGAGGAGCCTGAATATAAATATACATTAATTCAAATCTAATAATGGGAAGTCCATGTAAGAAAACAAATACTGAGAATTTAGAAGGTCTTTCAATAAGAAATATTGTTTCAAGAAAGGAAAGTTAGTGCTTAAAATACCCTCATAACTAGAAGAGATAAAAATGATTGCCTCCAGAGAAAAGGGCAAATGGGGTTGGGAGCAAGGGCAATGGTTGGGGCAGAAATAGCTGGTTTTTTTTTTTTTTTTCAATAATGAATCTTATAGCACCATTTGACTTGTCATATAGTATCCATGTATAGCCTTAATAGAAATGTAAATTACATTTAAAATACCTGCAAGTAGGTATGACATGCAGGTCATACCTAAATATTGCTTTGAATTTCATTTTAAAGAAAATAAAGGTAAAACAAAAGGATTTTATTATGGAATATATCTCTTACTGAAATATACCAAGGATCAAGATTTCATTCAGATCTGAGGCAAGTAGACCAAGTCTACCTTCAAATAAAAAAATTCAGAACTGCAAAATGAAAGTATACACACTGCTTAATTTGATTCTCATGTGAATCTATTACCATTATAAGGAGACAATGATACTAATTTATCTCCATTTTTCAAATGAGAGATTTAAAACTCATATAGATTATGTGACTTCACAGGGACAGCCAACTTTTGAGTATCAGAACAGGGATGCCTAAGGCCAAATTTAGCAATCATTCTGACTTTGTGGTATAAGGGCTTAGAAGATAGCTCAGTCAGAAAGGTGCTTGTCATGCAAGTATGAGGCACTGAGTTCAATCCTCAGTACCTATTTAAAAGCTAGACACAGTGATACATATCTGTAATACCACTGGGGATCGGAGGGAGGTAGATGGAGACAGCATATCCAGTGGGTTTAATTGTGGCACAATGTTGCTTTTTGATGATACAATTGACACTATTGTGATAGCAGAGTGGACCATTGACGTGTCACAATGAGTATTGTGATAATGATAGCTGTCCTTTCAGAATCAGTGAGCTCCAGGTTCAGTGAGTGTGTTTTGTGCGTTTTTTTTTGTTTGTTTGTTTTTTGAATGAAAACTCAAACTCCAATAGACTCATAGGGAGTGGAACTATTAGGAGGTGTGCCCTTGTTGGAGTAGGTGTGGCCTTGCTGGAGAAAGTGTGGCCTTGCTGGAGAAAGTGTGTCAAAGTCTAGCTCAGGGTTCCACTTTCTTCCTACTCCTTTTCAATCCTTGTGTACAACTCTCAGCTACCTCTTCAGCACCATGTCTGCCTCTGTGCCTCCATGTTTCCTGCCATGACAATAATGGACTAAACCTGTGAACTGTAAGTTATCCCCAACTAAATGCTTTCTTTTATAAGAGTTGCCGTAGTCATGGTATCTCTTCACAGCAACAGAAACCATAGCTAAGACACATTGTGATGACACAGCAAAGTATTATAATGGCAAAATGTTGCTTTTTAATGACACAACTGACATTATTGTGATAGCACAGTAGACAGGGCATGTCACAGTAAGCACTGTGACATCCCATTTCAGGATTTTTGTGGACAATAGATGACTGTGATCAAATAGAGGAACATTATAATGTCAGAATTTAGCATTTTTTTCTATCACAGTTCAGCATTGTGTTGACAGTATTGAACAATGTGATGGCACAATAGATTATTGTTTTGGCAATATGGTGCAATGTGATGTCATCATTTCAGTGTGATGGATAATTGTGTATTGTTATATTACAGTTTCACAATGTAGCTTTCTGGCAGCACAGTGGAATACGGCAATGTCACAATTAACATTGTATGTCATGGTTCAGTAATGTGATGTCACCAGGGAGCACTGTCATGTCACAATATAAAAAAATAAAATATGGCTGGCAACTGACCATAAAACAAGAATGCTTGCACAGCATCCATAAAACATCAAGATGTCAAGAGAAATAAGTGGAAATGGTAAGAACCTGGACTTGCTGCAGTCTTTGGATTGAACTCTCACCCTGACTTTCACAATTGAGGAATTGAACTTAGACTTTAGAGTTCCTTGCATGGTTCTCCACCAAATGAGACTCAGTAGATTGTGTACAGAGATCTTAGGGAATAAAATTTCCAGTGTTAGTCAAACTACCTTATAACCTGCTAGGTTGCGGAAACCTAAATGTGTGTGTCATCACATGCAGCATAACTTCTTAGCAGCTATTCCTCTATCTATGATGAACTTCACTCAAAATGAGTATCATTGTACTCATATATTAGAATGGCTATACAGAAAGAAAAAATAAATTTTGTTCATTCCAGAAATTAAACTCAGGGCCAATGGGCAGAAACTGTAGAAGTATGTTTCTACTTGGAAAACAGAATTATTAAAAGATGTCTTAAGGATCAGAAGGGTGGGCCACAAGAAGAACTACCTGGGGAGTTTTGCATCCTGAAGTACTGGAGCCATTCAGGCATATGTCAATGACTTGGAAAGTGAGGTCATGGAATTTTCACCTCTCTTAAGGATTTTATCTTTAACACATTTAGAATTATCACTTTCAATCTCATTTCTAACTCGGCATGGCCAATAAGTCATCCAAGGAAAGCTTGCTCCCTAAGTCTGAAGGTTGACTTTACCACTATTCTACATATTAAATTGTCTACAAAATATCAATTTAGTAAGAGTAAGAAGTAAGAATGACTAGGAATTAAGGACCAAAAAATACAGATTACCTAAGTATATTTTCAAGAAGACATACAAGATTTTGAATGAACTCAAAGTAGGTGTAATTTTAAGCAAAACAGATACATACACAATTTTTTTATATAAGTACTTTATTTTTTTTCAAGTTACATCTCAGTCACAAACCCTTCCCTATTCCCCCTTCCTGTCCCACCCTTCCACCCACCCTCTTCCCCCCCCAACAGCTTCCCTTTTCAATCCAACAAATGGTTCTTTCTCTTATAACAGTGAATTCTATACAAAACAGCAGAATTAAATATGCCACATTTATGAGAGTTAAATGGCCCAGTATACCTTCCCAATGTCCAGTTCATACATATTTGGCCCCTGACTTTAACCTTCTACCTTCTAACCATCTCCATGAGTTTAAAGTTCTATAACTGACTTAGCTTTCATACTAACTTGCATCACTATTATAACCATCTTCTTAGATCTAGAATGTCCTCTTGATTCCTAAACAACTTAAAATTTAGCTATGAGACTCAAGCTGTCTATTCTTCAACCACCTCAGAGAGCTGAGAAGGATAAATATATCTGATTATATAGGAAGTGCAGGGCCTGCAGCTTCCAATACTAAGAAATGACAGACCAGTGACTACCTGGACAGTTCCCATTTTCTCTCCATACATTCCAGCATCAGTCTTCAGCCTTTTGGTCCTGTTTCTCTGACAGACATTTATTGTAGAGCAGGGATTATGAAGGACTAACCTACCCTGTCTTGGCAGAGCTAGGCTGTCGACTTCCCTGCTACCAAGTTTTGTCCTTTTTGGACAACAGTCTGTCTGCAGTTGAAGCAAGGAGTTTTTACATGCCAAGAGATAGGCTTGCCACTAATTCAACCATCTCCCATTGGAGATTCTTCGATGCTTATCTTCTACTTGGAGTAGAATAGGGTGTGCTGTCAGGAGCTGATATGTCACGATATCAAAAAAAATTAATTTAAGACCACATCTTTGAATGCCATATTCTGCAGATCTCTTGGGGTTTTTGAAGATGCCCTATCTATCTCTTGTATTTAGATAAGCAAATGTTGCTTGTCTCTTAACAACTTGATTACTGAGTAGCTTAGAGAATATCTGTGATAGACTGTCATAGTAGCTAACAAGGTGACATGCATGCATGACTAGGAGTTTGTTTTTCTTAACTATCCTAAACAGTTTAAGATGATTGGTATCAAGAGTCCAGAGCTTCACATTTCATTTTAAAGTATCTCTAGGTACGATACCATTAGGAAGCGTTACCTTTAAATTTGTATCAATATACAAAGATCTATTCAAATGTGGCTAAATATACTCTTAATTTTGTATCAATATACAAAGATCAATGCCTATGTGGCCCAATACAATCTTAATATTGCGTCCATATATAAGGGTCAATACCATTGTGGCCAACTATAATCTTAATTTTGTATCAATATACAAATATCAATACCGACGTAGTCCAATACAATCTTATTTTTGCACAATAAACAATGTCAATACCACTTTAGCCAAATATACTACTAATTTTGTATCAATATACAAAAGTATAAGGGCATATTCAATAAACTGACCCTTCTTCTTGGTCCTTCCTGTGCTATGTCTATGTCTCAATTTTTCTCAAGTCCGTGCATTCCTATATAGGAGATAAAGAAGGATACAGAAAAGGGAAAAAAGGAATACCCTGGGTCTAACCTCCAAAACCCATTAAACAGGACCATTTAACAACTTGTAATCTCTTCCCCTAAATAACAGAGTTTTCAGTTATGCTTCAAATAACCAAAAAGGGGGGGGGAGAAACACCCTCCCCACCCTCTGGGTATGGGATGTCGCTCTCTTAAAATGACTTCCTGCTGATTTGGATTGTAGTAAACCTGTTTGGGGCCCGAACCAAAATGGAAAAATGGTTAAAAATGTTAGTACAATCCTTTTATGTTCAGTCCTTCTGTTCTCAGCTGTTTAGATGTTCTAAGGAGTTTGTAGGCAGAAGCTGAACTTCCAGGCTTTACTGAGGTTCTGGCTGGGGCATTGTGTAGAGCTGAACGGTCTCAGCGATATTGAGTTGTTGTGGTTGTAGGCTTTTGATGGAGACAGCTATTGAGGGAGTATGTCAGGCTGAATCATCTGGGTCACTCGTCTTCTTTTGGTGTCTGATTCTGTTTTCTGCTGAGATTTCCGTTGTCCAGTTGTCCCTGGGTTCCTTGAATGTATGCTTTGATTCTCCTGGAAAGATAAGAACAGAGCCCTGCCCTAATCCTCACTCAGGGACAATCACCCTCTTTTTTTTGGGGGGGGGTAGGTAATATTTCTCCTGAAGCAAATTTGGTTTTTTGACAATATATAAAGTGTTATCTTTCAATCTGGTTTAAAGAAGAAATTATTTTGTTATTTTGGAGCTAAACCAGCTTTAGTGTATATATTTTGAGATCTCGAAGGACAATTTGTTTGTATTGAGTGGGCCTTTTGTAAGTAGCTTTTAAACTTAGGTCCTTCCAAATCCTATATGTGTGTCTCTGCATTCTAATTATTGGGATCAGAGACCTGTGGTTCCCATCTGAAGGGATTAAAGATGTGTTCCACCACTCCTGGATCAAGGTATTTCTCTATTTAGAGTTTGTTTTGTATCAGGCTGACCTTGAGCTCTGAGATCTGCCTGTTTCTGTCTCTAGTGTGTTGGGGTTAAGGGTGTACTCTTCTTGAATGATGGGATTAAGGGTGTGTACCCTCACCACCCTGTTCCATGTAACTCTAGAATTTATAAGTCCACTAACTCTATGGTGTTCCTCCCGTCTCTGCTGAAGTTAAAGGCATGGGTTAACACCCCTATCTCCTGTATCTTCACCAACCCCACATCTGATAGAGGGCTATTATCTAAAATCTACAAAGAACTCAAGAAACTAAATGCCAAGAAACCAAATAATCCAATAAAAAAATGGGAGACGAAGCTAAATAGAGAATTCACAAAGGAGGAATCCCTAATGGCTGGGAGTCACCTGAAGAAATGCTCAACATCCTTAATCATCAGAGAAATGCAACTCAAGACAACCCTGAGATTCCATCTCACACCTGTCAGAATGGCTAAGATAAAGAGCTCAAATGACAGCACATGCTGGCGAGGGTGTGGAGAAAGGGGAACCCTACTCCATTGCTGGTGGGAGTGCAGGCTTGTCCAACCACTATGGAGGTCTGTCTGGAGATATCTTAGAAACCTTGGAATAACTTTGCCTCAGGACCCAGCCATACCACTTCTGGGCATACACCCAAAGGACACCTCACGGAGACATAGGGAAGTCTCCTCATCTATGTTCATAGCAGCCTTATTTGTAATAGCTAGAAACTGGAAACAACCCAGATGTCCCTCAACTGAAGAATGGATTAAAAAACTGTGGTACATCTATACAATGGAATATTACTCAGCTATAAGAAACAATGAAATCATGCAATTTGCAACCAAATGGATGGATCTAGAGAAGCTCATCCTGAGTGAGCTAATCCAGACTCAGAAGGATGCACACGGCATCTATTCACTTATAGTAGGATTTTAGCTATATCGCGCAGGATATTTGTACTACAACCAACACACCAAAAGGAACACGGACATAAACTTTTTTTTCATTTCTTTTTCTTTTTCCTTTTCCTTTTTTTCTTTTTCTTTTTCCTGTCTTTTTTTGTTGTTGTTCTTTGTTTTTGAGGGTTTGTGTGTCTGTGAGTCTTTTTTTTTAGTTTTCCCCCCATAGCAAGGAGACACCTTTCACTGGCAGTACTGCCTCATAGGTCCCCGGTGTATGAAGAGGCTCTTGGCCCTCATATGGCTCCTGATCTGTGGTGAGAGACTGTTATGCAGGGACACTCCACCCCAGAGGATCAAGACAGGTCACGGGGTAGAGCATGGGAGGGTGGGGCTGGGAAACAGGAAAAGAGGACAATATGTTAAGGATGTAACCTGTAGCAATAAACAAATAAATTTATTAATTAAAAAAAGCAGGTAACAACGTTAAAACACTGTAAATAAAATAAAGGATACAGCCGTTCAACCTGGTTTTATAAACCTCCAACTGTCGAAAAAATGTAGAGCTAAGGTAAAATATATACACAATTGAGATAAAATAGAAACATTGGATTATAAGACGGATCTAAAATTTTACATAACTCATCCATAAATAAATAAAATCATAGAGGGACTGTGAAGAACAGAGGAAATAATACACATAAATTATTACAATATTGAAGGTCGTAATAGGAAGAGAAAGAAATGGGTAATCAGACTTAAATATTCTCAATTCTTCACAGTTTCAGGAGGATAACAACATTAATACTAGAATACTAGGTATGAATCTTGGTTTAGTGTCCTCAAGATAGATAGTTCCCATCTAATGACTAGTAGAAACTCAAGATTGAAATAACATACTATGACTAACTGTTCCCTGAGCATAAAGAGAACATGTGTAGGTCGCAGACATGAAGAGCAGTGAGTATGCAGATGGAGAGAAGGGGACTCATGGACCAACACTATGGTTGGGCCCAAGGTGTTATCACTAGAGGCTTCTTGCATAGAGTTTTACTTGGTAGATTGAAAGCAAGCAGACATGAGTTTCAAGAGATCCCTGAGATACAGTCACCACAACATAGTTGCACAGTCCACACAGGGTCTAGAGATCAATAGGCCACTCAAGTAGACAGTTTACAGTCACAGGAAGCAGTTGCATAAAGCAGCTATGTGCATTGTCCACACAATGGATCCAAAGGAGGTTATACAATGGGACATTTGTACACAAGGGTGATGGTGGCGTGAGAAAGTCCAACTAACAATCAGAGTAGACACAGAGATATATTAAAGTGTAAGAATTTGTGACAATATGAAAGTTGAAATTGAAAAGGTCATATAGAAAACTTGGCAACATGAAAGACTGGGAAAAGAAATTATTACCAAGCAAAGAACTTTCCTGTATTAGCTAGTTTTGATAATTGTGACAAAGATGCTTGACTAACCAAGTTGAAGAAATATTTATTTGGGACTATGATCTCAGAGAGTTCAGTCCATTATCCAATGGAAGGCATGATAGAGAAAAACTCTTTGATTCTTGATAGTTAGGAAGCCAAGCAAAACATCATGACTCACAGGGAGCAGGCAATGTGACATAAGGGTGTTAGCAATAACATCCCTGAAGATCTACCTCCAATGACCTACTTCCTCCAACCAGACCCCAACATCTGCTTTTCACCATCTCCCAACAATGTCATAATAGTTTGAATCATTAATCCATTCATTATGTCACAGCCCTTGTGACATAATTATCTCTAAAAATATTACCATACCCAGAACTGTGCTCTGTTAATCTAGGACTTCTCAAGTCACAAGAGTTGATAACTGGGAATTACTGTGATACTCCTTTAATATGCAGTGGGTTATGTTTTCAAAGGAATTCAGTGGATATTTATAAGAAAATGAAGGTTATTTCTTTTGGCCTGCCTCATGGGATCTGTTTAGCAAACAGTTTCATTTTCTGTTTCCTAGACATAAAATAGGAGAAGAGAATTGTATCTCCACTAATTTGGTGAGGCATAGTCTGAGAGGATTAGTTAGATATGCCTCGTGGTGATGCCCTTTGGGAACATGTTTCAGTGATGTCTTAGTGTTCCTAATACTGTGAAGAGACACCATGACTACAACAACTCTTATAAAGGAAAACATTTAATAGGAGGTAGCTTACAGTATCAGAGGTTTAATCATCATCAGGATGGAAATCATGGCAGTCTGTAGGCAGACATGGTGCTGGAGAAGGTGCTGAGAATTTTAAGTCCAAATCAGCAGGTAGCAGGAAGAGAAAGTGACACTATGTCTGGCATCTGAGACCTCCAAGCCCAGCCCCAGTGACGTACTTCCTTCAACAAGGCCACACCCCCTAATAATGCCATTCCCTATAAGCCTATGGGGCCATTTTCTTTCACACCACTACCAGTGACATGGTGAAAGTCAGGGAAGGGCCTACATAGTTTTTCCAACAGTCATTTTATACTGTATTCTCATCAGACATCCAGGTCTTATAAAAACTGAAAGAAAACCATCATATAAGTTTTTTACTTTCCAAATGTGTTCCACAGCATTTCCAAAGACTAATGTCAGGAAAGCCAAATAAATCTCCAATTTCCCAAAATCAAACTAAGTACCTTTCATGTCTGAAGAGCCTCCAGGTACAAGTCCTCATCTAGTTATGACCCTGCAAAGCCAAATTCATCTCAATGATGCCAATGAATGCTTCCAAAGTCAGGATACTGTATACCAATAAGCATTTTGACTGACTAGGGGAAGATAAAATTCTAAAAACAATAGAGTAAGAAGTGGATTGGGAGTCTCAATTTGACAGATCCAGGCTAAAACACATCTGATTCCTTAGCCCCTTTCACTTGAATTATATTAAGCTTCATCCACATTCCAGAATTTTTGAGAGTATCATGTGCATCTAACTAAGAATCTATGTGAAGAATTTCCAGGAGTTCCTTGTGGTCGTTGTTATCTTTGTCTGTCAGTTATTGATCCTAATGTTCCAAGAGCCATTGGTTCACTTTTGATTTGCTGTCAGAACTGAGACACTGATCATTGTGTACTTTGTAGAATCCCAGTGTATGTTTGTGGCTTGGCTTTTTTTTTTTTCTCTCCTATGACAATGTGAACCATTCTCATCAACTAAATTCTCAGAATATAAGTGTCAAGAAGAAGAGCTGGGATTTGGTGTCTGTTTTCCTAAGCCAACTTCAGTAGCTTGACCCTGTGTAACAATGCATGTCAACAGGCAGTCTCCTTTGTAACTTGTTGTAACAAGAGCATCATGGTATACTTTGGGGACTTGACTTTCTACCTAGTTGCATAGAAAAGGCATAAAAGATTAGTAACTGTTTTTCTCATGGTTTTAACCAAATACCCGATTTGAGGCAACTAAAGAAAGAGAAAATTTATTTGGGTTCCTGGTTTGAGAGTACACAGTTCATCATGACAAGAAAAACATGACAGCATACAGAAGGAACATATGCTGAGAATCCTCACTTCACTACATCTACAATCAGGAGACAAGACAGAAAGTAGAGCTGGGATGTAACACTCAAGGTACATCCCCAGTTACCTACTTTCTCTTTGTAGGTTCTGAGCCCCTGAAGATTCCACAATCTCTCAAAAAAGAACCATTATCTGGATATCATTATTCAAATGCATGAGTTTGTGGAGGGTGTTTTCCATACAAACATTCTGCCTTTGGTCCCCATAAACTAACAGCCAACTCAAAAATGGAAACTGTATTTAGGATAGCTTCAAAAGTCCACATAGTTTAGCAGTTCCAAAATTACTTAAAAGTCTCTTCTAAAACTCTTAACTATGAGTCCATACAAAATGTAAAACAAAGTTTTATGTATCTAATACACAGTGATGCAAATTAAGCATTTTCATCCCCAAAGGATGAAAATCAGACCAATAGGAGTGATTGACCAATGCAACATCAAATTTAGCAGAGTAAATACCAAGCCTCCAGCAGCTGGTATATATGAGAGCATCATTTAGCCTCCAAAGGGATTGGGGAGCTACCTCCTTTTATATAGGCAATCCCTCTGCTGAGACGGCTCTGGCGGCTTCAGAAGTCTCACATGTATGTCATTTCTAGTTTCCTGGGGTTTCCATTGCAGCTTGAGCTTTACCTTTACAGAGTCACACATAGGCCACTTAGGAGATCTATGATGGTAATATCACCTGCTACATGACGGTCAGCTCCCAGTGGGCTTTCTAGAACCTTGATGAAAGTCTCCAATGTTCTCTCATTCTCACATATTGCATACATGCAAAAACAGCATCATGTGCAAAATGCCACATCCAGACATTGTAATATGTAATTGTCCCCTTTGGAGCACAGCTGCTATGCTTTTTGGTGCATTTTCTGGATAACTCTAGGAGATTTAGCTAGGAGGCCCTGATCAAGAAAGATGTCCTCAAGACTTTTTGTCTCTTTTTTAATGGAAGCTTTAAAAATGAGTTTAAGTTTTTAAACCCTAGGGGTTTAATGGGTAGCTGTTGTCTCAATATAGAGTGTGAATTTTCCATTTACCTGCACTAATCTCTTGAAAAATTAACAGATGTTGGTAAGCATCAGCCTTGTCTACCTTGTCTATAACTGTCAGCAAGTTCACATTCCATTCCTCAACAAGCTTCATGATTTTTGTAATTTTCTGCTCCACTTAACAACTCTTTTAGGTACAAATCAGACTAAAAAAATGAGCAGTAATCATGTTACATCCTGATGTTATGTTTTATTGAAATTTCCTCTACCAGTATTAGTACATTATCTTTTAATTTAGCCCCACTCAAATGTTCAGAATATGGCCAGAATGCATCCAGATTATTTGCTAGAAGTACCATGATTAAGATTTCTTCAAATTCCCAAAAGATTCTTTGTTCTCTAAAACTTATGAGTCCAGAATCTAGTGTCCACATTCCTAGCCTTGTTGTCTTCAAAACTCATATTGGAATGGCCAGTTAAGCTCTGTTTATAGAACTGCTGAGTTTCTTTAACTCAATTTCAAACTATTCTATATTCTTCCAACAAACTAATTCTGGAGGCCAAAGGACTATGGTCTGATTTTGTAGAGCAAAGTCCCTCCTTCTGGTACCATATTTTTTAATTCATTACTTTTTTCTCATCACAGTAACCAAATAATATATGCTTCTTTCATTTGTGGTTTCTATATTTTACATTCAAGAACTTAGTATTCACAGGTGGATGATAGCTATTACAGGGGTATTATATAATTCTTAATAAAAAGGAACTTCATAGAAGAGGTACGTTGGCTTGTGGTTTTAATGGGTGTAATCAATCATCATAGGGAAGGCAGTTTTACGTGGTTTTATAGTGTTAGGAGCATGTATCTGGGACATCTCACTTCCTTATATCTTTACGTGACAGAAGACAAAACAGAAAAATAACTAGGTCTAGGCCATAAACCTCAAGCCTTTCCCCTCCTCCAGTGATACAGTTTCCCCAGATAACTTGTTCCTTCTAAAAGTTCCACAGCCTTTCAAAACAGTGTCACTATTTTAGGGACAATTTCAGTTTGTGGGGGACCTTTACAACTAAATCAAAATACCTTTCTTCTGTACTTTTCATATCCTTGAATAACTCTAGAATAATGTCCTTGAAGGTCTATGATAAAATTGTTGTATATGTATTATCCCCTGTAATAGCTATCATCCACATGTGAATACTAAGTACTTGAAGTGATGCTGGTGTATATAAAATATAGAAACCACAAATGAAAGAAACATACATTACTTTCCTTTTGGAGACTGGGTAAATTTGGTTAATAAAGTTATCTGTTGTTGCATCTATGTTCCTGAAAACAACATATTTTGTTCTCATAAAGATATGACTGAAAAATTATGTATGCATATATGGCATAAAAGTAGAATTGAAACTGTGTAGAACAAAGGGAACTAATGTGAGGGAGAGGGCTGCAAAAGAGCATGCACAAGGCGTAGAACAGAACATGCCCAATGTGCACTGTGCTCTTACATGGACATGTGAAACAACAATAATCAGTAACATAATAATAATATTTGAAGGAAGCTTTGCTAGCATAAATGAGGTTTTGAAGTTTTGTTTTCTTTAATATTATTTAGGTTCACACATATTGCTTTTTCCACCCACTCACCTTCCTCTCTCTGCAGCTCTTTCCATGTAGATTTCCTTTATCTCTCCTTGTTTCAGTCATTTCAGCTGTCAAATAATGGCAAATGAAAGACTTGGGTCTGAACAGCATGGCAATCACCTCCTTTCAAGTACATTCCTCTCTCTCTTTAATCAGCTTCTTGATTCTACACACAATGGTTTTGGGGACCTCAGCTCCAGAGAAGTCTCACAAAGTAAAGGGAAGAGATAAAACACTGAGCGAGAGAGACAAACAGACAAACCGGTGAACATTAGAAGAAAGATAGAAACGTTGGAGATTCTTAGAAATTAAAACAAACTTATTTATGCTATAATGATCACAACAAAATAATTGATATATTATCAAGTGAGTCAATGTTACTAGCATCATTTCAAAGCAATTAGCTAGAAGAAAGTGGAAGGTGAGCTGGGAAACCAGACCTGGGTCCACCCAACAGACAAACAGCCACTATAATCAGTAGTAAAGGTTGAGTTCTGAGTTTGTAGGCTGTCAGTAAGCACGGTAGAGAGAGTAGTGTTAATTCAGCAACTCCATGAGTGATGTCTGTCATCAACTGGTACTTGCATTTCCACTTGCAGAAATCCCCTACACAGGAATGAAGATGCCACACAGCATCCTGAACCACCTGTGACAGGGACATGGTAGCAAATGAGGTGTGGCTATGTTAAAAATACCCCAACAAAAATAATTTAGATAAGAATTTATCTCACAGGTCATAAGTACAGTTCTCATGAAGAGGAAATCACAGCACCAGAAGCCTGAGGCATCTGGTTATACTACATCCACAGTCAGTTAGCAGAGAGAGATGAATGTCCATTGCTCAGCTACCTTCCTCCTTTTTATTCATTCTGGGACTACAGCCTATAGAATGGTTCTGCCCACATTTAGAACAGGCCTTCTCACCTCAGCTAACTGACTCTAGGTGATACTTCATAGATGTGCCCGAAGGCTAACCTAATGTAGATAATTGTTTACAGCTGTCCCCAGAGATTTCCTAAGTCATTCTAGATCCCGCAAAGCTGACAGTCAACATTAACCACCACTGTCCCAAAGAAAAATGTAAATCCTTAGTCACCCAAATGCAATAGGATGTCATTTTCTCTATCCTTCTTTCTAGCTTGGCCTCAAGAATCTCCTGAGGTTGTTATTATTTACTATAGTGAGGTAGTAGTATCTCCTCAGTTCTGAGTAGCAAAAGGAAAATATGGAGGTTCAGGTTTATTTTGGAAGGAAGAATTGAAGGAAAAAAAATCACAGAAAACTTTTCAACAAACATAGGAGCCTTTTGCAAGAGGAATGGATGTTAAGAGTTTCTCCAGAGTATCAGGACAGATTTTTAATCTGAAAGTTCGAATTTACAGCTCTTTGAAACCCAGCCATTGTTCTAGAGCAGCAGTTCTCAACCTGTGAGTCATGACCCATATCAGATATCCTGCAATCAGATATTTACATTACGCTTCATAACAGTGACAAAATTACAGTTATGAAGAGGCAATGAAATAAATTTAAGGTTGGAGGTCCCCACAGCATGAGGAACTGTATTAAAGTGTTGCAGCATTAGGAAGGTTGAGAATCACTGCTCTACAGTCTCGGCTCTGTGTTGGGCCCACATGAATCCTTTTATTTTTATTTTCATTTTTTTTGAGGATTCATGAAATGTAAAGAAAAAGACATCCATATTTCAGTGAATGATGAGAATGGAATAAAGAATAAAGGAACAGGTGAAAGATAAAAGCCATCAGAGGGCCTAAGAGTGCAAGAAGGAAAAGTGACAGAGATGACAGTCATGTCATGCCAGTTTTCAAGGAGCACAGCCAGGATGCAAGCCCAGGGAAGCCAATTTTCCTTCCCACCCTCTTGACAGGCCAAAATCCAGATGCTGGACACTCTAAACAGAGGAAGTGGTGAGCATCGCCCAACATGTGTCTAGCTGTCACACACAGATGTTCTGGCTGTCACTCTGCTGGGCTTTCCTGTTTATTATTTTTGTGTCTCCAGGCAGTGACACTCCTGTCAAATGGTGATGAGATGTCAGGTCAGATTACTCCCAGTATGATATGAAGAGACAAGTGCTGATGGAAGGTGCCACTTTTTTGCTTCAGATGAGCACGCTCGTCACTGGCAATTAATGCCACTCTCCTGGCCCTGACTCACTAGTGGATCAGGCTTGAATAGACTTAGAAGGCAGACAGAAAGAAGTTTCAATGGCTTTATAGTGCATGGGTCTCTGTATTATAATCAGGATTGTAGCCAAGCAGATAGAGAAGAAACACCAGAAGAGAAGATTGTGCCACAGTGGTCTAGGTACTGTGTGGGGTAGCTCATATGTTTTGCCTCATTTAGCGTGTTTTCTAAGAGTAATGTATTGGGGTTACATAAACCCAAGTATTAATTCTGAGTCTTCCTATTTGTATTATAGTCCTATATACATTAATTTCTTTATATATAAAACTGATATGGGAGTTATTATTTTAAAGTTTTGAGCAGGATCAAGTAAAATCATTTTACTAGTCATTCACTCAACAAATGTTTGTGATGTCATTGAACATATCCATGTCTACCTATTTTCTTGTGTATGAAAGTGTGTGCATGTGTATGAGAGTTAGTGTGTGTGAAGGTGCTCAGGTGTGTGCAGGTACACATGTGTACACATGCATTTGGAGGTTAGAGGACAACCTCAACTGTTGTTCCTCAGGCACTGTCCAGGATTTTTATTTGTATGTTTGGTTGTTTGGTTTTTACTCAAGATCCCTCACTGACCTGCAACTCATTAAACAAGCAAGGCTATCGACCAGGGAGCACCTGTCTCTCTTACCTCAGCACTAGGATTACCAGAATACCCCCATATCTAGATTGTTTTCAGCATAGGTTCTGGGGATTGAATTCATGTCCTCCTGCTTAGAAGGCAAACACTTTACTGTCTACACAATTTTCAATGGTGTATTACACACATACATACATACATACACACACACACACACACACACACACACACACACGGGCAAAAAGTCTTCCCTTGGTGGACTTTTAAATTTTCTTCAGAGGAGACCAAAAGTAAACAAATTGTAATATACATTAAGACTTTAGCAGAATTTCTGATATATACTAAGTATGCAGTCTTTCTGTCACCCTAAGAAGCTGTGTTAGTCAAGTAAGGCTCCTGAGAGTGTTTAAAATGTGGCTCAATGTTGTGCAGTGGGATCTTTGCTCTCTAAGGAACATTGAGGAGAAATACTAGAAAAATATACAGTTCATGTTGTCCTGTTATCAGTTGGCCTGGAAGTCTTCAAGTAAGGTAGACTATCAGCCCCTGAAATTGGCTTATCTCTTTAACTTCAATACTAGGATTGCTAGACTATTGCCATAACTAGGTTGTTTTTAACATAGATTCTGAGAATTGAACTTATGTGAACACAACCAAGAAATACAGAATACAAACTTTCCAAATATCCAATAATAAATATGTATCCGCAGTGTGGGTTGAACTACCTCAGATCCATTCAATTAACTAGGAAGCAGCTTACTGTGGGAACCAACCTCATTCCCACTTCTTGGGACTGAGGGGTTTCCCAGGGTATAGAACTCACAAAATTGGGACATATGTCTCATTGTCACTAAAACACAACCAGAATTCAGTTTTTAGACCACAGAAAGAGGTTGTAGGTTTCCAAAGGCTTAACAAATATAAATCTTGGGATACTTATACTCCAAACCAATAGTTCACCCCTTAGATCAAGCTTAACTTGTAAAAGGTACTCCCCCCAAACCAGATCTGTTATGTGTGTTTGTACATGTGTATGCATATGTAGGTGTATGTGAAGGCCAGTTGTCAATATGTTCAGTCCTCCTCAGTTTCTCTTCACCTTATTTTTGACACAGGATTTCTCACTGTCTTAGTCAGTGTTCTATTGCTATGAAGATGTACCATGACCAAATCAACTCTTATAAAGGAAAACATTTAATTGGGGTTGACTTACAGTTCAGAGGTTTAGTCCATTATCATGGTGGGAAGCATGGTGGCACACAGGCATACATGGTGCTGGCAGGCAGCAAGGAGAGAGAGAGAGAAAGAGAGAGACAGCCTAGTTTGAACATTTGAGAAATCAAAGCCCACTCCCAGTGACACACTTTCTCTAACAAGGCCACACTTACTTCAACAAGTCCACACTTCGTAGTAGTACTACTCCTTGGAAGTCTAAAGAAGCCATTTTCATTCAAACCACCACATTCCACATTCTGTCCCCACAGGCTTATAGCCATATCATAATGTAAAACTACATTCAGTCCAACTCATAAAATTCTAATAAAAGTTCCCTTCCATAGTCTATAACATTCTTAACATTCTCTAATAGTCCAAAGTTCATAGTCTCTTCAGAGACTTGTGGCAAACACTTTAACTGTAATCCACTGTAAGAAATCACAATGAAAAAGCAGAATGCATGTCCAATATACAATGGCATAGGCTATACATTAATGTTCCAAAAGGGTGGAAAGGGAGCATAGTGAGGAAATATTGGAGCAATGCAAGACCAAAACACCAGCTGGGCAAACTCCAAACTCTGCATCTCTATATCACAGTGATCTTCAGTTCCTTTCACCATTGTTGACTGCAACTCACTTTTCTCCCTTGGGATAGCTCCACTCCCTGTTACCAGCTCTCTTAGCAAGGTATCCCACAAGTCTGGTATCTACCCTTTGGTGTCTCAAAAGCAATCTAGGCTTAACCTTCACAAATTCACACAAATGCCTTTTTGGGTCTCCATGAAGGGACCCCCCTGACTCACACTTGGCCTCTGTGGCTTTCTTTAGTCATGGAGGAAGATGCCACAACCCCTTTCTTGTATCGGTGACTCTAAAGCCAGAACCATATGGACAAAGCTGCCAAGTTCTGCTACTTGCTGAGGCTGGAACATGGGGCACTTTTTGAAATACATTTCATTAGCTTTCTGTTTTGGATGGTTTCTTTCACTGCCTAAGCTTGACTGTTCTGGAGGTTGCTCTATAGACCATGCTGGCCTTGAACTCAAATATCTGCCAGCCTCTGCCTCCTGAGTGCTGGTATTAAAGGTACAAGCCATATAACTCTTACAATCGTGGCCTATTTATTTCTGTTGTTTTGTATTGTATTTATAGTTATAAGAAAAAGAACCATTATTTGGACTGAAAGGGAGAGCTGTTGGGGG
>CAJQZJ010033935.1:1130527-1149927 GCA_907164525.1 Lophiomys imhausi
AAAAAAAAAAGAAGGGAAGAGGATGGTGGGGCTGAGGGGGAGGAGGGTGGAAGGGTGGGACTGGAGGGGGGAGTAGGGAGGGGATTGTGATTGAGATGTAACTTGAAGAAATAAAAAATAAATTATTAAAAAAAAAAAAAGGTACAGGCCACCACTCACCTGGCCATAAACGTTTCTTTAACTCCTTTTCACAAGTTGGAAGCTTAGATGGGTGGGGTCTTTCCCTGAGGCTACCACTCCCTTTGTTTCATTTTCTCATTCATTAGCCTCAGATTTTTCCTTAAACTTTTTATCTTCTCAAATACTGGATTTAGCTCTATTACAACCCCTGGTAATGGAGTTTTCTCTTCAAACTATACATTTTATATTTTTCCTTGCTCACTTTGCTTTTATTACAGACCCAAATAAGCCCATTCTCTAATAACTAAGCATTATAATGATAGACTGTTTTGAAATCTCTTCTGCCAAAGTTTGCTAATTGATAACTCTTCAATTTAACCTCAGACATTTTTTTTTTGGACAAGGGCAGAAAGCAGCCACATTCTTCACCAAAATATCACAAGAACAGTCTCTAGGACACATACCAATTTTGTTCTCTCCTGAAACTTTTTGAGCCAAGCCCTCACAGTTCAAATCACCCTCAGCAACATTGTTCTCCATGCTGTTACAGTATTTCCCATTAAGCCCCACTTAAAGCATTCAACTGCTTTGTCAATCTGAAGTGCTAAAATCCACATTCCTCCAAACAAGAACAGGTCTATCACAGCAATACTCAATCCCTGGTACCAATTTCTGTCCTAGGGTTTCTATTGCTGTAAAGAGATAACATGACTGTGGTGGTTTCAATGAAAATGGTACCCATAGGTGTGGTGGAAGCACTGATTTCTTTAAAAACACAGTTGTGTTGAATGAATATGTTTTTTTGTTTGGTCTCAAGTATAAGATGTGGGGGTGCTTTGTCCACTGCTGAAGAACGGACTGGTGAAAAGGGCATGGAAAACATCCTAATGGAAGAGCACATGATAGTTTGTGAGCAGGGAAACTGTCACATGAGGGTAACATGCTTTTTGCTAGCTGGAAAACATCCTTTGATAAACAGACTCTTTAGAGGTTGTGTGATCTTTGTCAACAGGACAATACCTCATGTGTGGGGCATGATGTTGACTAATTGGAAAACATCATTGTGCAGACTCTTAAGAGGGTTTAAATAGAAACTAAAAAACAGAGAGACATCACTTTTTACTTAGCTCTGCATGTCATTGTTTTGCTTCTCTTAACAGAATCCAGACAACAATTTGAAGAAACTTGTTGCTGCCAAAGTTTCTGTTGACCAAGGCCCAGGTCGGGTTGAAGACACTGAGGTCCCAAGCAGGGGTACAGCAACTGCCATCACCACCAATGCACACACTGGAACCAGATAGCTGCTGTCACTGCTGCTGATTGGTGTTTGTTCCTGTTTCTTCTGGTACCTGTTCCTGTGTGTGCTGTTTGTCTGGACTTCTGAAATCATGATGAATTACCCAAGGACTTACATGTAAAGAAGACTACACCCTTTGTCTTTACTAACATTTTTTTTTTCTCCTGTATCTCAGATCAGTGAGTTAGAAGAGAGGTAGAAATATTAACATAACAATGAATAAATGGTTTAAAGGTATGCCTTTACATAGGCGCATAGGGAGTGGAACTATTAGGAGGTATATAGCCTTGTTGGCAGTAGAATGCCTTAAGTTCTGCTTAATGGGCAATACCAGTAGGAATGTGGAAGATAGTGGTCCTGAGGGTGATCAATCACTCTGGAGGCTGAACTCAAGAGGTTACAGAAGGGAAGAATTTTGGTATATGGCTTAGAGACTGTTGTTGTGATGATATAGTAAAGAATGTGGCTGCTTTTTGCCCTTATCCAAAAAAGGCTAAATTGAAGAGTTTTAAATTAGTTGCATTGGTAGAGAAAATTTCAAAACAGTTTGGTATAGACTCTGTCATATGATGCTTCCCCCAAAAGCAATATACTACATTATAAAATCCCTACAGCATGCCTGGTTCTGAAAATTAGCCAACTACCAATGGTTGGAGAGGTCATAGACCATAGGGTAGAACCTACTATGTTTTTCATGATCAAATTCAGGCTCACCACTGAAGATAGAGACAACTAACTGAATAATAGCTTTAGACTCAACATGTATTGCCCTGTTCCTAGTTTCTTTTTGTTGTGACAATAAAATGCCCTGGAGACAAGTAACTCTGGGGAGAAAGAGATTATTTTATCTCATAATTCTAAGATACAGTTCATAATTGCAGGGAAGTCATAGGGACAGGAGATTCGGAGAGTTGGTCACAACACAGCCACAGGCAAGAGAAGAAAGAAATAGTGAATGGATATTTACTAATTTCTCCAATCTTATACAGCCCAGAAACCAAACGAGGGAGTAGTACCACCCACTTTCAAGATAGGTCTTTCAATGTCAATTAAATCAATTAAGACAACTCCATATAGATATGCTTTACCTCTGTAGAGTCACACACAGCCCACTCAGGAGATATATGAATATAATATCATCTGCTGCATCATGCTTGACTTCCACTGGCTTTCTGGAACCTTGGTGGAAGCCTCTATAATTCCCTCATTCTCATATCTTGCATACTTTCAAACCAATGTCATGTGCTTTCAGGAATGCTCCCCCCAAGAGCAATAGACTACCTAATAAAAAACCTCAAAGCTTGTCTTGTACTACAAAATTAGACAACTACCCATGGCTGGAAAGATCACAGGCCATAGAGTAGAACCTACTACTCCCTGAAGGCATACTTTTAAACTATTTGTTTATTGTTATATTAATATCTCTATTCACCTTCCAACTCACCAATCCAAGATACAGGAGAAAAAAGGTTAGTAGAGACAGAGACTATAGACCTCTTTAAATGTAGGTTCTTGGGGTAATCCATCAGGACTCCAGTAGTCCAGCCAAAACAGTATACACAGGAACAGGTATAAATAACAACAGAACACAGCGAAGATCATCATCATCAGTAGCAGCAGTAATGGCAGCTGCCACTGGTCTCTGGAATTGGCAGCAGCTCCTGTATTGGCAGCAACAACAGTTGCTGAACTGTCATTTGTGGCCATAGTTTCTTCAGCCCAATCTGGGGCATGATCTTCAGTAGCGAAGGCAGCAGTATGTCCCAAAGTGTTTTCTAGAGTTCTCTGAAGCAAAGTAGTGATGAGAAGCAATGAGAAGTGATGCGAAGCAAAAGCCCTCCTATATTTCTGGGGTTTCTATTTATACTCTGTCAAAATACACACAACGGTGTTTTCTAATGGGCCAACCTACACCCTATGCTCAAGGTACTTCCTGCTGACCAAGATCACATGCTTTAGAAAGAATCTGTCCATCAAAGAATGTTTTCCAGCAAAAAACCACATTTGCTACACGTGACAGAATCCAACTGGCAAAACATCGTGTGTTCTACCATTAGGATGTTTTTCATGCCCCCTTATTAGTCTGATTTTCAGCAGTGGATAAAATACCCCTACATCCCAAACTTGAGACCAAAACAAAAAATCCATTCATTCAACACAACTGTGTTTTTTTAAAAAAAATCAGAACTTCCACCACAACTTTAATTTACACAAACCAATGTAATTTCTAGCTGCATTCTAAATACTTATCCTTATACCAACACACAAGTGAAGCTCTCAGTCCTCATCAAAGAGCTTTCAGATTTTCAGTAAATGGAAATGATTACCGAGATCTAAAACTGGCCAAAATGCAGATGACAAGTAACAATGGCATTCCCATTCTCAGCTTCTCTACAAAACAACCTCTATACAGAGTGCCTAGAGGACACCATGAAAGAGAGGGCAGAAAGATCTTACGAGCCAGAGGACAAGATTGACAGCTGAAAGGAAGTTTCTTCCAGATGTGACATAGATGCTATACCCGTGAAATCTTAACAATTTGGTGTCCTAAACAAGACTTGTATAATTATAACATCATTGGCATTCCAGCATGGATGGGGAAAATTTCACAAGGCTCTACACCAACATGAAGAACTAAAGGCAATCAATGGCTGCTGAGAGAGGAAAAATCAGTTTTCTTCAGGAGTAAGTCACTCAATAGGTTATTTAATCCTAAGTGGCCAGCCCTAAACACATGTAAACACACACACACACACACACACACACACACACACACAAGTATGTGTGTGTGTATAACAATAACAATTGAAGAAGAAAGGTGATGAATTTGAGAGAGAGTTGGGGAGACAGACTATGAGATGGAGTGGGGAGAGAAGGGAGGGGAAAGTGATTAAATTCAGTGTTCATGTAAAAAATTCTCATAAAACTAAAAATAAAAGGGTGAAGAATGATAAGGAAGCAAGGATTTACATCTTCTACTTTCTCTTTATTGTGCAGATTGTAGGACTAGTTGCTTAAGTTGCTGCATTGACTTACCCACATGATAAACCATAACTTGGAATTAACTGTAGGCTAAATAAACTTTTTCTTCCTCAAGCTGCTTTGGTAAAGCTTTTTTCAAAGCAACAGAAATGAAAGTAGAGCATCAATTATGACATTAAAATGCTGATCTATGAAATGGCAATAATGTATTTTGACATCACAATACTGAATTTTGAGATCATAATACTGTACTATGTTATCACAATGCTTCATTTTACCATCACAATGAAAGAATGAGGCATTACAATGCTGCAATATGGCATCACAATGTGGCATTGTGGTATAAAATAATGCATGATGGCATCACAATTACATATTGTGTCATCACAATTCTTCATTATGTCATCAAAACACTGAATTGTGACATCATGATGGTGCATAGTGTCATCACAATCCTACAATGATTGTGTTATAGCTCTCTTAGCTAAGCAAGCAGGAGAGTTGGGGTAGTCCTAACTATCTCATGTATGTGAAGAAAAGTTTACTGATCTTTTTAGCTGAGCTGTCAGCACCAGGGTGGGCAGCTTCCAGGAGCCAGGAGCTCCTAGAGCTGGGATGGGAGACTGGGTGAATCCTGGGCTATTTCATGAACAGTCAGCAACCAACCATCACAGATGAACTATGGTGGGTGGTGTGGGAGAAACAGTGGTGACCACTGGTGACCAGAGGCAGTGCTCAAGATGTGAGCCTGGCTAGGCAACCAGAGGCAGCAAGATGAGAGCCTGTGCCCCATGTAAACCTGACTAGGCAGGCAGTAGTGGTGAATTCTTCATGGAAGGAAGAATGTTTTCTTCCCAATCCCAAAACAGACAGACGAATCTCAGATGGTCATGGTGGAGGCAGAGAGAGTTAATTTCGTGGACAGAGACATTATAAACATTTGAGCAGTGAGAGGAGTTTTGGAGGTGAGTGTATTTGATTTGCTGAGGCTGAGTGCCAGGAATATTTCATTAGCATGGTGAAGTACCTCCAAAAATCCCTAGGTGTTCACTGGGTGGGTTTCTTATCAGGAAAGGCTTGGCCTGGAACTTCCCTGAGGGCTACATGACACTCCTTAGAGGATATGGAATTTCCCCAGATCAGGCTGAGGAGGGGACTCTGCTGAAAAAAGTGAGCCTGTCATTTAGTACTGAGTTCAGGGGCTTTCTGGTAATGCCAAGCTTCAACCTTAATAGCAGGAATTCCCCACAATGTTGAATACTGACATCACAATGCTGAACTTTAACAACACATTCATGAACTGTGACATCACAAGTCTGCATTTTGCCATGACAACACTGACAGCTGACATTATAAGTGGTTAGTTGTGTTATTACAATGTTACATTGTTCACTTACAATGATGAACTGTGACACTAAATACTAAATTTTGAGATTACAACACTGAATGAGACTGTTCCATTGTTCTATACTACACTAAACACAAAAACCACAATGTTGCACTTTATAATCATAATGTTCAGTTTAACCAACAAAATCTGAACTTTGATATTACAATGCTGAATTGTGATATCATAATGCTATGTGTGATACCAGGTTGTTCCATTATGTTATCTCAATAGTATACTATTGTGTCATCACATGCTCCATTGTGAAATAACAAAACTAAATTGTGACATCATAATTTGTGCCCTATGTCATCATAATGCTTTATCGTGTGATTATATTCCTGAAATCTGGTGTTGAACTGTCACATAATGGTGCTGAAGACTGATGTTACAATGCTGAATTGTGACATAGCAATGCTGCATTGTGTCATCAAATGTTAAACTTTGACTTTTCAATGATGGATTTTATCATCAAATTTTTTTTTATTGTGCCATTAACATTTTTCATTGTTATATCATCCTGCTGCTTGTGACATAATAAGGCTGACCTGTGACAATCATAATGCTGCTTTGTGCTATCATAATAATGTATTGTGTCATCACAATGCTCTATTTTCCATTACAATATGAACTGTGGCATCAAAATTTTCCATTGTGACATTAGAGTCTGTCATGTTAAAGCTAACTTATTTGCCTTGTATACAACCTAGGAATGACATAAACTGGGAGGTAGACAAAAGAAGGTGACAAAAGCTTTGTGAAAGTAGGCTCAGAAGTTTGAACACTGTTTTGTGGAGGGCAGTCGGCTGAATACAGCTCCAAGTTTTCATTGTCCTTTGTCTCATTATAATAGAGCATATGGAACATGTAGCTCTGGGAAGTGTCATGGAGATTCCTCAAAGGCGCTTCCTTGGTTGGAGCTCAGGAAAAGATCATGGGGTTTTCTTTTAGATTTTCACTTGCTGCAGATTCTAGGTACTATTTATTGAACATGGTTTTGGGGCATCATTTCTAGATATGTTGGATTTTGAGACTCATGATGCACAGACTACAAGGAAACCTGGTATTCTGGAACAAAGCAGCAGGAGCGGCGTGGAGCTGGGGCTCTTTGCATGGTACTGGCATTCTTCACTCTTTGCTTCTTTACTGAGGATACAATATGACCAGTTACCTCAAGCTCCTGCTTCCTTGACTTCCTCATCATGATGAATTTCGAGCCAAGATAAACACTTCCTTCCTTAAGTATTTTGTTCTACTCTGCTGAAACAGTTTAATAAGTAGCTAATAGAGAAAGTATGTTTTAGGCATAGGCTGTATCTTGGGAGTATAAAGATTAACAGTGCTGGCCTTGTTTTTGCTTATGTAAAGGTTTTAGTTGGGGGAAGTTAGTAGTACAAGAAAGTGGTTGGAATCCAATGAAATTTCAATTTGACAGAGATTTCTGAACATATAGCAAGGGAGCCTATGGGGGAATCCATAGATATAGAACAAGCCAAACTAAAGCTTGAAGCTTTAAGAATGAAAACAAGTAAAGCCTCTATTTTTGGCATGAAATGATGATGAAATGCTAGAAATATTTTGATGAAAATTCTAGAAAAAGGGCTTACTGTTGAAGTATATTATAATCAAAGACATGAGGGAGCAAATTAGGGTAGCAGATCTGAGGAAGAAAAGCTGATTCAAGATGAGTGTAGTGTTGTCATGTTGGAGAGACTGGTGGAATGAGAGGCTTACAAGTGAGTAGAGAACAAGGAAGGATGATATGCATTGTGGCAGGGACTATCAGCATTATCCTGAATGTGATGAGTGCCACTGGAAGATTTTAATGAAGAAGTAGCATAGTCATATTTATGTGATGGAAGGCCAATTGTGAACAAAATGTGATTGAAGCAACAAATGAGAATGGAAACAGTCAGGGCACAGAGTAGAGACTGTCCAGTAATTCATGCAAGAGGCTTAATTATGCGGTGTAAGGACAGATTCAAGGATACTTGTAGGATGTATCTAAATATCCATGAGATTGTTACCATGTTTCTTGCTATAGTAAAATGCATAAGACACAGGAATTTATTTAAAATATTTTGATAATACTTTAAAATTTTTAACTATAATGTAATTTCACCATTTCATCCTTCCTTTTCCTTCATCCAATCCCTCTCATGCTCTTTCCCTCTAACTCTTCTCATTTCTCCCTTACTCTCTCCTAAATTCATGGCTACTTTTTCTTTGATTAATATTGTTACATATAATAAATATATATGTGTAAATGTATAGGACAATCTTCTTAATCCTTTTAATATTGCTTGTATATGTATATGACCATCATTTCTAGGTGATATGATCTCCTGGTCCTCAGGCTCTTACAATCTTTCTACCCTTTCTTCTCTTATGGTCCCAGAGCCTGAGATACAGGAGTTGTGTTACAGATGTATCCATTGTTGTTAGATACCGCAAGATCATTTTGTTCTCTGTATGTTGATTAGTTCTGGTTTTATGTGATGGTTTCTGTCTGTTGAAAATAAGAATTTCTTTGATGAGGGATGAGAGCTACCCTAATCAGGCAAAAATGGCTGATCCATGAGTCTTGAGACAAGTGAAGCAAAGACTTGGTTTTTTTTTTTAAGCTTAATTATTTATTCATTTTAAATCCCAGTCATAGCCTCTTCTCTTCTTCCTATGGGTTCTGCCCTCCTGCCCCCTTTCCCTTGTCTCCTCTTCTCCTCAGAAAATGGGAGTCCCCTACCCTGTACCATCCCACCCCAACACATCCAGTTGCATCAGGACTAGGCACTTTCTCTTCCACTGAGGCCAGGCACCACAGCCCCCTTAGGGGGAAGTGATCAAAAGCAGGCATCACAATCCAAGGAGACAGCTCTGCTCCACTTACTAGGGGACACACATGATGATGAAGCTACTCATTGGTTACCTATGTGTAGGGGCCCTAGGTCCAGTTCATTCATGTTCTTTGATTGGTACTTCAGTCTCTGTGAGCTCCTATGAAGCTAGGTTAGTTGTCTCTGTTGATCTTCTTGTGGAGTTCTTGTCCCTTCTGAAGGATAGTCTTTCTGTACTTCCCCCGACTCTTCCACAAGACAATCTTTGTTCTCCCTAATGTTTGACAGTGAGTCTCATTCTCTGTTTGGATCCTCTACTGCATGGAGGTTAGAGGACAGTTAATGCTATGCTCCTGTCTGTAAGCATAGCAGAGTATTGTTAGTAGAGATAGGGGTTGGCTCTCTCCCTTGAAGTAGGTCTCAGGTTGGACCCCTTATTGGTTAGACATTCCCTAAATTTCTGGTATATCTTTATTCCTGAACATCTTGTATACAGGGTAAATTTTGAGTTGAAGGTTTTGTAAGTAGGTTGGTGATCCTCTTTCTCCCTTAGAAGTCCTACCTAGCTAGAAGGAGGCTTCTTCAGTCTCTGTATCCCTCCACTGCTAGAAGTCTTAGCTAGAGTCACCCCCATCTCCTCCCATGGGCCTATCTTATTGCTGGTCTCCAACTTGTCTCAGAGATATCTCCTCCCCTCAGTTTCCCATCTTTCTCCCAGCTCTCTCACTTTCTGCTTCCATTTTATCCACAACTGATACCTAACCTCCTTTCCCTTCTCTCTCCCTCACCTACCCAGTTCCTTCTCTTCATCCACTTCTGCTATCTATTCTCTTTCCCCTTCTGAGTGAGATCAAACATCCTTCCTTGGGCCCTTCTAATTATTTAGCTTCTTTGGGTCTTTGGATTAAAGAATGGTTATCCTGTACTATATAGCTAATATTTTCTCATGAGTGAGTACATACCATGTGTCTTTCTGTATCTGGGTTACCTTACTTAGGATGATCTTTTCTAGTTACATACATTTACTTGAAAAATTCATGATTTCCTTGTTCTTTTTGTTTGTTTGTTTGTTTATTACTTCAAGTTACATCTCCATCACAGTGCCCTCTTTCTACCCTTCCCAGTCCCACCTTCTCACACTCTCCCCTCTATTCTACTCCTCTTGAGTGGGGTGTCCCTACATATCATCCACCACCCAGTTCAGCAGTCATATGAGGGCTTAAGAGCTTCCTCATGTACTTGGGGCCTACATGTCAGTACCACTAGGACAAAGTGTTCCATTAGCAGGCAACAAAGTCTATGATCCTGTTTCTTTTGGTGTGCTGGTTGTAGGATAGTTATTCTGTACTATATGGCTAAAATCATGGAAATCAGCCTGGTGCTATCTTAGAAAACTTGCAATATCTCTACCTCAAGACCCAGCCATACCGCTTCTGAGTATACATCCAAATGATTCTCCACCAAACCACAAGGACATCTCTTTATCTATGTTCATAGCAGCCTTATTTGTAATAGCTAGAAATGAAACAACCCAGATGTCCCTCAACTGACTAATGGAAAAAAAAAACTGTGGTACATTTACACAATGGAATACTACTCAGCTATCAGAAACAAGGAAATCATGCAATTTGCAGCCAAATGGATGGAACTAGAAAAGCTCATCCTGAGTGAGCTAACCCAGACTCAGAAAGATGCACATGGCATCTATTCACTTATAATTGGATTTCCTGGTTCTTAATAGCTAAGTAGTGTTCCATGTGTACATGTACCACATTTTCATACTCATATTCATTCTTCAATTGAGGGACACCTAGGTTGTTTCCAGTTTCTGTCTATAATGAATAAAGCTGCTATGAACATAATTGAGCAAATCTCCTTGCAGTATGATGGTGCATCTTTTGGGTATATGCCCAGGAGTTGTATAGCTGGGTCTTGAGGAAGACTATTCTCAATTGTCTGAGAACCACCAGATTTCCAAAATCATTGTACATGTTTGCACCCCCACCAGCAATGGAGAAGTATTTCTCTTTCTCCACATCCTTGCCAGCAGGTGCTGTCCCTTGAGTTTTTGATCTTAGCTATTGTGATAGATGTGAGATGGAATCTAAGAGTCGTTTTAATTAGTATTTCCTTGATGACTAAGGACATTGAGCATTTATTTAAGTACTTCTCTGCTATTTGAGATTTTTCTGTTGAGAATTCTTGGTTTATCTCTGAGTCCCATTTTTTAATTGGACTATTTGGTTTGTCTGTGTTTACTTTTCTGAGTTCTCTCTATATTTTGCATATTAACCCTCTATCAGATGTAGAGTTGGTGAAGATCTTTCCCAGTCTGTAAGCTGCCATCTTGTTCTCTTGACAGTGTTCATTGCCTTACAGAAGTTTTCAGTTTCATGAGGTCTCATTTATTAATTGTTGATTTTAGAGCCTGGGCCATTGTTGTTCTGTTCAGGGAGTTCTTGTGCCAATGAGTTCATGATTGTTTCCCACTTTCTCTTCTATTAGATTTTGTTTAGGCTGTTTTATGTTGAGGTCTTTGATCCACTTAGACTTGAATTTTATGCAGGGAGATAAATAAGATACTATTTGCAATCTTCTATATATTGACATGCAATTAGACCAGCACCATTTGTTGAAGATGCTTTTTATTTTCCATTGTATGGTTTTGGCTTCATGAAAAAAAATCAAGTGTCTGTATGTGTATGAGTTTATTTCTGCATGTTCAATTCAATTCCATTGATCAACCAGTCTGTTATATGCCAATACTTTGCAGTTTTTATTACTACTACTCTGTAGTAGAACTTGAAGTCTGGGATACTGATAACTCCAGATGTTTTTTTCTATTTTACAGGATTGTTTTAGCTATCCGGGTTTTTGTTTTTCCATATGAAGTTCAGAATTGTTCTTTCAAGGTCTGCATTGGTATTTTGATAGGAATTGCATTGAATCTATATATTTCTTTCAGTAGGATGGACATTTTTATTATGCTGATTCTACCAATCCGTAAACATAGGAGATCTTTCCATTTTCTGATGTCTTCTTCAATTTCTTTCTTCAGGGACTTGAAGTTCTTATCATGCATGTCTTTCACGTTTTTGGTTACAGTTATCCCAGGTATTTTATAATATTTGTGGCTATTGTGAAGCATGTTGTTTCCCTAATTTCATTCTTAGCCCTTTTATCTTTTGTGTAAAGAAGGGGTACTGATGGTTTTTTAAATTAATGTTGTAGCCAGGAACTCTGCTATTCCTGCTTTCTTTTTGGGCCTATTTGCTTGGAAAACCTTTACTCTAAAGTAAAGTCTATCTTGTTGCTGAGGTTTGTATGCAGCAGAATGATGGGCCCTATTTATAAATTCATTCTGTTAGCCTGTGTCTTCACTGGGGTGTTGAGTCCATTGATGTCAAGAGATATTAATGACAAATGGTTGTTATTAGCTGTTATTTTGATATAGTTAGTTGTAATGTATTTGTGTGTCTTTTCTTTTGGTTTTTGGTGCATTATGGTTATTTGTTTCATATGTTTTCTTGAATGTAGTTATCTGGACTGGATTTTCCCTCTAGGATCTTCTGTAGCACTGGATTCATGGATAGATATTCTTTAAATTTTTTTCATGGAATATTTTGTTTTCTCCATCTATGTTGATTGAAAACTTTACTGGGTATAGTAGTCTATGCCAATACCTACAATCTCTTAGGGTCTGAAAGATGACTGACCAGGACCTTCTGGTTTTTAGAGTTTCTGCTGAGAAGTCGGGTGTGATTCTGATAGGTCTGCCTGTATATGTAACTTGAACCTTTTCCCTTGCAGCTTTTAATATTCTTTCTTTGTTATATAGATCTAGTGTTTTGATTATTATGTGTTGGAAGGAATTTCTTTTTTGATCTATTCTAGTTGATGTTCTATAAGCTTCTTGGATGTTTATAGGCATTTCTTTGTTTAGGTTTGGGAAATTTTCTTCTATGATTTTGTTGAAGATGTTTTCTAGTACCTGGAGCTGAGAGTCGTCTCTTCTTTCTTTTATTCTTCTTCTTCTTCTTAGGTTTTATCTTTTCATTGCGTCCTTGTTCTGGGATGTTTTGTGTCAGGAATTATTTAGATTTTATGTTTTCTTTGACAGATTTATCAATTTCTTCAGTTGTATCTTCTATACCCGAGAGTCTCTCTTCCAAGTAGGCAGCCTAATAGATGAGGCTTATGCTCTTATGAGAGATCCTGTCTCAAAAAAATCAAGGTAGATGGCTCTTGCAGAATGACATCCAAGATTGGCTTATGGCCTTTACAAGCATTTGAAAGATATACACACATGTATACTGCACATACATATTATACACACGTGCATACAAACATACTTACAGGGTTGAGTATGTAACTCTGGAAAATATTAACATTTAAAAATATAGAAAATGCTGTTGGTGTAGCTTTAAACTGTTTATTAATAATTCTAAACACCATCTCACCAACCAACCTGAGGCACATTAGAAAGGATATCCAGATGAAGACATTCTCAGGTTCCTTGGGGCAACTTGCCAGCCAATGCCAAAGGGAACACAGCAACCAGCAGCAGCTGCAGTGGTCATAGGACTCTGGCATTGCAATGACTGTTGCCTTGCCTCCACTTAAAGGTTAAAGCCTCTTCTGTCTGTCTGAGACTACCAAACCTTCACGAGGCAGGTGCCACACTCCACTGATGGCCCCTAGCACTGGCAGCCACCATACCCACACCTACTATGTGACCTCTTCTGCCCATTGGAGCTTGTCTCCTTGGGGCAGGTGCTGTACACACATGGCCTAGGAGCTGGCCATTGCGACATAATCCCTTGAGGTCATGGCTCTTCACCATCCATTGGCCTAGGTGAAGGCTTGTTGGTTCACCCCAGCTTGGGTTCTGGCCTCTTCTGTATGGCCTTGGTGCCAGCAGTTGCCACCCCCCCTCACTTGGCTCCACAGTCCCTGGACAAATGCCACTCTATGTGGCTGGCTTCAGTTCTGGCCATTTTTTTTTTTTTTTTTTTTTTTTTTTTGTGAATCCAAATAAGGCTTAGCAGACAAAACCTTTGACAAATTGCTGTCTAGAGTCTTTTGAAGTTAAGCAGCAATGAGTAGCGATGCAAAGCAATGCCAAGCAAAAAGTTCCCTCAAGTTTTTTGGGTCTTCCTTTTTATACACTGTCTCAAATTATGCACCAGGATGTTTTCTCATTGGCCAACCTTATTCCCTCCTCCTGAGGTACACCTGTTGACCAAGATCACATGCTCTCCCAGGTGTTCCCCACAGGTGTAAATCTTTAAGCTGATTTCTATGCCCATTTTATGAGACTGATTTTCAGCACTATTCATTTAAAACAGCTGTGTTTTCAATGAAATCCAAACCTCCACTACAAAATACAGTGATCCATGTGGGTAACATCATATAGGCAAAGCAATGCACTATATGAAATGCTACCATACACCTACTTGGTAGCAGGTCAGGTAAAAAGTTATAGTCTTTGTTTTTACAGGTCTTGAGGACAAACAAATTCACAGTTACTCAGTAGAATGTGGGTAATAAAGATCTGTCTGTGGGAAACTACTGAAGCCCAGGGGAAGGATATTTTTATTACTCTGAAAATTTCAGGAATGATTTTACAGATGTGAGCACATCTGAGCAGGATTCTAAAAGAACAGGTGTTAGTTTGATTGACAAGGAGATAAAGGGCCTTGTTTCAGAGGGAAGTGTATGCTGAATCACTTGTTACTCCCGTGTGCCATGAGCAAATAGCTGCACAAGCAATAGATTAATGCACTCAGAACAGATAGTATCATGTTGAGGGTCATGATTACACAATCATGTAAAGATTCTAGGCTCTTTTTCATCCCTTCCCTCTTTTATCCTTTCCTTTTTGCTACAAATATTTATTTCCCTTTGGTCTCAAGATAACTATGACATGTCCAGACTGCATTACAGGCATTTCCATGTCTGGATAATAGGCAAAAATAGTAAAAAAGGATTAGAAAGCTGAGTGCATGTGCTGAGTCTATACCCTTCTAAACACATTACATGATCTACATGGGACACTTGGCAACAAGTTGCTTCAGAAAATATGCAGATAATAGTGTTACTATCTGGGTAAATCATTACTCTTCCATTGTGAGAAAAAGAGACAATGGATGTTGAGTAGGTATCTACCATATAGTTAATAGAAAAATTGTGGGTCTAGAGAAAGGTAAGAATATCATTACTTGTAGTTGTGACTTTATGCTATATAATATCAAGTCCTTTATTTCATTATTGGTCCATGTAAAAAATTTAGGCATAATCTTTAAGCTCCTCTGTGTTACATGATTATTTTCATGCTATTATAGAAAACACAACACAGTGTTTGAGAGATAAGGTAAAAGGCTTTGTCCATATGTAAAGAAGTACTGAATCATTCTATTAATATTTTTGAGTAAGAGACTCAGGATGTAGACCACTATCCTTTTGAAGAATGTTCTCCAAGGTCTTAAGGATGCCCAATCACTGTTTATCTCTGCAGTAGGCAGTTTTAGCATATGCACCCAGTACCCAGGACTCTTCCAAACATATCAGATAAGGTTTTAAAAAGCAGTCACAGATAAAACGATGTATTGTTGGAATGCACAGAAACCAGATTAATCTAAGGAACAGTAGCACTGAAGCACAGTGCTGCTGTGCTGGGAGCCAGTCTCCCTGAGTGACTAAGTGGAGAGGACTGCAAAGCAGCAGATAATACCCATATCTGGTGGGAAGGATTTAATCCATAGGGCTGCCTCCTCTGACAACCCCATCTTCTTTCTTCATTTCCTGAACAATCTCACCAGTGGTAGGAATGAGAGTGGCTGGCATTCCTGCCTCCTGCCTGCTGAGCAGACTCAAGATGATTAATTTTCATTTTCAGAAGGCTGAATTATCTCTGCCCCCCACATGGTAGCATGCATAGTCCAGTAATTTCTTATTTCCTTCAACTTCATCTTAACATGAGTGCAGTTGTGTTTCTGGGCCAGGATCATTAAATGGCTGTGTCTTTTAGAAATTAGTATGCTTGCCTGAAGATAGCATTCACAACATATTTATTATTAATAGCAATAGCAGTTAACAAATGCTGAACACTTACTTGGTATTGCACTTAAAAGTGATTTTTGTTTCTTTTCTTTAGCTTTGTTTTGAGATAGATCTTATCTGCTAACTTATCATCATCCATCTGTCAGGAGCTGACATTGCAAGCATGCACCACCACATGTATTATTTTGCAGATGATGGAGCAGAGGTCAGGGGAGTTTTTATTTCTTACATAATACTTAGTCATTTGGGGGCTGTGACTCAAAACTGTGATGCTGTTTTTGCTGATGGCTGAATCCTTAACTTATACAGTACAAAATGAATACATGAAACATCTCTCATGTGCGGGTCACTGTTCGAGGTGTGTGCATGCAGTTCCTAACCTTACACTCATAAATCTGTGTAGGAAACTGTGATGAAGACAGAAGTAGAAGTCTTAGCTAGGAGGATAGGATACCAAAAAGAAAATGAGGCTTACTCAGGGTGCTCCTGTACCTGATTCAGAAATCGTGAAATTTACCCCTTCCTTATTCTATGTGGTTCAGCAACATTGAACCATTGCCTATCTGAGTTTCTGATTCTCCATCTATAAATTGAGAGGAATAACCAAACTGAATAGTGGCGAGGACTCACAACTGGATAGAGCTTAAAGGTCTATTACTATTACTGTTAGGGGGATTGAATGGGAAAAATGCTTTACTAGTTCCTCCTCCTTATTTAAAACCTCCTCTCTGAGGTCCCCATAATTAGTATGTGCCTTTGTGTGTCTGTCTGTGTCTCTGTATGTATGACATTATATATGTGTGTATGGTCTTGTATGTGTGTGTTACATGTGTGTGTGTGTGTGTGTGTGTGTGTGTGCATGTGTGTGTGAACTCTGTTCAAGAGTGTGGATGTGCATGCATGGGAGGCCAGGAGATGATATTGGGTCTCTTCCTCACTGCTCTTCACTTTACTACTTTGGGTCAGAGTCTCTCATTGAACCAGAAACTCTCAGTTTTCACTAGGCTGGCAGGTCAGAAAGCTGCTGGGATCTGCTCGTTTGTGCCCCACAATACTGGGGTTATAGGTACATACAGCTATGCCTGACTTTGTTCATGGGTGCTATAAAAGATCCTCTGCTTACATAGGAAGTGTTCTAACCCACCAAACCGTCTCTCCAGAGCAACACTGCATTTCTTTCTGATAGGCAGTTGGGCCCAGCAGTCTTTGCCTAAGCTCCATAGAGAAGCTGGGGTGAGCCACTGTTAGGACAAAGGACTTTGCACATGTCTGGCACCCTGGGAGCTACATATTGAGCTGATTGCAAGACTGAAGGTCTTCTGCAACTTGCATTTAAACTTAGCCTATTTAGTTGGAGCAGATTGAGTATTAAACAGTTTATCAATTCGGTTGACAAATATTTATTGAGTTCCTGGTACATTATTAAGAGATGTTATGGGTCTTCAATCACATTGTGTCAATAGAAATAGTGGACAAATAAAAAAAAATCTTGTACATGAGGAGCTGAGGAAATCTTGTTCCTCAACCCCCAAGTCTTCTCTACATTTTTTCCTGGAGCTCACACCATCTGTTCCATCATCCTTCCTAATGAATTGCTAACAGTTTGTGACAGGGTCACGTTATCCCTGTTAATGCAGTTCCTACTGTGTGCAGACTCTCTCTAGTTTTTTTTCAGTGGGATAATTTTGCCTCATCTTTCAGTTCTAAACTTAAACTTACTTGCCATTTCAAGAAAGAAATTCTTTTTTTTAAGTTATTTATTTGTTGCTTCAGGCTATATCTCCATCATATTGTCCTCTTTCCCCCCTTCCCAGCCCCTCCCTACCACCCTCTACCCCCTAACCCTTCCATCCTACTCCTCTGGGGTGGAGTGTCCCTACATAACAGTGCCCTGCCTCAGCTCAGAAGTGGTACGAGGGCCAAAAGCCTCCTCATACACTGGGGCCTACAAGGCAGCACCACTAGTGAAAAGGGTCTCATTGCCAGAGGAGAGAAAACTAAAAAACAAAAAAAAAAAAAAAAAAACCAAAAACAAACCACACAAACAAACAAAAAAACAAACAAAAAGTCTATGTCCATGTTCTCTTTGGTGCGTTGGTTGTAGTGTAGATATCCTGTACTATATAGCTAAAATCCAACTATAAGTGAATAGATGCCATGTGCATCCTTCTGAGTCTGGGTTAGCTCACTCAGGATGAGCTTCTCTTGTTCCATCCATTTGGCTGCTAGTTGCATAATTTCATTGATTCTGATAGCTGAGTAATATTCCATTGTGTACATGTACCACAGATTTTTAATCCATTCTTTGGTTGAGGGACATCTGGTTGTTTCCAGTTTCTAGATATTACAAATAAGGCTGCTATAAACATAGATGAGGAAACTTCCTTGTGATTCGGTGAGGAGTCATTTGGATGTATACCCAGAAGTGGTATGGCTGGGTCCTGAGGCAGAGCTATTTCAAGTTTTCTAAGATATAGCCAGACTGACCTCCATAGTGGTTGCACAAGCCTGCACTCCCACCAGCAATGGAGGAGGGTTACCCTTTCTCCACAGCCTCGCCAGCATGTGCTGTCATTTGAGATTTTGATCTTAGCCATTCTGACAGGTGTGAGATGGAATCTCAGAGTTGTCTTGAGTTGCATTTCTCTGATGATTAAGGATGCTGAGCATTTCTTCAAGTGTCTCTCAGCCATTAGGGATTCCTCCTTTGTGAATTATCTATTTAGCTCTGTTCCCCATTTTTTAATTGGATTATTTGGTTTCTTGGCATTTAATTTCTTGAGTTCTTTGTAAATTTTGGATACTAGCCCTTTGTCAGATGTGGGGTTGGTGAAGATTTTTTCCCAATCTGTAGGCTGTCGTTTTATTCAAATGACAGTGTCTTTTGGCTTGCAGAAGCTTTTCAGTTTCATGAGGTCCCATTTATTGATTATTGGTCTTAGGTCCTGAGCTGTTGGTGTTCTGCTCAGGAAGTTGTCACCTGTGCCCATGATTTTGAGGATTTTTCCCAAGGAAAGAAATTCTTATACCCTTTCTCACTTACTCTGTTCCCCTTTCACTATAGCATCTATCATGGTTTGTTAGATTTTTCTGAATTTACATTTTAAAGACAAATCCAAGTTGTATCTGCCTTAGTTTTTGGAGAAAATATTACCAGAAATAGCATTCCAATATATTTTATAAAGTAATGAAGAGGAAATTCTTTTAGAAATATGCAAATTAATAAAATTGACAGAAGAAAACCTAAAACACCTTAAAGCCTTATGTCTATTAATATGAAGTTAATTATTAAAAACCTTCATAGAAAATGTTAATCCAAGATGCTTTAACAGCTATGCTTGTTAAACAATTAGGGAAGAAATAATATTTCTACTCAATTTGTAGACTCAATATAAGGAAATAAAATATTGTTTTGTGCCTCATAAATAAACATAATGCATTTTAAATTTAAATGGAAAATCTGAAATTAGAATTTTAAAAAATAAAAGATGCACATGACCTAGATGCAAATTTTTTCCTGGGAAGAAAATATTCAAACCATACCAATTAATTATACAGAAACACATTGAAAAATTACACTCTATTATTCAAAAGCCATGACCAAAGACTAGTATCTGTGAGATGATGGGCTTGTTGATATATTTGACCAAAGACTAGTATCTGTGAGATGACAGGCTTGTTGATATGTTTGACCAAAGACTAGTATCTGTGAGATGAC
>CAJQZJ010033935.1:1149937-1193744 GCA_907164525.1 Lophiomys imhausi
ACCAAAGACTAGTATCTGTGAGATGACGGGCTTGTTGATATGTTTGATTGCAGTGCTTCTTTCTCATTCTCAGTGTGTATAGCAAATACCATGTTAGTTGTACATCTTAAATACGTAAAAGATTTTTTAAAAGAAAAAGAGAATAAATAGTCAGCTGGTAACAAGGTTAATATCTATCAGATGACCTATATAAAAATTTTATAATTTCTGTAGCTCAGTACAAAGATGACAATAAAATCCAAAATTGAATGTGAAAATCCTAGACAGATGAGGTAGAATAAGTCCCAGTACATGGAAGGTAGAAACGGAAGGATCAAGATCTTGAGGTCAAACTAGGCTATATGATAAGACTGTCTTAAAAAATGCTGGAGAAATCTTAAGCATATACTTTGTAGCCGAAAGTATATAAACGTCTGAGACATAAATCAAAGCAAAATACAAATACAGTAACATTAATGTTAATAAGAACAGCTAAAACTGAAAGTAAACAAACAAGAGAAAGGAAGAAAGAAAAGCAAATAAAACCCAATATCATCAAATTACTGGTAGCTATAGAATAAAACAATCAATATAAGTCTACAAAATATGGACAGGCATGAAACAAAGAAAGTTAAGTAAAAGGTCAATGGTAAAATCTAGAAGACATTTATATAGGATATTATGATAAAATTCTTTTAATTTTTTCATAGTTTTTTTAATAAACCTTTATAATAACATGCTGGAAACAATTAGACAGTACAAAAGAAGCCAGAGAGAATAGCAACTGAACTATGCCCACATCCTGAATTTGGGGAATAGGTAACTATAGGTATAACAAGCCCATCAGATTGGCAGTTTTATTAGCAAAAAGACAAGAAGGAACTTCTAGGGTTATGGAAATGTCCTATAGTATACTTGGCTTAAGGATATGCCATATTCTTGTACACACGCACACACACACACGCACACACACACACACACACACACACACACAATTTTCAACTACTGCTTACTTGAAATGAATGTATTCATTTACAGCATCTAATATTTACTTCAATTTGATTCCATATTCTTCTAATTATGCACATCCACGTATTCTTGCTAACATTCATATCCACAGTCTGCAGAAGTTCATATTTCCTTCATGCTTCCATTACTATTGTTTTCCATATTATTCACCCTGAACTGGTAACCAGAGGTCCCATATTTAATGCTAGGAATTTGAATCCATTCCAGATTGGCTCTTTCTCTCCTCTTCCAATTGGGAAAAAACTTGCTGACAAGTGAACAAAGGCAGCCTTTGTGGGCCGTCTCTCTGGAGGAGAGGGTCAGGGCATGCAACACCTCCCAGTATGGATGGTGCATTGGACACTGCCATAACCCAAGCTGAGTCTCCCATTCTGAATTCTTCCATGGGCTTGAAGTCAATGTCTTTTAGTACATCTGGGCAGTTACATTTCAAGAAACAGGATAATCCTGGGCAGGCTCAAAATTAGGATGCCATTCTGAGTCCACTCAAGACTTTAGAACAATAGTTCTTTCTCTCTTTAGCTGCTTTTCTGACTCTGGTGGCTTTTATTTTACAACCTTGATTTAGAAAGGATCAGATGCTATTCTAAGGATGGCTTTCAGAGACTCTGTCCCAGATTAAGCACATGCAACCTGCCATGACCTGAGAATACCTTACCTTTTCCCACTATCTAATTTCAAGTCTCTATTCTGGACTCAGACAAAGAGACCTCAGCAAATATATGCTGTTTTCTCATAAGTCCTTTGATTAAATGGGGGAGGGGTGCCAATACATTTTTTAGCAGGGCTCTGCTCATTTTTTATTGAAAAATTTTTATTATGTGAATTTCTCATCATGCACCCTGTTCCATCTCATCTCCCACCTCCCTCAGACCCATCCTCCACCCTTGCAATCTGTCCCATCATAAAAAATAGAATCTCATCGTGGAAGCTGCAGTGTGTCTCAACGTGTCCCACAGTATTCCCTTTTGTCCACACATTTTGCTTGAAAATGTCCATTAAAATGACTCCTTAGTCTAGTACAAGGCCTCTGGTTTCTGCTACTTTGTCAATACTGGAACCTCACTGGAACTCCTCTCAGATATGCTGCAACTGTCCTGTGTCATGGAGATCCTGTAGTTTTGGGTTGTGGAACTGGCCTCTTTTTGCACCCCAGTAGTTCATCCATGGGGTAGATGTTGGGGTAGGCCAACTCAAAGCCATGGTTCTAGATCTGCAACCCTCACCTGCAGGGTCATTTCTACTATGGAAAGATGCAGGGCCTACTCTCCTGAGTACTGCAGCATGTGAGGGGCAGGGAAAGCTCTCCTGCTCTTGTGACCCCCTCTGGGCCAGATCTCACCCCAGGACTGGGTCTCCACAACTCCCACATCCAGGGCCAGGCACAGTTATTCTAGTTTCTGTCCTGGGAGCCTGTCTAGTGCTTGCCTAGTACTGGTCTGGTAGTCATCACAGGCTAGTCCATGGCACCAACATTGTGTTGGTATCCAGGTTGCTTTTTTTTCCAGGAATGTTAGGCTACTATTCATTCAGATGTTCATAGGCCAGAACACTAAATGTAGATATAGCCTCTCTCTTCTCTGACACCTACTGATGAACATGTGACATAGCAGCCACATCTGCAATGCCTCTAGGGGTAGGGGGTTCTGCTCATTTTATTTAAATATTCCATTTCGTGGGAGAGTGGCAGCTTTTGAGTATGAGTTGAGAGCCCTGTGTCTACCTGTATAGTCCAGGAGAAGCCTTTGCAATGCTGATTGAGCATTTATTTTCTAAGCTTTGCCTACATATATTAACCATCATTAGAAGGCAAAATAAAGAAAAGATGTATTGGTTTTTCCTGGAGGAATGTATTCTCCTGTCATGAAGATAAAACATTTCCACATAAAACAATTAGGAAAAATACATGAATACAGTGTTGGCTCCTGGCTTTCTTATAGTCAATTTTTCATTCATGCTGTTGTAAGGCAGAGAGTGAAAGAGATTGGTATAGGCTGAAGTTATTAGGAACACTGGTGTGAAGGGAGTGTAATTGGATCTAGTGTGCTATGGGCCAATATATTTTAGGTAGAGAGAAAGAGAGGGGAGTGCCTTCAGGGCAGGGCATCTGTGTTAGGAAGGCTCAGTGACACACATTATCACAGCTTGCTTGTGAATAGTGCTGTTGGCATTCCCCCCATTTATTGCTACTAGGCTGGACTCTTGATTTTTTTCCATGCAGAAAGATTAGAGGAAGTACCAATTTTCTTACAGCTTTCTCTGTCTTATTTAAGCATGACACATGGAAGAACAGATTCCAGACTTTCTTCTGCAAATACTTGATGAGGACTTTTGATTGTCAGGAGAGAGAGCTGTGAACTTCAGGTCTCTCTAATACCATCTTTGCCAGTGGCTGATTGTGTTCCTATCAGCTGACTCTCTGATGGTGTAGTGTTAAGCATTCTAAATGTTAATTAATTGGTCCTGCTTGCTGTCTGCTACTTACATTGACTCTGAGGGGTTACCTCTGACATCTGTTTCAACTCTACAATCCTGGGATCAGTGTACCTCTTCCACAATGAATACAAAGTCCTGGAGACCTTAACCTTCTATTGCTATGAAAAGCCATTTGTTCCCTTTTATGACCATGTTCTGCAGAGTTCATGCACCTATCATTTCGAGTTCTGGAGTTTTCAGTCTTATGATATCTTTGGAAATGATCAAGTTCACCATTTTTAAACCACTCATTAAGACTCCTAGCAATGGCGTATGCTATGACATTAGTATGATGCTCCTGAAAACCAATATCAGTTGTTTCTCTTATCCATTCATCTACTGGGGCTCCTCAAGCTTTCAATGGTCTAATTGCCCTTTGATATTCAGCATTTGCATTTTCATATGCCAAGGCATTTATCAAGTCATGTTTAGCATCAGGGTTATCTACATCTCTCTCCACAGCTGAAGTCAATCTCCCTAAAAAGTCTGAGGTTTCCTGAGGACCTTTTATTATCTTGGTAAATGAAGTAAACCTTTTCCCAGCCTCAGCAACCATATCCCATGCTTTCAGAGCTGTAACACGACATTGTTCTATCACAACATCTTCAAATTTAGTCTGTAACCATATGTCAGCATAAGGTCCCTCACCAAGCATTTGGTGGGTTGTGACATTTATTCCCCTTGCCATATTTTGTTGCTCTAATTTTGTGGCTTCATGTCTCCACCATGACAACCATTGTAATTGCTGGCTACCTTCTATCACAGCTGATATCAGTCCCTTCCAATCTTGGGGAATGATTGTATTTTGTATAGCCCAATTATTTAACATTTGTTTAACGAATGATGAATGCATTCTATAAGAGACAATGGACTCTTTAAATCTTTTTAAATCCAAAATGTATATTGGACGCCATTTTAACTCCTGACTGAGTTGACTGTTATTATTATCAGGGCTAAATTGAAACATAACTGGAAAAGCTGATGGTGATTGTGTAGTACCATGAAGCTCCTCTGGGGCCCACTTGGTTCCACATTAGTACCATTACCTATTCTACTGGTACACAGGTGGCTGTGGAGATCTAGCTAGAAAAGAACTTGGCATTTTCTCAGGTACAGTCACCTGCCCTGACAGAATTATCTTAAGATCCTCAATCTGCATTTCTATACTTTTTAATTGTGTAACAAACTTCTTCCTTATAACAAACCAATAAAAGAAAAAAAAAAGGAAACCGCATAAAACATCTGGTTTGATTGAAAAACAGTATAGAGATCAGCAGTAAACATTGTCATAATTATCAACAACCGGTGTCTTAGTTTCAAAATCTGCAGTTTTCTCTATAGTTTTGAAAATCAAATTACCCATAATGCCTTACCACATTGAGCACCACCTGAAACTGCAATTTAAATAATTATTGTAGTTATTAGTAAGTATAAACTGTAAGATTAGGCCAGTGAAGTTGCCAGTGGCTTGGCAGAGGAGTGGGAGGCCTGGCCCTTGTGCCTTAATTGGTTGCCTGATTTACCCCAGGGAAAGAGCCCCAGGACCAAGGGTGGCCTACATCACCTGTAACTTAAATTCTGTTAATTAATATAAGTTGTTATTTTAGGCCAGTAGAATTATCAGCAGCTTGGCGGGAACTTCACCTGGGTTTGAGGTGAGTCCGAGAGTCGGGAGGTCCGTTGGCCTGGGACTGCTTGGAATGAGGACCTATAAGCTGCCACAGCCGTTCCACAATAATTAAATACACCAAGACCTTTTAATGTTTTAATGCTTAGCCCTTAGCTGTGCAGATTCTCAATTAGCTACTCTGAGTTAACCCGGATCATCTAATCCCAAACTGCCAAGTGCCTGCGATGACCTTCTAGTATTCTCAAGATGTCTGTCTCCTTCTGTGTCCTGGTGGAAAAGGAGGGATTCTCTGTGTGTGCTCAGGGTTCCTGTCTAATCTCAGGAAGTCCTGCCTTCCTATACTCTTTCTGCCCAGCTATTTGGCCATAAGCGACTTTTATTAACCAATCAAGAGAATGCCTCAGAAGGGGCTGTAACCAGATCTCAGCATTGCATTCAACCTATCAGAAGTAATGATATTAGACCTTCCCAACAGCTCTCCCTGAATATGACAACCTCTCAGTCCTTCCTTTTGAAAATGCTTCCCATGTATATGTGAAATGCTTGCTTGGCAGAGGAAACAAATGAATGTATATCCTTAAGAAGTGTAAGCAATTGCTCATTCAATCATGACTGTGCTGCTGTTATCAAAAGTGCATTCATAGTACCCAATACTCAAGAATAAGACTTTCCAATCCCCCTTGCTAAGCTTTAGGATAGCTGGGTTGGAGAGATGTCTTAGTGATTAAAATTACTTGTTGCTTTTTCAGAGGACCAGGATTTGGTTCCCAGCACACTCACTACAGTTATAGGGAATTTGATACTCTCTACTGGCCTCCATGGGCACTGCATGCACACAGTGCACATACATACATACAGTTAAAACTCATACACATAAAATTTGAGACTTTTTTCAAAGCTATAGAATAGGGATGGCAGCATGAAGTTCCATGTCTGTCTGCCCCCGAGAATTGTGAAAGCAGTAACTCCTCTATCCCTGTTGTTCTCTGTAAACCAAATGGGGTAGATCACAAGACCCAACACCCTCACATCATTTGCTTCCTTGCCATGTATCCCTCATTAATTCCCAGTTTATACTTTTTCCAATTTTTATATTCACTTTCTTCTACCCTTAAGAAAAGGAAATTCTAGTTGTTAGATATTTCAAACTTCCACTTCGAGAATTATTCATGAAAATAAAACATTTTCCCATAATTTCTTGGAAATTCACCTTATGCACATTCTTTTCTCCTGTGAAATGCCCTTCATTATTAAGACTCAGATAGTCTATATACCTAGAAATTAGCTTAGGCTGGACTAAAGAAAGGTTCCAGAGATTAGATAAAACTAGCATTCATTGGAAGCTTGTATGTAACAGAATATTTTTGTTTATAACACTTATAATTACTAATACTTCACACACACCTATAAAACATTTATCTCCTATAACATAATACCTAATACCCAAAACCTAATATCTATAAACACTTAATATCTAAGAGCACTTAACCAACCTAATTTTAATTTTCTTAAAAATATATTAATATTCTTTTCATAGGTCCGTGTGGAATAACTTGATTTTGGCAGTCTGGCAGTCTCAGCAGGCAATCCCTTTCAAGGTTAATATCCATTGGGTCTAACTTTGCCAGTCTGTATGGTCAGTTTACTTCAACTACTAGATTGTGACCAGTTTATAAAGTCAGTCTATTTTAACTGCTAACTTGAGTTCTGCTTCCTCCATCAACTGAGACTCATTTCTATAGTCTCCTCGCCTGTGTATGCTTCATGGACTAGTGTTCCTCTGCCAGGCCTCCAAATGTTGTCCTCCTCACTCAATCTGCTGGCACTCTCAGGGCCCTGAATGGATGTCTTTTGTGTCCAGTTTTTAAGAACCCTTTCTCAGCAGGTTCTATGCCATGCCTTTTCTGCCAGCATTCTTAGGCCAATTTATGGGATGTGCCTCAGGCTATTGCAGCCTAAATGCTGACAAATGGCATATCTTGTTGTACTCTTCTCCAGTGTGTGTTGTCTTCTGAATCTGTGAGGGCAAAAGGAAGAGAGCACTGCATGGACCTGTCTGGTTTATACATAGCACTGTCTTTGGCAGTCTCGAGGGCCCTAAAGATCTCTCATGATATCCAGCAGTCCTGTGGCTTCTCGAGGAAACCGATATCATCTGAGGCTTATGCAGTTTCTTAGCAATGCCCCTTCTCAAAGAACTGTGGCCTCAACTGGGCTCTGCCCATATTGGCCTTAAGTTCAAGGGATGCCAAGCTCTTTCCTTATGTGCTGCCTTTATTTGCATACTAATTTATAACACGATTGTGAAATTGGATTCCATCTGCCAAAAGGAATCATTCCCCTTACCTCTGGCAGAAGGGACATATGTTTACCTCTGGTGCCTTTTAGCACACCAAAATCCATGCTGGCCTCCAGGATCCCTCACAGGGACCTTTCATTTCAAAGTCCATGCTAACATTCAGGCCCTTTTCTCTCCCCAAATACTTGTCCTCCTTAAAATACTCATGATTTGTTCACTCCACACACTTTGACTTTAATTCTCTGAATCTCTCTCTCTCTTTCTTTTACTTTCTCTCTGTCTATCTCCCACTGTCTTTCTCTCTGTCTCTCTCACTCACTTTCTCTCTCTGTCTCTTTCTCCTTCCTCTCTTTCTATCTTTTTTTAATCCCCTCTCTCATTATGCTCTATTCTCTATCTCTTGTTATCATGCTATTTCCACTATTCTTTCCTGATTCCTTAACCCTGAACATACCCAGTCTGCTTTATTTTCTCTCCTTTTTGGACTCTTCCAGATCCCTCTGGACATTTTCTCTTACTCACAGTAATAACCTTCCCTCCTAATAACGGACTGGTCCTGTTGGTAGTTTCTTTCTGAGCTCCATTTCATACACTCATTTCTCTTGAAAACCTTTCCCACACCTCCTCTGAATGGCCCTCTGTGATCTTCCCAGAAGGTGATTCTTTCTTCCTGTATCTCCACGTGGACACCTATGTTGCTGTACTTCTTACTTTGCACCATGTACTTAGTACCTTTTTTATTCAACCACAGAGCCTCCTACATTGAGGGTAAGTGTTTTACTACTGAACCATACTCTAGCCTAGAGGGTGAATGAGAATTCTTTCTTGTACCCAAATGTCTGACTGAGAAAATTGGTCCCCCCACTTTATGTAGAATCCCTCATATTATTTTTTATCATTGGAATAAGTGGCTCTAGGATCACCTCTCTTATTCTGCTGCATCACTGGGGCTCAGAGGAGTGATGAGATGCCACAGAAAAAGGCTTGTTGAGGGCCGGGCATGGTGGCACACACCTTTAATCCCAGCACTTGGGAGGCAGAGGCAGGCGGATCTTTGCAAGTTGGAGGCCAACCTGGTCTGAAAAGTGAGTCCAGTACAGCCAGGGCTACACAAAAAAATCCTGTCTCCAAAAAACCAAAAAAATCCCAAACAAACAAAGGCTTGTTGAATGAATACACTGTTATGATCACCTTCTACTAATTATCACAGAATGCAAGAGTTTTTTTTTAATTCAAGATCTAGCACAGCACAATTAAAAGAGTCAAGTTTATTTATTGTAAAAATGTTTTAAAATTCTAGTGACCTAATTGGCTCCTGTGACCTTATTATGCATGATGAAAGAATGTGAGGACAGGTGATATGGCTTGGAGTCGACGGGCATGAGTTTGCCCATCACATCTATGTAGCAATTATGACTCTTTTCATTCACAGGGGATCTGATTTTTTAAAAAATTAATTTTCTTATCTATGAAATGAGATGATATTAGCATACACTTTATTTGATTTTGTGACAACTAAATGAGTTAAGCCTGGGAACATACTTAGAAGGTTGCCTAGGTGAACACTAGCTTTGCCCTTGAGTACATTTTTCCTGGGAGAAAAGGAACAGAAAGAAGAATGATAACAGAGGAAAGAATTACCAGTGAGTCTCAGAGGAAAGAGAGCCGAATGTGTGAGCAACATTGGGTAGCCGAAGGGATCCAGGAGCCAATGCTTAGCCTAAGAGTGTAGAATAGTTTATAATCCAGACTAGGTTCAGGCATGCCCAAAGTCCCCTGGGGTGGAGTCTCATGTGTGCAAGTGCCTTATTATCAGAGCAACAGTAAGCAGGTGCATGTCTGACAACCATGCACACAGTGAACACTGGCAATATCAGGGACAAGCTCCAGCTACCTACTTGATTACACAAGGCTGGTCTGTTCTACACACCTTCTCATTCTCAAATCCCTCTTGGGACTCCTATAATTTGTTTTCTATATATAAATAAATTTAATGTGATGGCATTTAACACTAGCTGAATGTTTATAATTTGCTACATGCAGAATACCCTTTCCAAACCAACTTGCTTAATCTTTAAAACTATCCTATGAAGAAAGCTATTTATTTACCTTAATTTCATAAATTATGTGTTGAAGCACAACTCTAATGGTGCCTTGGAGCCAGAGAATTGGGGCTTGTATGAACCAATGTGAGCTGACAGTTACATTTTCAGGAATTTTTTGAGCTAATGGTTAAGCACAGCTCTTGTTACAAATTAAATTCTTTAAAATGTGAATACATTACATTTAAAGCATACAATAAGTATGCAAAACTCATCCCTTCCTATTTTTACTGTTATTTATGCTCTTGGAGTTGTGTTTTCTGAATCTGTATGGTGAATGACTATAATGGTAAACTGCTATATCTCACTTTTGGAAACATCATATAGAAGCCAAAATTAGTGAATATATTTACATCATTGAAAATGCATGGTGCTGTGAAATACCTTGATTATAGATATCCTCTCCCAGAGTATTAAGACAGGTTTGACCCCAGACCACAGACTCCAGAGCACATTCTGTGATTCACATCCCTAGAGGAATGACACTGTCCATAAACAGCCCAGTTCATACTTCATGAAAGTATCTTTCCAGTACTATAGATTCTCTGAACTCTTGTGTGGCTCCCTCCCATGCAAAGACATGCTGCCTCTCCTTGGTCATCTACTCTCACTGAACTACTTCCATATCCTTAGCAGAATCCAAAGTCTACCTGGCAAGGGCTCAGGGGTCTGTCTTGTTTTCATTCTCAACCAGTTTTCTACAGCAGTACTTGCCACTATATATAATTAATTAAAAGCAATTAATTATGTCCATCTCTTATTGTTCCCACTTGAATGTATGTCTCTTGAGAACCAACTCTATAATTGATATCCAATACTTATATCTGAAGTTCAAATACAATTTCACATGTAGTTAGTGACTATTTGCTTTGATGATCAAAAAATATCTGAATTCAGTGGTCAGAGTTTTTATTGTTCTTCTTCTTACAGGTAACATCCTGAGAGACATTTTAAAACTAATTTACTCTTTGACAATATCATACATGTGTATATAATCCATTCTGGTCAGACTCATCCCCAATTCCTCTTCTTCTACTCCCACTAACCCCTCTTCTTCCCATCATGGTCAAATCCCACTTCATGTGGGATGTATTGCTTTGTGAGTCATTAGGTTTAACCAGTGCTACTTGTGTGGACATCAGTGTGAAGCAATGTACTGGAAGATGAGTAACTAATCAATAGATTAATCACTGAAGACAATGACTTCCTTTTCCCATGCATTGCTTAAATGCTGTTGGTTCCCCTAGGTAGAATAGGACACCACAGCACCCTTCCACTATCTATAACTGAGTGGTAATGGACTCAGTCTTGTACAGACCCTATGCAGGCAAATGAACCTAAAATGAGTTCAACACCTACATAATGTCCCTAAGACTTACTGTCATATCCCTCCTTCCTTATCAAGCTCTTACATTATTTCTGTTCCTTCTTTTTGTTCCCAGAATCTTCAAGGAAGGTCAGTGATCTAGATGCTCCATTTAAGGCTAAGCACTCAAGTCACTTGTTCTCAGCACTTTGACAAGAAATGAATCTACAGAAGAGATAATTCTTTGATCATGGCTGAGAACAGTGGTAGTCTACAGAGCAGACCTTAATATTATTGTAAGAAGGGCTGAAAAAACCCTGGATCTCAGAGGATGGAGTGGCCCTAGCCATGGTGACAAAGTGTAATGAATTTACAATAGGAGGTTGTGAATGGGGTTTCAGAGAACAAAACCCTAAGAGGTTGGCTGTGACTGCCCTTCTTTACAACATCCCACTTTGCTGAGTCTCAGTCCTGTAGATATCAAACAGCAAAGAGGTGTCTGTATGAATTTACTACTTAATGAAACCAAAAGTTATCAGTAATTGTGAAAATAATCTTAGACATGCCTAAGGAGAAATGGGTTTAGATGATGTGTGTGAGATTGCCTTAAGGACTCTGATTTTGTGACCATCCCTGGATCTACATACTTTGTCAATGAACTTTGGGCACACTTTCCTGGGATTCTTGACTTATTGTTTTCATCATCTGTAGTCAAAAGATTAAGAAGTGACCACACATCAGCTCTGAGTCCATGCACCTGTTCCTAGTTATTTTCTTTAATCCTTACCGAAGCTCTGAGTGATAATTTCTCCATCAATCCAGAAAGAGGATGAATTATACATGGAACAAATCTATGTCCTATAGAGATAGTCTTGATTATTTTCCCATTGACACCATGCTGACGTGTCCTCAGCCCTAAGTGGGTCTTATTAAGTGTCTGAGCTACAGAGTGGTTTATGAAGTAGCAAGAACCAATTGATATGCAGGATCCCCTAATTTAATTCAGATCTTTACACTATAAACAGGGTGTCCTAATCACCAAAAATTTATTTGCTAACAATTCTAGGACCTGGAACACCAAGATGAAGATGTTAACCATTCAATTCCCTATGAGGCTCTTTGTGGTTTGTACATGGCTTTATTTTTTGTTCCTTGCTTGCATGACTTTTTCTGTTGTTAACATATAGAAAGGAAAGAGTGAGAACAAGAAAAACAGAGAAAAAAGAGGCCACTTCCTGGTGCCTCTTCCTCTAAAGACACTAATCCTGAAGGGTCTGGTCTTATCTTTAGATCCCATTCAAACCCAAGCAATTCTTATAGCAGCATCTTCAAATATAGCCACTCTCAGGGATATAGAAGATATAAAGTAATTTTGTGTTGTTGTGGCATCATACTTGACAGAACAACCTGAAGGAGGAGGGGTTTATTTGGGCTCACAGTTTCAGAGGATTTAGTCCATAGTCACCTAAATCCATATTCCTGGCATAACATCATGGTGATAGGAGCATGTGGTGGAAGGGAGTTGTTCACTTCCTGGCAGGCAGGAATCAGAAAGCATGCCCATAAGGACTTGTCCCCAGAGACCTACCTATTCTAGTCAAGTGTCACCATCCAAGGTTTTCAAAATATTCTCAGATAGTATCATCAGCTGGGGAAACACTTCATATCCTAGTCAAAACAGGGCTTCATACTTGAACTTTGGAATACTAAATGCTTCATTCAGAAATCTTTTTCCACCTGAAAACCGAGAGTACCCAGGTAGATTTGTCATTCACTAAATACATACTAAAGCAAGGGGACAGGACTATGGTTCTTTTAGGCAACAAAATTCTGCAGAGTTGATGAAGTGTGAAAGAAATCCTACTTTACTGAGGTTAAGGGTTTGGTGTCTAAGGAGAGTTGTAGAGGCCCACCAAAAGCAATATACAGATTCAATGCAATTCCTATCAAAATACCACAATTCTTTATAGACCTGGAAAAAGTAATTATCAACTTCATATGGAACAACAAAAAACCCAGAATAGCTAACTCAATCCTGTACAATAAAAAAAATCTGGAAGCATCACCATCCCAGATTTCAAGCTATACTACAGAGCAATAGTAATAAAGACAGCATGGTACTGGTGCAGAAATAGACCAGTGTATTAATGGAATCGAATTGAAGACCCAGAAATGAACCCATACACCTATGGTCACTTAATTTTAGACAAAGAAGCCAAAATCTTATAATGGAATAAGGACAGCATCTTCAACAAATGGTGCTGGTCTAACTGGATGTCAACACGTAAAAGAATGAAATCAGACCCATACTTATCACCTTGCACAAAACTTAAGTCCAAGTGGATCAAAAAACCGCACCATAAGGCCTGACACACTATATTAGAAGAGAAAGTGGGGAAAACCCTCGAACTCATTGGCACAGGTGACAACTTCCTGAACAGAACACCAACAGCTCAGGATCTAAGACCAACAACCAATAAATGGGACCTCATGAAACTGAAAAGCTTCTGTAAGGCAAAAGACACTGTCATTCGAATAAAAAGGCAACCTACAGATTGGGAAAAGATCTTCACTAACCCCACATCTGACAGAGGGCTAATATCTAAAGTTTACAAAGAACTCAAGAAATTAAATGCCAAAAAACCAAATAATCCAATCAAAAAAAATGGGAAACAGAGCTAAACAGAGAATTCATAAAGGAGGAATCCCTAATGGCTGAGAGACATTTGAAGAAATGCTCAGCATCCTTAATCATCAGAGAAATGCAACTCAAGACGACTCTGAGATTCCATCTCACACCTGTCAGAGAGGCCGAATGCTTAAGTATATTCGAGTATATTTAAGTGTATTGAGCAGAGACTATAATGATTTCATGTGATTTAAAAAAAACTTTTAAATCAGTGTTTAACACCTCAATCTTGTTATTTAATTAAAAATGAGTGGTTAAGTTTATTAGTCTAATAATAGTACTTGTCTGTCTGTCACTGTCCATGAAAAAAAATTAAAGGACACAAGACAGAATAAAGTCTGAATCATGGGGAAGCTGAGTTCTGCTTGACTAAGAGGAATCAAAGAGCTAAAGAAAGAAGAACTTCCAGGTTGGCCTGCTGGCTCAGTCAATGACTCATGCCTTCTTCCTCTGCCTCCTACCTCCTCATCCCAGAAGCACATCAGGAACAATGACTGTACATGACACTGCTTCTTCTTATTTTTACAAACCATTGGCCTCAGTGCCTGCCTAGTTCCTAGTTGTTCAAATGAGAGACCCAAGTCATCCCCTTCATAGCCACCTGAATGGAACCCATGGTTGCATATCCCTGTTGATGTGAAGAAATCTGACAAGGCTTTAACTTCAAGTATTGAGGGCTACAACAAGGTCTAGATAGCTAGGCTATGGCAAGTCTTTTACTCATCACCATAACCCAGGATGTGGATGTACTCTTTCTGTAACAGTGAATAAACGAGGAGGAGGCTCAGTGAGGCTAATGACATCTTTAGAACCGGGGATTTGAACCTAGTCTAATGGGCCCTTTCTGTACTGTTAGACCAGCTACAGTTCAGATGTCCCCCCAACTGCATGATTACATTTTGCATCTGGGCCCTTGCCTCTGCTTCCCAGAGACTTCCATAGCCATCTGCCATCAGTTTGCTCTTACCACATCTGGTCGAAATTATTCATCTCGGAGCTGATCATCACCCTTCTTAGTCTTCTTCCATTCCCATCCTCTGCTCCATATACATGCTTAAAAGTGAAATTTCTTCACTTCTACTTACCAAATATGACATTGCATCTCCCTTAAATTGTAAGGAAGAAGAATCTGCCCCCGCCCCCGTCCACCCGTTCTTTTCTTTAAAAGAAATTTAGTGGGCCTCCAAAATGGCCACAACTTACTTCAGATTCTTCTGCTTTAATACTAGAACAGCAGACATTTTCTACTAATTAGCTTTACAGTCAACTTGACACAGCCTATCTGAGAGAGATTGGCCTGTGAGCATTTCAGGGGAGGATTTTCTTCATTGTTAACTAATGTACAAGGGCCCAGCCCATTCCAGGTAGTAGCATTCCCAGGGTAGGTGGTCCTGGGCTAGATAAACAAGAACCTGCCAGCAAGAAAAGCAAAAAATTCTTCCAGAGTTTCCTCTTCTAGTTCCTCTGACTTCCCTCAATGATGATCTGAAACCTAAGAGGTGAAATAAGTCCTTCTTCCCCCTAAGTCACTCTTGGGGATGGTGTTTACAACAGCAGCAGAAAGTAAAGTAGGACAACTCACAAGACCCCCAACCAGAGATGCAACACTCATTGGAGCTGCTACTATACATGCCCTAGGCCAGCTGAGAGCCCCGGTGAAGCCAGAATATCCATTCCAGAAGCCCTAAACAGATTCACTCTTGTGTTCTTACAGCCTTTTACAGATATTAGAGCTAAGATACATTCTCTTAAAAAGAAGAGTAACAAAAACAAAACAAAAAATAGTAATGTGTAGCCCTGGGTATATAAAACATGACCTTGCTGCCTTACCTGTCTTTCTCCTTTCTTCAACTCCACAGCTCAACATTTTGTTTTTTTATTCTTCTGCTATTTTTGTGTTCCAGAATTCATGTCTGGGCATCAGCAGACTAAAGAAAAGACTTTAACATTGCCTGCTGTTCCAAAAGGAAAAAAGAAAAGGGCAAGATGAGCTGGTTTCCTGAGGAGATAGGAGAGGCAGGCATCTTTGCTGCCGATAATTCCAGCCTTGAAGTAATTCCTGGATTTTCCTGGCAGAAAAGAAAAACATTGTTTACTTATGACAGGAAAAGAGGTGGATTTTCTTCTGCCCTTTTTCCCCTTTCTTCCTTGCTTACTCTCTTTTTCTTTATAGGAGAAAAATGACTGAAAGAATTTTTTAAAATATCTGTTCTCAAACCAAATAATCTCACCCTAGTAGGAGAGAGATACAAAATCCTGCTGTGTTACTTTCTCCTTGAGAGTATTTCTAAACTGCCTGAAGCATAGTGCATGGTCAGGAGCCCTGGGAGAGGAGTAGGTGAGCTGCTGGGGTGTGAGGAGTGGAATTTAGAGAAAACTGTGCTTTGTAGAGAGCAAAGCAAGACTCACTCCCAATGCTTAGTTATTTTCTTGGCATTATCTGTGTCCCTATTTCAAAGCTTTAGGAATTTAGGAATATGGGTGTGATGACTTCTAAGACTGACTACCCCTGTGCTACATTTGACTGTGTCCCTAAAGCTTGGGTGTCGGAAATTTAATGCACAGTTAACAACCAGGAGGCAGCTGTTAAGAGGTCATTGGGTCAAACATTCCTGTATGAACTCACATGGTTATCAGGAAGTGGGATCTGTGGGCCTGTTATCTAATCTGGTCCTTCCTTCTCTCTTGCAATGGGGTGATGTAGCAAGAAGCAATACTCTGCGTGTTGGCCTTTTGATGTTAGCCTGTTCAGTCTCCAGAACTGTAAGAAATGACTCCCTACTCTTTATAAATTATCCGGTGTAAGGGTTTTGCTATAGCAGCAGAAAACAAACCAAACTTCCAAACTCAGTCAAACTTCAAAAATCAAATAAACAGCCCTCTAGAAACTTGTCTTCTTACACGTATCAGCACAGCCAGTGTGTCCACCTACTCTCACTTCTGATAGCTGGCTACACACTAGGGGTTCCCATAAAAACCTCCAGTTTGAAAATTCACTAGAATGCTTCCCAAAACTCAGGAAAATTCATTTGGGTATATGCCTGAGACCATGCTAGTACAGTAAGTAATCCCCCACACCCCCACACATACTGTTATAAAGTTTAATTCATTACTTATCCATAGCTAGTGATAAATAGCAACTGGCAAGATAGAACATAAAATTATAGTGACATAAGTTATGATTGAGTCTAAAATACACCCCATGGACTTCTGTGTTTGACCACCCAGTCTCCAGCTGCTGAGAGTATCTTAGGGGTTATGATGTACCAGCTGGTTGATAATTGGGGTTTTGCACCCCTGCTTTTGCTCTGACTTTCTGCTTCCTGACCTACCAATATGCAAGCAAGCTAAGCTGCAAACTCTACTGTGAATTAAAGCTTTCCAGTTGTTATGCCTTCCCCTCTACAATGGGCTATTAGTAATCTCCTCACTCCCCTAGTCTCTGATAACTACTATTCTGTTGTTGAGTTGTACAAGATCAACTTTCATAGAGCACCATAAAGTTGGTATCATAGAGTACTTGTCATTCTGTGATTAATTTATTTCCATTAAAACAATGACCTTCCAGTTTCACCTGCATAAGCAGGATTTCATCTCCTTTTTATATTTGCACTGAATTCCATATACCATCTTCTATTTATCTCTTCATCAATTTATGGGCACTTGCACTGTTCTCATTTCTTGGGTGGAATTCTGTCTTGATTGCTATAGCTTTATAGTAAGCCTAAAATTTGAATGTCATCCGTCTTCCCTCCTTGTTCTTCAGTATCATTGGCCATTTATCTTCTGTATCTCCACCAGAATTTTGAAACCAGTTCTTAAATATTCATAATTTTGATTTGAAAGGGATTGTGTTGAATCTGTTGGTCAAGGTGTGAAGAATTGACACCTTCTCTTCTATGAACATGGGATATCTCTATACTTATCTGGTTGGTTTCTTCAATCGGGGTTTTATAATAGTCCTCATATGGCTCTTGTGCATATTTCACTAGATTAATGCTTCAGTATTTCATTCTGGAGTCCAGTACATAATATATGATCATATTACACTTTTAATTAAACACTGCAATATCTTTTTGCCAGTTTAGAGAATAGTGATCAACTTTTGAGTATTTACCTTGTACCCTTCAATCTTTGTTATATATGATCACTTTGTAGTTTCAAAATTTTTTTCTTCAGAATTTTCTATATAGATAATTATATTGTAAGCAAGTATAATTTTATTTAAATATTTAATCAAAAAACAAAATTGTGTATTGTGTAGAAAAATCATATATCACAGGAGGGTTTGAAGTGTTCCAGTCCATCTCATTTATTCCCTGAAAGTAACAGTAATTACTATTTTAGTTGAATTTTACAGACAGTTTCAATGCCTATTTGTAGATGGATGAGCCTTACCAACTGACACAGAATTTGATCTTACTCTATATGCAGACTACAAATGTTTCCCCTTCATTCATCCACATTAGGCCACAGTAGTCCAAGACACTGTTCTTTGAGTTGTACAAGCACCCAGTGTAGCTGGACTTTAAGGTATTTAACCAGCATTGTACAGATAGAAAGACAGGTTTGTACTGTCAGAGAGAACATTAAGAAAGTATCACTTTGTGCCCAAATACAAGAATATTTGTAGCATGAAACTCTAGGAAAATAAGTCATATTTAAATTTTGTTTTAAACTTTTGTTTTCAGTTTTGACAGTTAAGGAGCTTATAAATCATGAGTCTTGTCTTTCAAGGAAATTTTTTAAGAATTGAAAGTCAGTGACTTTTGTTGGACCAATTAGAGCATAAAACAACTGCATAGAAATCTGTGTAAGTTGAGTACATTCAGAGGACACAACCAAGTCAAAGTAGCTGGGGTCAAAGACATGGGAACACTTACATGGGCTTTACACAACAAATTTCTGCAGGATAAGTATGGATGCTGTAATTCCTGAATGGGGGAAATATCTAAATTTTCCTTAGCTTTATCTCCAAAAACAAACCATGTTTTACTAGTTCTAGTGAGAAAAAAAGAGAGGTAACTTTTGTGACATATAGTCAGAAATTCTTCTCCTAAGAAAGCCCATTTTCCAGGAAAATGACTATTAAGACTCATTCTAGATGAGGAAAGGGCACCACAGCCCCACCTGGCTTCTAGCTTCATTGTATGGTGCTGGGAACCAAAACTATTCCTGCTCAGCTGGACAATAGAGTCCTGGAGCTTGTGCTAAGAGTTAACTTCTGTGAATACATCTGTACCACCCCTAAGGAGTTCTGTGGTCTGAAACTCTGTTACTCCCTAGCTGCTGATCAGTGATCCCTGATCCGAGGAGAAAGTACATTCTGTAGTTTGGTAACCTAGCAACCCAAAGGCCCTAAAGTCAGGGCAAGGTAGTTCCTGCTAATACTCCCTGCTTCTGCTAAGCATATATTCAGCTATGAGAAAATAAAGTTTGAGACTTGATCAGAATCCTGTCTTGTCTCCGTTCTTTCATGTCTGTTCTGTCCCCCCCCCCCCCATCCAGGACCTGCTCCCCCACCCCCACCCCCAGCCTTTGTTCGTTTCCCTGCAGATCGGGGCAGTATGGGAAAAAATATAAGATAAAGAGGGCTTGAGTATCTGGTAAATAGACTGAGAAATAGCTGTAGTCAGAATGGACTGGGGTAGTGGAGAAAGCCATACTTCAGGAAAACACTTGCAAAGTTCATGGCACCTGCATTTTCTCTTCAAGCAAAAGCATTGCTTTTCTTCAAGTAGGTTTATATGAACTAAGAGAAAATGAGGCATCTGCACGGAAAAGATAGGTCCTCATAAGATTAAGGATTAGGGAAGATTGTCAAGGAGCAAGTACATAAGTATATAAATAAGCTGTGACATCTCTACTGGAGACATTATTTGGTAGTATAAAATGAAGTGAGCTATTAAGCTTCAAAAAGATGTAGACTAATCTTGACTCTTCTCAGTGAAGAAAGTGAGACTGAAGACACCATACCTTGTTTGATACTTCACTTCTCTTTACAGCTCAATAGACCTCCAGTGAATGTGCCATCTTTTCTTTATCTGTTCTCCAGTCCAGAGGGCACCTGCTGAGTTCTCCAAGATCTTGTGTCTGAGAACAAAGAAAGAAGTGGGTAAAGACATGTAGGTAGTCATAGAAAGAGACTGTAGATGGCCAGATGGGTTTGCATTGTGCCTATTGGCTCAGCACTATCATGGGCATGAAAGTACCTACTCTGTGTTTATTTAGGGTCTTCAGAGTTGCTGATGATAAGTTTATGGTGGTCCTAGTTTTGGTGTTTTGCGGAATCTCTGATTTCCACATTGGCTGAGCCAATTTCCACTTCCATTAGCAGTGTACAGAATTTCCTGCCTGCTTGTGCTCTCATTGTTTTGAGGACAATTATTCTTACTGGGGGTTAGAGAGACTCATAATGTAGTTTTGGTTTATACTTCTCTGCTAACTAAGGATATCAAACATATTTTTTCATGTGTTTACTGGCCATGCATGCTCATACTCATACTCAATGAACTGTTGATTCATTTCTTTAGCCAATTTATTGATTGGATTTTGGTTTGTTCTTTTTTTTATTTAGTGGGTTTTTTGAGTTATTTATATACTTTTGTTATTAAACTTCTGTCATATATATATACATATATGACATTTTTTTATCCCATTCTGTAGAATCTCCTCATTATATTAATGGACAAATGACTCTTTTTCCACATTTATTTATTTATTCAAGATACAGCCCCTCCCTCCTCCTTTCCCTGTCTCAACATCCCACCCTATTCCTCCTCTCCCTCCTTTCTTTTTCCACAGGTGAGGGGTGCCCTCACATATCAACCCCCCTCAGTTTATCAGTCACATAAAGACTAAGAGCTTCCTCCTGCTCTAGGGCCTGACATGGCAGCTCTACTAGGGGAAGGTGTCCCATTAACAGGCAACAGAGTCTATGGCAGAGACAACCCTCCCTCCACTTGTGTTAAGGGATCTGTATGAAGACCAAGTTGCTTAACATTTATATATGTATATGGGGATCTAGGTCTAGTCAAAGTTTGCTTTTTTCATTCTTTCTTCCTTCCTTCCTTTCTTTTTTTTGTTAGTGTTTCAGTCTCTGCTAGCTCTAGGGGTCTAGGTTGGTTGGTTCTGTTGATCTTCTTGTGTTATTCTTGTCCCCTTTGGGTCTCTCTATTTCTCCTCCCTCTCTTATACAGGAATCCCAGAGCTCTACCTAATGTTTGACTGTGTGTCTCAGCATCTGTTTCAATCCACTGCTGGAGTTTCTCCTAGGATAGTTATGCTAGGTTCCTGTTCCTTTGGGTCTGTGGGTTGTAGGAGAGTTATCCTGTACTATGTGGCTAAAATCCAGTTATAAGTGAGTACCTGTCATATGTATCTTTCTGGGTCTGGGTTAGCTCACTCAGGATGAGCTTTCCTAGTTCCATCCATTTGGTTGCAAATTGCATGATTTCCTTGTTTCTGATAGCTGAGTAGAATCCACTATGTAAATGTACCACTTTTTAAAAAAAAAATCCATTCTTCAGTTGAAGGGGATCTGGGTTGTTTCCAGTTTCTAGCAATTGCAAGTAAAGGTGCTATAAACATAGTTGAGGTGATGTCCTTTTGATTTAGTGAAGAATATTTTGGATATATGCCCAGGAATCATATGGCTGGGTGTCGCGTCCCTCTCGACCAGCAAGAAATGACGCAACTCGCAAAAGCTCTTCTCCTGCAGTTTATTCAGGTCCCTTGAAAACAGTCTTCCGAATGCCCGGGCAGACCCAACCCACAGGCTAAATACTAAATGAACAGCCAATCAAGTAAAGCCACGTAGTGCTATCTTAGAGGCCCACGTATGCGGAAGCAAGCCAGATCAGCAGTCTTTGCCAAATATGGACTTGTTTACCACCGAGAGCGCTCACCGTCGGGCTGGTGGAAGGCGGAGACCAGCGCCATCTTTAAGGCGCGGCACGTCGCAGCTCTCTACAGCTGGGTCTTGAGGTAGAACTATTCCCAGTGTTCTGAGAAGAGTTATGCCAGATATGTGATGTGTCAGATTGATTTCCACAGTGTTTGTACAAGTTTTCACTCCCACCAGCAATGGAGGAGTGTTTCTCTTACTCCACATCCTTGCCAGCATGTGCTGCACTTGAGTTTTTTATCTTAGGTACTCTGATGGGTTAGAGATGGAATCTCTGAGTCGTTTTGAGTTACATTTCCCTAATGACTAAGGATGTTGAGTATTTCTTAAAATGTCTCTCAGCCATAAGAGATTCCTCTTTGTGAGTTCTTGCTTTAGCTCTGTATCACATTTTTTGATAGGATTATTTGGTTTCTTGGTATTTAATTTCTTGAGTTCTTTATATATTTTGGATATTAGCCCTCTGTCATCTGTGGGGTTGGTGAAGATATTTTCTCAATCTACAAAGTGTAATTTTGTTCTAATGACAGTGTCCTTTGCCTTACAGAGGTTTTTCAGTTTCATGAGGACCCATTTATTGATTGTTGGTCTTAGAGCCTAAGCTTTGGTGTTCTGTTCAGGAAGTTGTCACCTGTGCCAATGAGTTCTAGGGTTTTCCCCACTTTCTCTTCTATTATATAGTGTATGCGGTTTTATGGTTTTATGTTTAGGTCTTTGATCCACTTGGACTTAAGTTTTGTTCAGGGTGATAAAAATAGGTCTATTTGCATTTCTATATGTTTACAACCAGTTAGACCAGCACCATTTGTTGAATATGTATATTCAACAAATATATACATTTTTCTCTCATTCTGTAGAGTCTCCTCATTGTATTAATGGGCAAATAACTTTTTAAAAAAGATCTGGGAGATCAAGAGATCTAGGATGGGATGTCTGATATTACCTAACTACAAATATTTGTACCAACCTCACTGAAGAAAATGGAGGCATGGAGTACTGATCTCAGTAACTGGAAATGAATGGAGTATGTAAGAACAAAGGCAAAAATAGACATGAATATCCCTGATAAAGCTGTTTCCCAGGAGGTTCAGGTTAGCAATCCTAAAGGCATGTAAATTCTAAATGCATGCAAACAATTAAACAAATGGATGGTGGCTGGTGGGAGCCAGGCTTCTTACTGCTAGAGTGGGAGGTTACAAATCAGTGAAGAGAGAAAGCCAGAATAATCTGGGTGGTGATAGATTAAAATTGGAGGTGGCAGTATGAATTTATGTTTTGCCTAGTGTGGATTTGGTTGTTTGCATATAGAAACATAAATAGCTATATAAAAACATTTACATATACAATCATTTTCTCATTCTGTTAGCTAAGAAGATCTAGAAATAAAGACAAACCAGAAGGAATGAGTGTGCTTTTTGCTCTGATTTTAGCTGCTAATATTGTAGCTTAATAAAAAAGAATAAAGCCTCTTTAGAAAAGTGACATTATGAGATGGCAGCAGCATGTGAGTATCTGGCAGTATCTCCAGAGGTGAGCTGGAAACATCTTGTACCACTTGAAAAGAAAGAACTGGTGGTTTTAAGCATACTAGTATGGTGTGTTATAAAAGAACATTGGAACCAACTGTGTGAGCTCCCAAGGAAACAACTTCAGCAATAAAATTGATAAGCGAGATGAGATTGGAATTCAAAGTATAAGTAAAACCCATGCATTGTATGGACATCAACAAATTACTGAGTAGATGAATGGATTCAAATTCTCTCATTAAGAATGTCAGGCTATTTTATGTAGATAATCTCCCATCAAGGAATGTAAGTACACCTCTCCACTCTTATAGGCATGGATCCAAGTTCAGCAGGCACCTGACGTCTCCAAGTTCTTGCATCTCAGAAGAAAGAAGTTGATGAGGGTATAGGGACAGTGGTAGAAACAGACAGTTTTGTGAGAAAGAGGAAGGCATCCTGAGAGTGGAAGTGAGCTAGAGGGCTTTTGAGTCACTGGCTCAAAAACCCTGGGCACTGGGCATTGTGACCCCACAGTTTCCCACATTTGGAGATCATGGGACTTTGAGATCTTTTTTTTTTGTTTGTTTGTTTTGTTTTTTTTTTTTTGGGGGGGGGGGGGGGGGGGGGGGGGGGTGTATGTAGAGTGTGAGTCCAGTCTTCCTGTGCTATTAGTTTCTTTCACATGTTAATTTTCTTTCTTTTTTTTTTTTTTTGAGTCAGGGTCTCACTGAGTTATCCTGGTTAGTCTGGAATTCACAGAGTTCCTCCTGCCTCTTCCTCTTGAGTTCTGGTATTAAAGGCCTATGCCTTCATGTCCCATATCAAATGTTAATCTTAATGCTGTGTATATCCTACTTTCCCACTATGTTCCCTCAGTGTGGAATGCAACAGTAGCTTTCTTCTGGAGAACACAGTGTGAAAATAGGGAAAGGATACATCACAGAATCTACACAAGATTCTTGTCTTGACTGGAAAATTAATAATAGCAAACAGAAGTCACATGGAGGCCAGGCCCTTGATACATGATGTAATGAGGGTGGTAGTTCACAGATCCTCTCCCCAAGAACATGCAGCCGTAGTCGAGCCAGAAGGGTAACATCAAACAGTCCCAGCTGAAGAAAATTCTATAAAACATATCACTTGTCCTCTTTAAAACTATAGAGATGATTAAGAACAATGAAAAATATGATTATGATTACTAAAGATAGCAGAGTACCCATTTGAGAATTCTAGAACAGAGCTGGTTGATTAAGAATTATAAGGAAATCTGAATGAAGTCAGAACTTCAGCTAATAACAATGCATTCATATTGATTCATTTATTTTGGAGTACACACTATGGTGATACCCAATGGAGAGAACTTATTCAGTGGTAACAGAATTGAAACTGAGACAAAGAGAAGGGATTCCTGCAGATTTCATTGAAGCTACATGGGGTTTAGGTCTAGAAAGAAACTGAGTAGCTAGATCAGGAACTCTGTAGAGAGAGAAAGAAAAGGCCTTCAGTCTGGTTGCAGGATACAATCTGGTAGTTATCCAGTTGATCATGAATATGACATTTTAGAAGAAAAAATTTTCCTTGTATTTTAAGAGATTTCTTTCTCATGTAAGTTCTTGATGGTTGCTCAGATGGTCCTTGAAACATCACAGGACCATCCTGCATCTGCCTTACTGCCTCCTGCAGTGAATGTTTTGAATATAATGTTGAGGAGGATGTACACAACTTGTTTTCCTTGGACAACAGGTTAAGTTTTAAGGCTGGAGTTTAACTGACTCTTATTTCTAATGATCCTGTCTGCCTCAACAGTAATATAGCATACTAATAACTAGAGGAACTCTATGTAAGAAGTATGAGAGCCTTCTATCCTCTCTATTCTCATACAAATGAACTACTCTAAATTTGAAGATTAATTAACATTTTATTGATATTGACAAATTACTCAATAGGAATATCTTCCACCAACTACACATGAGGTATTATATCTCTGTACCCTTGATAGAAATGAATATTATCAGTCATTTTAATATTTGTAAATTTGAAAGATAATAAATGATATTGCATTGCTTAAATTTGCCTTTCAAATAATGACTGAGATTAGAGTCGTTGCAGCCTCAACTGTCCATTTCTGTGTTTTCCTTCTAGCTGCATTGCTGCCTTCCACTGCTCATTTTGAAACTGGTTGTCAGTTATTTTATTATTTTCTCTCCCTCTTTTTCTGCTGTTGAACTTTTGGTATTATAAAAACAACAACAACAAAATAACAATTTCTTTTCATATATTGGTAAATACTTTTTCAAACTATTTTCCTTGATATTCTCTCTTCCTCTCCCCTGCTTCTCTCTCTCTCTCTCTCTTTCTCTCTTTTATTGTGAAGAAATATTAAAGACTTTATGTAATCAGATCTCTGTCTTTATTCACAGTTTCAGGATTTAATCACATTCTCATTTCATCCCCAAATTATACTCCTAGTGGTTTGATTAGTGTAAATGGTTCTTTTAAAGCTGGTTCCTAATTATTTTAGGTGTTCTTGTGAAGATGTCCTTGATGAGTTCGTAACCTACTGTCAGTTCAAATCCATTCCGAGCTTTGTTTTTGCTTCCAATTTTCTACAGCAATGCTTCTGATGTTTTGAGGCCCACATGGTAGCAGACACCTTTCTGTAGCTTGCAGAAACTCACAACCTATGTCTAGCAAAGTAATAGGCCTCATCTGGTGTGATGTCAGGAATGTCTTCTCCTTTCATGTGGTTCCTTTACACCTTTGGAACCTTGCCAGTTAAGGTTTTTAAGATTTTTTTATTTAAAAAAAAATCTCCCCATGTGTGTATTTTGTGTGCATGTATGTATATGTAGTAATGCATGCATTGCACATAGAGGCCAGAAGAGGGCATTGGTCCAACCTACAGATAATTGTGAGCTGACATATGGGTGCTGGGAACTGAACTCTGATCTTCTGCAGAGAGGTTAAGTGCTTTTAACCACTGAGCCATCTCTACAGACCCTAACCAGCTTTCCTTAATATTCTCTTCTGGTACTCATTGGTTCCAGATGATCACATGATAGATTTGTGTTCTACAAGTCAATCCTTGACCTCTTCTTTTCAGTAGCAACAATCATTTTCTCAATGATTTTGTTTCATTTTATAGCTATAGATTACACTTTTCGGTTATAAATCAAGCCTGAACCTCATTCCTGCCCAGACTCACATATTCCATTGAGTACAGCTTTTCCATATTTTTTATCTCAATGACATCTCATAGTCTGCACAGCCAATATTGACTCCTTATCTTTGAACCCAACTGTCAGTATCTTCATTGACTGGCAAATCCATTACTCCAGCTGCTAAGATCAACAAGACTGTAGTCATTCTTTATACTGCATCTCATGCCCTACATCCAGTCTTTTTAGATCTAGTTAGTTCTTCAAAATGTCCATAACTCAAACATTTTTCAACGCTCTTGTGATAAGATCTCATCTCAAGACACCATCAGCTCTCTTCAAGAAAAATGCTTGTAGTCCTAACTACAAGATCATATCTCTTCAATTTATCTCCTACATAGCCCCCAGAGATAATATTTTAAAACACGTCAGGATATTTTATTTTCCTTCCTCAAAGTCTCAAATAGTTTGCTGTATTACTTAAATGCCTTTAAATCTTACTTACAACTGCCATTAGAACTGTATATTACTGTCTCCATGATAGCTCTTTCAACTCATTTTCCTTACCATAAACATGCTCACTGAATTTTAAACATATGAGTTTCTTGGCACACTTTCAATGCATTAGGCATGTGCTAGCTTTGTCCTCTATGCAACCCTCTCCTTGGACAAGAATGTGGTTGTTCTCACTTTATTCAATTCTGTTCTCATGCCTCTCCACAGAATACTTTTCCAATATCCCCTCTAAATAGCAGCTCCCCCCAGTGCCCTATGTTTTACATTTTATCACTACCCTCATTAAAATAATATTAATATATTAATAATATGTTATATATTATTAATAACACCCTGTTGATATTTATTATTCAGCTGTCTATGAGGACATGTGTGATGTAGAATTTGTATTTTATTATATTCATAGCTATATCATTAGCATGCAAAACTACAATATATAATGCTTAGCATATCTGTGACAAATATTTGTTGATAAGTGAGTACATCCTGTTATATGCCTGCAACCAAACCTGAAATAGATAGTAAATTCTAGTCTGATCCCATCTCTTGATCTTTTCTCATTTAGGCTGTGGCAATGTCTATAATCCTGGGGGCCTCAGTGACCAGTACAATGTAGACATTTTCATATTTTATAGTGAACAGAATTATATTTTAAGACCCTTCTGTGAACTGAAAGAGAATGAACCTAAGGACAGAACCTGACCCTGGGAGAATAAGTAGAAATATCAGGAAAACATGGGTGAGGAATGGCATTGTGATAGAAAGGATACCAAGGACTACCCAATATGCCTCAAAACTTGGATGTGATGGTTTGGGAGGCAGGTGTGGAAGGGAAGAGTGAGAGAAGTACTTTGCATGGTACTTTTGTTAAGAAACTCCCAGAGCATGTGAAAACATAGTGGAAAGATATCTTCTAGTAGCTATATCAGACATCTCACCAGCTGACACCCAAATTTTAATTTCTTGCCTTCCAAAATGAACAATTTTCTGTTGCTTATAAACTACTGAGTTTGTGATATTTTACAGAAGCAACCATGAAGAACTAAGAAAACAGAAGCAGAGAGAGACAGATGTGATGTAATCAGTTTTCTGAGCCAGTTCATGCTCCACAAAAATTCCACTCTTCCTCATGTTTGCTGCATTGGAAGGCAGCTTGATCACATGGTGGTAGATTAAATGTAAACCTCAAAGTCAGTCTTAGACTAGAATCATGGCTCTGATATTTAGAGCTAAACATGACTACATAAGGCATTTAATCATTGATAATGTCATTTGTCTTATCTATAAAAGCCAGCTACCAGGGACTCCACTGCAGAATTACAGGAGCATCGAATGACAAATGTAGAAAAAAATTAACACAATTCCCAATTCCCACCCTAGGTCAGGGTATCAACCAGGGTAAGTTGAACCTATCCCATTGACAGAAATTGATAGGCTTTTTACATCTGTGGTGAAATGCATCTGTAGAATTTATCACTTATAACATCAATCAGAGGAATCTGCCTTACCTGTCTGTGAGACATTTATACAGAGTAGAGGATTATTTAATTCATAGTACCAGAGACTGAGAAATCTAAGGTCATGGAGCTTGCACCTGCTGAAGACCTGAATCATCACAGGGTGGTGGACATCACACATCTTCAGTCTCCCTTCCTCTTATAAAGCTACTAAAATCATCCTGCGGACCCCATCTGTAGGATTTCAGTTTTAATTATTTTCCCAAAGCCTCATCCTCAAACACCATTAACATAAGAATCTGGAAATTTAATCTCCTAACATGAACTTTTGGAGAACACATTCAATCCACATCAACTGTCCTCATGTCTAATTCTCTGGACTCACAGCAATCTTATCCCCATCTGTACAGGACCATGATTCTCACTTTCAGAGCAAACAAGAACAAAGTGAAAGGTTCATGTATATCTCAATCCAGAGTGGAGGAAATAACACTCCCTCCTGCCAGAGAAGAAGGGAGAGATTAAGAGCAGTAGGGAAGTGAATCCACTGCCCTTTTAAGCAGAGTGGCTGACAGCACCCTGGGAAGCTCCTAAGTGCATCACTCACAGTGTGACCAGCAGGACCTACCATTAGGATGCAGCATTGCCAGGCAAGGGCTCCAAATGCCTTAGGATCTCTGGGCACAGAGGTGCTTTGATGAGGACACATTGGGACATAATGGGGACTCAGGTTTCTGAAGACTGTGCATAAAAAGAGGCTTCAGAATTATTAAAATATTCTTTACAGTTTGCATTAACCAGTAGCTTTAGTAAATATTAAAATAAAGCAACTTATGAAAGAAGCAGCCTTAGACAAACATGATGGTGAAGGGGCATGTCTTTACCACAATAAAGATGGCTGTCAGTCATGTGACTGCCCTTAGTAAAAAGGGTGATGAAGGCAGGATTCTGTCCCCTCCATCTCACAGTCAAAATGGTGACCAGTCACATGTTAGTGGTAGTGGCAGTGGCAGCAGGAACAGCAGTGTGGCAGGACATTAAAAAAAAAAAAAAAAAGACGGGGGCAGCCAAAGCAAGCCTCAGCAGAAGGGGGGGGGGGGGTAATAGAACTCGTTATCCAAAAAAAACAGGTTTAAAAATAAGAATTTAGCAGCAGAAAATGCAATCAAATTTAGACCAAGGAATAACTACCTCTAGCCTTTACAGAGATCACAGGTCATGAAGAAGGTGTCCCAGGCTCATGACCTGATATCGGACAGATGGATGGGGAGGATGATTTTTGATTAAATGCCTAATAAGAACTGAAATTGCAACATGTAAGCGAGGGTACTGTTATCCAAGATCAGTAAATGCTGTCCTAGGATGATACATTTGAAAGTATCTGCTTATGTACAAACCAGCTCTGGGATGTCTTAGTGTGGGCTGCTGCTACAGTTTTCTTGAGCTCCCCTCTCAGTTCCAATCTACTGCAGAATAATTCTTATCTTGATTAAGACAAAAGTTTCCTTCCCACACTTACTTTCAAAGAGCACACCATATAAGGACATAAGAACTGTGTCTGAATTCCATCTCTGCCTGTTACTGGTAGCTGGCTTTCAGGACATTCATTAACATCCTAAGACTCCATTTCTTATCTACACATTGACAGCAGTAATAACTTTCTTGGAAATTTTAAAATATCAAATGAACACAGGGAAGCTGCATGTGTCAGTCATTTCTCATCTGCACAGAACAGTTCCACACCACAAAGCCCCCCTTTTCTTCCCAGGCCTCTGGAGAATTTCTGAAGCAAGTGTCAACCAAAGAGAATAAATACAGTTTTCATTCCTTTCACTGATGCCCCTCTCCATCTCTTTCTTCCAGTTCTGAGAGCTTACAAAGTTCTGTCTGCTTCCACTCCCTCTCTCCTCCCCTCCATCCCTCCTCCCCTCCATCTCTCCTCCCCTCATTCCCTCCTTCTCTCCTTCTGTATTCAGAAAAATGGCACATGTGCCTTTGGAGCATTCTTCTGGTCCTACAAGAACTGGGTATTTTGAATTGTTTCTTGATTCATTGTTTTTGCTCCCTAATCAGAAAGGTCCAAATACTCTATTCTTGTGAATAAAGACAACTGAGCCAGTAAGTAATGAATGCATAATTCTCTGCTTTGCCCTCCTGCATTGATCCCTTTGTAAAGCATAACTTCCACAAATTTTCCATCTCATCAAGAGTAAAGCTGAAGGCTTTCTGCTTATTTTCAAGGCTATCCCTTTGTTCTTCCCTATCTGAGCTTACAGCTTCTTCTCTAGTCTGATACATATTTAAGAGTGGTATGCAATTCTTCCATCCATTGTACCACCAGGTCAATACAGTAATCTTCCTAAATAAACTGTCATACAACTTCACTTTGGTTATAAAAATATTTGTTGACTTATCTTTGTTGCTTGGGAGAAGGGACTGAATTCATGATTCCTGTAGTTGGACAGCACCCCAGCTTTACTTCCTAGGATCTGTATGATCTCATCAGTCAAAACTGGTTTTGTTGTTGTTTGTTTGTTTTAATAAAATATAGATAAAGAACTGGAGAAGTACCTTAGTCAGTGAAGTGCTAGAGAAAGAAAGACTGAATCCTGCAGTGAAAGCCTATTATCCCAGCAGGGGATGGCAGAGTCAGGCAGATCTTAGATCCTGGATGCTCAATGGCCAGCCAGTCTAGCTGTATTACAGGAAGGAAGGAATAAAGGAAAGAAGGAAGGAAAGAAAGAAAGAAAGAAGGTAGAGAGAAATTGAGGACACCCTAAGTTGACATCGGCCACCACATGTATCATCACATGTGTGTGCACAAACATGGACAATAAGAGGTACTTAGGTAAAATTTTCAGTGAAGTGCCCATTATTTAATAAGCATTTAAAAACTATGGTTCCTAAGTCACTGAGTGACTTGATAGACTTAGAGTCCCTTTTTTTTTTCATCATGAAACACCCTCTTAAATATCATTCGAACTTATCTTCTGTTTAGATTCATCTTGAATCGCTGTTCTAATGGATACTGATCTCCAGTTCTACTGAAGTCATTGTCCCCAAGGAAAACACATTTTTCTTGATTGCCTTGCTTAGTAGAGCCTGTATTCTTCCTGGCAATCTTCAAGAATCCAATATTGGCTTGAAATGGTGAACTGATTCCACTTGCCTTTGATGACTTCAGTATAAAAATCTCTTTGTATGATGGAAATGATATTGTAACAATAAACCAGTAAATACTCAAGAATACCAGGAAATGTAAAAACAGGTGGACCATAATTTTGATGTATTTTTCAAATATAGAAAGTAGCCATAATCTTTCTCTGACTGAAAAACTTTTCAAAAATCTCCTGAGAATAAAACAAACAAAAACTAAAATAACCCCCCAAAACAAAATAAAAAAAGCAAAACACAACAAAACAAACAAACAAAACCCAAAAAACCCTCCAAAAAACAAAACACTGTGTAATGAGTAAAATATACCAAACCTTCTTTTGAGGGATGTCTACCCTTCTGAGCACATTTACATATCCCAGAGACCTAGAAACAGAAGAGCACCTGAAAATTAAAATTCCCAGGCCACCCATGTAGTGACAAACTATAGGTTTGAGTTTTAAGGACTGCCAGGAACGAAAACATGGCTTTGGGTCTCTTGTGAAGGTGAGAGTTAGAACTGAGACCCTGTATAAACCTAAAACCCTCAAGCGGTTGCACTGTAGCTAAAAGAATGGAGTAGAAATAAAATCTCTGCTAAAAAAGAGATTAAAATAAAATGTGTCTATCTCTATATGAGCTTTGGAAGAAAAAGAACATTCCTTGCACAATGCAACCTAACTGCCCATTAAGAGGAACTGGGATTCCCTGAACCATCAACTATGTCAGGGCTCCTCCCAATAGCCAATGAAACTCTTTCTGGAAAGAAAAATGGTTGGTGCATACTTCACAGGCTTTTCAAAGTGGAAGAAGGCTTGAAAAAGATATCTAAGTTCAAAAATAGAAACAAAATAGGAATCAAACCAGAAAACAAGAGTGAGAAAAAATAAGCTTGGGAGTTGGATCTTCAATAGCCTTATCTAATAGGACTGCTGGATTTAGAGCATAGTAGAAAAAATACTTTAAGAGTGGGTTTGAAAAATAGAAGAAATAAACAGTATAAGTTAAAATATGTTATAGGAACACAACAATATAAAATAAATGACATTATTAAAACAGCTTCAGTTTGACTGTTACAAAAAAAAAAAAAACCTCTACCTTCACGTGCTCATGTTGTAAGTCAATATAATTTTAGTACATTGGTACAGAGGGTGACTGTGAATGAGTGATTAAAAGGTTAATATTTTCACCCAGAGAGAAGGTTGCTTTCCTCATTCAGGAAGGATGTTTTTTTTTTCTTATTTCCTCTGTACCTTCTAAGGAAAGTAGCCTTTCTTTATCTTTCCTTGTTACGCAAAGACACCTTTGTAACATAATTAACTCCTGGACAAAGGAACTAAAGACACACTAACAGGCTTCCTAATCAGTAACTTTCCTTTAGATTTATACACCCCAAGCTAACTCAGTGACCTACAGATAATAGTAATTAGTGTGTCAGAAGAGGAGGCACCCCAAACTAGTAATTTCCTCCTGGAAAACTATCTGAATGCCTTTTCACCACTCCCTGTGTGAGCTCTGTTTCCAAAACTTGGCTAAGATGGTGCTTGTTGGTGGCAGTCTCTCTGCTTTTTGGTTTGCTAGTTTTCCAAATAAGTCAGTTTTTTCTTTGTCCCACCAACTTGACCTCAGTTTTTTGTCCATCTCAGATGGTGAAAAAAGAACTTAGATTTAAATTTACATGATCTTTTGCTTTATGTGTGTGATAATTGAATTTCACTATCATTTTGACTAGATTTGGAAAAATTAAAAACACACCTAAGGGCATGACTGTGAGGTAGTCCAGAGAGTCTTAACTGAAGAATAAGCACCTACCCTGTCTGTGAATATCACCATACCATGTGGTCTGTGGTCACAGACTAAAGAAAAAGAAGGTAAGTAAGAAAGTCAGATGAGTACCAGCATTCATGTCTCTCTGTTCCTGACTGCAGAGGCATGGCTAATCCTCGTAAGAAAGTCAGATGAGCACCAGCATTCACGTCTCTCTGTTCCTGACTGCAGATGCATGGCTAATCCTCGTCCTTCTGTCATAATGCCTTCCTCCATGTTTCTCACAACAACAGCAATAAGAACAACAACTAAAATAAGAAGCGAGAGGTGGAAGTGTCCATATGGCGACCTTGCTATCATCAGAGCGTAATGGGACATTCTCACGAAAGACCAGCATGCTGATAGAAAAGTGAGGACTGAAGTCCTGGCTTATGAGGTTTTACAGAGTGATAAAGACTTTGTCAGGAATTGGGCTGTTCATGATTTCATTATTTCAAAAAGAATTTGGCTGCATTTTGCATGTATTCTGAGAACTTGAAGGAGATTGAAGTCAACAGAAAGATTAAGTTATTTGGCAGAGAAAATTTCAAGACAGCATAGTATTCATGTGTTGGATTGGTTACCTGTAATTGCTTTTAGTCACATTTACAATGTAAGAGGGAGAGAGGGAGCACAGATTTGAAAAATGTATAGTTTGATGAGGAAAGTAGCTTCAGCAGATTTAAGGTTGCATGGAAGATGGGTGCAGAGAAAAGCAATAATTGCTAAAGAGATTATTCATTCATGAGAAATCAGTTGTTTCACACTGATGAGACAAGCCCTTGATGGCCTCAGTCTTGACAGCAGACTTGCTCATAGTCCAACAAACATGCCACCTCCAACTACATAAACTTTGTCCCCTAAATCTGTGAGCCAAAATAAATACTTACTACCTTAAGTTTATTTTGTAAGATATTTTTGACATAATGAGAAAAGTAATAAATACAATGTATATATTAGGTAGTGGACAACAGGGTAATTATCACATTAAACTACTATCATTGGTTCATATTAAATATATTTAAAATAGTTTTCTATTTTCAATATATTTCTTGGAATCTCATGAATTTGAACAAATGTTATATTAGTCAAAATGATTAAATTTATCTAAGATTTGATTATTTTATGTGATGAGTGTTTTGCCTGCATGGATGTATGTACACCTTTTGGGTAACACGTAGCCATGGAGTTCACAAGAGGGCATCAAATCCCCTGGGACTTGAGTTAGGGGTGGTTGTGAGATGCCATGTGGGTGCTAGAAATCTCTGAGAGAGCATGAAGTGCTCTTAACTGCTGAACTGTCTCTCCAGCCCCTAATCTAGGGTTTTATAGTGTGTACAACCTTAACTGACTCCTTACCAAAGAAGATACATTGATAGAAAGTAAAAATTAAAAAAGAAGGCTATATGACATGACAGCAAGAAAATACAACTTAAAACAACAAAAAGTTGTACAAATTGTGTATTACTACACACCAGAATTCATGCATCCAGGGCATTAAAAATGACAAATGCCAGTGAGCAGGCAGAGAGAGCATCAGGTGCTCCCAAACATTACTGGTGGCAATACAAACATGGTCCAGTAACTGCAGAAGAGTTTGGCTGCTTCTTTCCAACTGAGCATTTCCTACTATGTCACATGCAGATGTCATCCTTTTGGGTATTTGCTACAAAGCTTTGAAAAATCACATCCATACAACAATGTTTACACCAGCCATATTCATAATTGCCCATTATCTAGATGCAACACACTTCATCAATCTCTAAAGAGTGTCTTCTTGACTTTCAGACTTGGGCAATTATTCAGAGTCAAGAAGAAATGTGATTTCACACCATGAAAAGCCAGGAAAGAAATTTAAATACATATCACTAAGCTGAAGAAACAAATCGAAAAAAAAAAATCTTTATAGTAGATGGTTTCAACTATGTGAATTTCCAAAAAAAGGCATGACAGTGCAATCAATAAACTGCCTAGTGGCTGACAATGGAGTGCCCAGGAAGAGGTAAACAGGTGGAGCACAGAGGTTTCCAGGGTAGGGAAAACCCTCTCTCTCTCTCTCTCTCTCTCTCTCTCTCTCTCTCTGTCTCTTTCTCATGTGTGTGTGTGTTTTTCTTACATGCACTGAGTGTGACTAAGAAGAGAATCAAATTGACTTTATACAATAAGATGAAATTTATAGAAAGGAGAAATTTTTAAATGGTTTTTAAGATAGAATACATGTATTTTTGAAGTGGGATGAATATATAGAAATTGCTCAGGACATAGTATAGAGTGTGAAAGAGGAAAAACACATGAGGCACAGAAAACAGAATGAGAAATTTACCAGAGGCATCTTATCAGATCTCTAGAGACCAAATAAGTGAATGTTTGTAAAGTCTTTTTGCCAAATTCCCTTGTTTTTCAGAAGTCTTTCTCTGAGAAAGAAATCAGGGAAACAAAATCCTTTATAATAGCCATAAATAATATAAAATATCTTGAGGTAACTAACTAAATAAGAGAAAGATCTGTATGATAAAAACTTTAATTTTTTTTGAGGAAGAAAACTGAAGAAGATATCAGAAAATGGAAGGATCTCCCATGTTCATGGTTTGGTAGCATTAACACAGGAAAAATGACCATCCTACCAAACATAATCTACAGATTCAATGCAGTGCCTATCAAAATTACAACACAGTTCTTTACAGACATCAAAAGAAACACACCCAACTTCACATGGAAAAACAGAAAACCTAGGAGAGCTAAAACAATCCAATACAATAAAAGAACTCTGAAGTTATCACCATCTCTGATATCAAGCAGTACTGCAGAGATGTAGCAATAAAAACCACATAGAATTGGCAAAAAAGATATGTTAATCAGTAGAATTGAATTGAAGACCAACATGCAAATCTACACATTTATGGACACCTGATTTTTGATAAAGAAATGAGAATATACATCGGATAAAAGAAAACTTTGTTTTCTTTTTTTTTTTTTAACTGTTGAACTCTGCTTTTAAGGTCAAAGTCTGGCATTACTGGAAACCCCTGAGTTTGGTGCTAAATGACAGACTTACTTTTTTTTTTTTTGGCAGAGTTCTCTCCTCTTTCATCTAATATAAGGGGTTCCTAGACTGCTGGACAACATCCTCTATCTGAGGAATGACACATAGCCCTCAGGGAGATTACAAGCTCAAGTTTTTTCTCCTGATAAGGAACCAGTTCAATGAACTCCTGTATGTACCTCCCCATGCTAATGAGATCTCTTGGTGCCTTGGCTTTCAGTCAATGACTTTTGTCCATGCTTCTAACAGTACCTGGAGTTCTTCCGCCAACCCTGCTGCCCATGGGGTAATTAGGTACTGTGTTTCCTTTCTTTTGATAGGACTGTGCTACTGCATGCAAATGAAGTATTCCTGGCACTCTCAACCCCAGGAAATGAAACACATTCACCTCCAAAACTTCTCTCCATTGCCTAAGGTTTATAATGTCCTTTCTCATGAAATAGATTCTCTCCATTCCCTCACTATGACTGCCTGAGACTCGGCTGTTTATTTTCGGCTTAGGAAGGAAGAACTGATCACTGGATCTGCCTGCCTAGCCAGATCTCCTACTGCTGGCAGCCAGGACTCAATTCTGAGCATCTGGAATACCAGATCATACCCCCCCCTCCCCCACAGTCACCCCCACTGCTGCCTAGACAGGCTCACATCTCAATCACCACTGCCATTTACCCTGGTGGCCAAACTTCTGCTGTTTCTCTTGTACTGTGTGCTGCCTGACACAAAATTATAGTGTCTATCAACTGCTGATTGCTCCTGAGAGAGACACTGGATTTTCCTGGGTGCTAAGCTCCACTCAGGAACCCTAAGATCCTTGAAGCTGCTCAGCCCAGCACTGGGAGCTTAGCTGAAAGAGCAATAACCACAAAACCAAGATGGCAGCAGCTGACATGGACACATTTTGAGCACAGGGAAACTAGCTAGAACATGTGATTATAGAGATATAATCCCACTGAGCAACAATCAGAGAACTTGTTGGAACTCATGAGCCAAACTCGGGGACAAATAAAAGTCCCTGAGCTAGAATCTCAGAAAAATACATCCACCAGTCATGGAAAGCAGGAGAGATTCATACCAAGAGGAGCCCATTGTTCTGAGCCATTCAGAAGCCCAGCTAGTAGCTCTAAATCCCAGACAGAGGTACTCACCAGCTTCCTGAGCCCCCAGCTTCCATGCAGGCATTTCAGCACCAAAATGAGGACCAGTGGAGTCACTGAAACAGGTATATTCTCCAGGGGCAGGGGGAGGGGACATTATAGTCATGACCAACAGCACATTCTGAGCTATGGGAGAACTACTGGAGCACTATAGTATATTTACAGTAGAACAGTGGTCTGGGAGGTGCAAGAGTATTTGGGCTCAGCCGGAAAGGCTTTGGACAATACAGGTTGCTATACTGGACATACAAACACTCAGAAGAACATTGTAGCCAGACAAGACAGTGGAGGGTACTTCCCACTGTGGAGAAGTAGCTGACAGGTATGATCAATTCGGGACCTGAAGTTCTAGGTAGAGCAATAATACAACTAAAGAAGGTCAAGGGGATACAAATTGGAAAGGAAGAAGTCAAAGTATCCCTATTTGCAGATGATATGATAGTATACATAAGTGACCACAAATATTCCACTAGAGAACTGCGACAACTGATAAACACCTTCAGCAAGGTGGCTGGATACAAAATTAATTTAAAAAAAATCAGTAGCCCCTCTTTATATAAAAGATAAATGGGCTGAGAAAGAAATTAGGGAAACAACACCATCCACAATAGCCACAAACAATATAAAACACTTGGGGGTAACTCTAACCAAACAAGTGAAAGACCTGTATGACAAGAACTTAAAGTCCTTGAAGAAAGAAATTGAAGAGGACATCAGAAGATGGAAAGATCTCCTATGTTCATGGATAGGTAGGATCAACATAGTAAAAATGGCCATCCTACTAAAAGCAATATACAGATTCAATGTAATTCCTATCAAAATACCAACACAATTCTTTATAGACCTTAAAAGAACAATTCTGAACTTTAAAACAAAAAAACCCAAAATAGTTAAATCAATCTTGTCCAGTCCAATTAAAAAAAAAAACATGGAGGTTATCACCATCCCAGATTTAAAGCTATACTACAGAGCAATAGTAATAAAAACAACAAGGTACTAGTATAGAAACAGACCAGTGAATCAATAGAATTGAGTTGAAGGCCCAGAAATAAGCCCATACACCTATGATCACTTGATTTTTGACAAGTAAGCCAAAACTGTGCAATAGAAAAAGGAGAGTATCTTCAACAAATGGTGTTGTAACTGGATGTCAACATGTAAAAGAATGCAAATAGACCCATATTTATCACCTTACACAAAACTGAACTCCAAGTGGCTCAAAGCCTTAACATAAAACAGGACACACTAAATCTAGTAGAAGAGAAAGTGGGAAAAAAACCTTGAACTCATTGACACAGGTGACAACTTCTTGAACAGAATACCAATAGCTCAGGCTCTAAGACCAACTATCAATAAATGGGACCTTATGAAACTGAAAAACTTCTGCAAGGCAAAGGACACTGTCATTAGAACAAGATGGCAACCTACAGATTGGGAAAAGATCTTTACCAGCCTCACATCTGACAGAGGGCTAATATCCAAAACTTATAAAGAACACAAGAAATTAAACACCAACAAACCAAATAATCTAATAAAAAATGAGGTACAGAGCTAAAACAAGAATTCAAAAAAGAGGAATCTCAAATGGCCAAGAGACACTTGAAGAAATGCTCAACATCCTTAATCATCAGAGAAATGTAACTCAAAATGACTCTGAGATTCCATCTCATACCTGTTAGAATGGCTAAGATAAAAAGCTTAAATGACAGCATATGCTGGTGAGGTTGTGAAGAAAGAGGAACACTCCTCCGTTACTGTTGGGAGTGCAAACTTGTACAACCATTATGGAAATCAGTCTGGTGATATCTTAGAAAACTTGGAATAGCTCTACCTCAAGACCCAGACATGCCACTCCTGGGAATACATTCAGAAGATTCCTCATCAAATCACAAGGACATCTGCTCAACTATGTTCATAGCAGCCTTATTTGTAATAGCTAGAAACTGGAAACAACCCAGATGTCCCTCAACTGAAGAATGGATTAAAAAAAAAACTAGTACATTTACACAATGGAATATGACTCAATTATCATAAACAATGAAATCATGCAATTTACAGCCAAATGGATGGAACTAGAAAAACTCATCCTGATTGAGCTAAACCAAACTCAGATAGATACACATGGCATGTATTCACTTATAATTGGAAGTTAGTGATATAGTACAGGATATTGATTCTACAACCAATAGACCAAAAGGAACAATAACATGGAATTTGTTACCTTTTATTGGGGCACTCTGCCCTAGTAGAGCCACCATGTAGGCCCCCAGTGCAAGAAGAAGCTCTAGCCCTCGTCTGACTGATGAACTGAGGGTGGTTGAGATGTGGGACACATGAGGGAAGAGTAGGATAGGTGGGAGAATGGGACCGAGAAGAGTGGAGGGAGGGGGCTGTGATGGAGATGTAACTTGAAGTAATAAATAAACATAAAAAAAATAGAGAGCTACAACCTTTCAGTGGATGACAGAGAGGGTTAGGGTAACCCTCCTGCTTGCTTAGCTAAAAGATTTGTAACACTTGGCAGTGGAGAAAATCCTTTCTCCTGCCTCTCCAGGATATCCTGTGTCCTTTTATGCCTGGAAACCTATGTAGCCTAGACTTTCCAGTGGAGAAGCATACAGTTCTTGCTTGATGCCCGATAAGGCCCTAGCTTCCTGGGAGAGTACTGAACAAGACCTGAGCCCAACTGGAAGCCATAGAATGACATTCATCAAAAGGTACTGGTCGAATTGGATGCAGTCATGTAGAAGAATGCAAATAGATCCATAAATATAACCCTGCATCAAATTCAAGTCCACGTGGATCAAAGATCTCAACATAAAATCAGATATACTGAACTTCCTGAATAGAACACCAATAGTGCAGGCACTAAGATCAACAATTTATAACTGGGACCTCATGAAACTGAAAAGCTTCTATAAGGTAAAGGACACCATCATTAGGACAAAATGGCAGCCCACAGAATGGGAAAAGATTTTCACCAACTCCACATCTGACAGATGGCTAATCTAATATCCAAAATATAAAAAGAACTCAAGATACTAGACATCAATAAATCCAATTTAGAAGATGGGGTGCCCATCTAAACAGAGGAATTCTCAACAGAGGCTGAGAAACACTTAAAAAAATGTTCAAAATCCTTAGCCATTAGGAAAATACTAATCAAAACTACCTTGAGATTCCTTCTTATACCTGTCAGAGTGGTTAAGATAAAAAAAAAGAAAGAAAGAAAAACACAAGTGATAGCTTATGCTGGCAAAGACATGGAGCAAGAGAAACACTCTTCTATTGGTGTTGGGAGTGCAAACCTGTACAACCACTTTGGAAATCAATATGGTAGTTTCTCAGAAAACTGGGAATTGATTTACCTCAAGACCCAACTAATACCATTCCTGGGTATACTCCCAAGCGATCCTTCAACCTACTTCAAGGATACTTGCTCAACCATGTTCATTGCAGCTTTATAATAGCCAGAAACTGGATACAACATAGATGTCCCTCAACTAAAGAATGAATAATGAAAATGTGGTACATTTACATAATAGAATATTACTCAGCTATTAAAAACAATGACATAATGAAATTTGCAATAAATGGATGGAACTAGAAAAATCATCCTGAGTGAGGTAACCCAGACCCAGAAAGACACACATGGTATATATGTACTTATAAGTGAATATTAGCTGTAAAGTAAATGATAACCATGGTAAGATACACAGACCTAGAAAGTGTAAGAAACAAGGAAACTTAAGCGGGGTATGTGAGGATCTTCCTGGGAAGAGGAAATAGAATAAATTTTGCAGTTGTGCTGGGGGCAAGTGGGGTTGGGAACAGGAGGGAATGGGCGAAGGAGACACAGTGCAATGAAAAAGATTCACAGTAATGAGGGACATGGGGCCTGATTCCACCAACTTCTGTAACCAGGCAAGGCCTCAAGTAGAGGGATTGGGATACCAACCCATTCACAAAACCTTTGACCTACAGTTTGCCCTGCTTGCAAATATTCTGAGACCAGAGCCTAGCATAATTGTCATCAGAGAGACCAGAGAGACTTCCTTCATCCAGCAAGTGATGGGAGCAGTTGCAGAATACCACTGCCAAACATTAGACAGAACTTGGGGAGTCAAAAAGAGGAGGGGGTAGAAGGATTGGAGAAGCCAGAGGGACACCACAAGAGGATGGCCCACAGAATCTACTGACTGTTCCTCATAGGGGCTTGCAGAGATCAGGGAGCCTGCAGGGGTCTGACTTAGGTCCTCTGTGTATATATTATAGCTCTTGTGGGATTCCTTACAGTGAGAGTGGGAGCTGCTGACATTTTGTCTGTTTGTGGTACTGTTACCCTTCTACTGAGCTGCCTTGTCTGACCTTGTTGTGATGACAGAACTCTAGGAATGTATTGCTGAAATGATACATTTAGCCTCTACCAGACTCTACCTGAAGCTGGAGTGTGATAAGATCACTTCTGGACCCTGTGGATTCTCCCATTTGGCTACCTATTATATGACCCCACCTGTAGATTTTGGAAGCACTGATTCCACATGGCTGTCAAGATGTCTTGAATCCATGTTCCCAGACCATGGTCAATTTATGTTTGACTAAGAATAAACACTTTTTCTTATTAAAAAAAAATAAAGAAATTAAGTGAATCATTATATATCAATTGTTGGATTTACTATGAGTGAGGCTTTTTTTCCACAATTGTTGAATGAATCATACATTCATATTTAGGAAACACAAAGAATACCAAAAAGGATACATACATTAAATAAAATCCACTTGAACTTAGTGAATAATTTGAATTTACTATAGAAGATGGGGAGAAGAAAAAGAAAAAACAGCTCTCGCCTAAACTTGATTTATTATCTATGAAGAAAAGAATATAGCAAAAAATGTATTTTGCCAAATTGATGTCAAAATTGCACATCAGGAAGAAGAAATTTGAGAGGAGAGGAAAGATTTAAATACCAGAGGAGACAGAGCACAAGACAACAGATAAATACTGTCTAAATTTTAGCATTGTTTGTGTGGGACTATCATAAAATAACAACTAACTTAAAAGATGTTACAAACAAGTAGGAAACAAAAATATACTAGGCAATAAAAATAATAGAGTAGGCGGGCCAAGATGGCGGCAACCTCCACTGACGCATTTTGAACGTGGGGAAAAAAGAGCCATAAAAAACACAGAGTTATTGGGTACTGTGCAAAAACCGGAGGGGCTAGAACTCCCCCCCACCCCGGGAACACTCACAGCTCCCAAGGGACTGTTAAAAGTCCCAGGGCAAGGATCTCACCCATCTCTCACAGACACGGAGGCCACTAAACCCGGGATTCGGGAACTCCCATTTGGAGAGGCGCCTGGTAAGATCGATCCCAACTTACAGCAGGCAGAATCAGGGTCCACTTGGCCATAGATCGCTGTTCTTTTGGGCTCCCCACACATCAGGTTGAACTTATAACCACTTAAAAAACTTTGCGAGATAGTGGAAGGCTTAGCAAGGAACAAACAGGGGGCTCAGCGGGTGGTCCGCAGCTGCTCATGAAGTGGAGGGCGGGAGGTTCCGAGAGAGCGCAGGAAGCTGGGAACACAAAAGCAGGCGGGAGGGGCCGAATCCCGCACACTCACGGTAGCGCAGCTGGGTAGGGAGCACAGCTGGAAGGGCCAAATCCCCGCGAGTCCACGGCAGGTCATCTGGGGAGAGAGACAGACGTGAGCGGGGCCAGGGATCTGTGCACCCACAGCTGAGCTGCTGGGATGAGAGGTCCATTCAGGCAGCAGGAGGATCCGGGGCTTGGGGTACCCACGGGACTCGTGGCAGCGCAGACAGGAAGGGAATCAGGCACAGAGTCCAGCCCTGTGGCGAGAAGCCTAGAGAGAAACCAGAAATCGGGACCATAGCTGTATCCTGGAAAATCCAGACATATTAGGTGTGGAGCCAGACCCTGTCAGCCTCCGTGACGACAAACAAAGCCCACAGAATCTGTGCCTGGGCAAACAGGCCCATACCATCAGAACCATTACAGGCTGATAACTCAGAGTGCAACATAGGGAAGTCTGAATTGGGAGCAGTGAAACAATCCTGGTCCATTACTCACAACCTGGGAATAGGCTGCACCATCTCACAGTGCCTCTGGCGATTAAAACCACAGTGACCTTGAAATCCCCCTGTAAGCAACGACAGATAGCCAAGTAACTCGTCCCCTGCACCAAATCATCCACTGTGGTTCCAAGCACAGAAAACAGACAGCTAAATGCATCCAATGGCGAAAGGTCAAAAAAAAAAAATCAAGGAATTATGACTCCAACAAAGCAAAACCTTCCTAGCTCATCCAATTCGGATGACCACACACCAACAGAAACACATGAAAACATTGACAATTCTGCATTATGGAAAGTGACAGAGTCCCTGCAAGAAGAACTTAAATCTATGAAGGAATTCAAAGAAGCCACAATTCTACAAATCAAAACAAGGAACAACACCATTAAAGAGCTCCAAGCCAAGGTGACAGAGCTTGAACAGGAAAAGGAAAAAGCCATGAAAGATTTTCATACAAAAACAAGCAAGCTGGAGAAGGAAATGTACAAAACGAACAAAA
>CAJQZJ010033935.1:1193844-1218352 GCA_907164525.1 Lophiomys imhausi
TACAAAAACAAGCAAGCTGGAGAAGGAAATGTACAAAACGAACAAAAGCATACAAGACATGAAAATAGAAATAGAAATAGAAACAATAAAGAAAACACAGTCAGAGTTAAAAGAGGAAGTGGAGAACCAAGGGAAGAGAACAGGAACTACGGATGTGAGTATCAACAATAGGATGCAAGAGATGGAAGACAGGATCTCAGGCATGGAAGATTCAGTGGAAGAAATCAGTACAACATCCAAAGAAAATGAGAAGGCTAAAAAATCTCTCACCCACAACATCCAAGAAATCAAGGACTCAATGAAAAGACGGAACCTAAGAATTATAGGTATAGAGGAAAGAGAAGACTCCCGACTCCAAGGTCCAGGAAATATCTTCAACAAAATCATAGAGGAAAACTTCCCAAGCCCGAAAAAAGAGATGCCAATAAAAATCCAAGAGGCTTACAAAACACCAAACAGATTAGACCAGAAAAGAAACTCCTCTCGCCACATAATAATTGAAACCCCAAATGTACAGAACAAAGAAAGAATATTAAAAGCTGTAAGAGAAAAAGGTCAAGTCACATACAATGGCAGACCCATCAGAATTACACCTGACTTCTCCCCAGAAACGTTAAAAGCTAGAAGGGCTTGGTCAGATATACTACAAGTCCTAAGAGATCATAGATGCCCAGCCAGACTACTTTACCCAGCAAAACTCTCTATCAACATAGATGAAGAAAACAAGATATTCCATGACAAAATCAAATTTAAACAATATCTACCCACAAACCCAGCCCTACAGAAAATCCTAGAAGGAAAATCCCAACCCAGAGAAGAAAACTCCACCCAAGAAAACAAAGGGAATAGAAAACCCATCAGCAACTAAACCAAAAGAGGAACAGGACCACCGCCTATACCAAACTAATGGGAAATAACAACCCCAGGTCACTAATATCCATCAACATCAATGGACTCAACTCCCAGAGTGGATCCGCAAGCAAGACCCTTCCTTATGCTGTATACAAGAGACACATCTAACTATGAAAGATAGACACTGCCTCAGAGTAAAGGGCTGGGAAAAGGTTTTCCAAGCAAATGGTCCCAGGAAGCAAGCTGGAGTAGCCATCCTAATATCAAACAAAACAGACTTCCAACTGAAGTTAATGAAGAAAGACAAAGAAGGGCACTATATACTCATTAAAGGGATTATTCATCAAGAGGAAATTTCAACACTGAACATCTATGCCCCAAATACAAAGGCACCTACTTTCGTAAAAGAAACACTTCTAAAACTTAAAGCGCACATCGATCACAACACATTAGTAGTGGGAGACTTCAACACCCCACTCACAACAATGGACAAATCATCAAGACAGAAGACAAACAGAGAAATATTGAGTCTAACAGAGATCATGAAACAAATGGACCTAACAGATATCTACAGAACATTTCACCCAAACACAAAGGAATACACCTTTTTCTCAGCACCCCACGGAACCTTCTCCAAAATCGACCACATAATTGGTCACAAAGATAGTCTCAATAGATACAAGAAAATTGAAATAACACCTTGTATCTTATCAGACCACCACGGAATAAAGCTGGTCTTCAACAGTAAAAGAATCAACAGAAAGCCTACACACACAAGGAAATTGAACAGCTCCTTACTGGATGACCACTGGGTCAGGGAAGAAATAAGGAAGGAAATCAACGACTTCTTAAAATCCAACGACAATGAAGACAAAACATACCCAAACCTATGGGATACATTGAAAGCTGTGCTATGAGGAAAGTTCATAGCACTAAGTGCTTTCAAAAAGAAAATTGTGACAGCTCATATTAGTGAACTAACAGCTAAGCTGGGTGAATTGGAAAAAAAAAGAAACAAACACTCCCAAGAAGAGCAGAAGACAGGAAATCATCAAACTTAGAGCTGAAATCAACAACTTAGAATCAAAAAGAACTGTGCAAAGAATCAATGAAACCAAGAGTTGGTTCTTTGAGAAAATCAACAAAATAGACAGACCCCTAGCCAAATTAACTAAAAGGCAAAGGGAAAGAACACAAATCAACAAAATCAGAAATGAAAAGGGAGAAATAACAACAGACATTGAGGAGATCCAGAAAATATTCGGGCATTACTTTAAAAATCTATATTCCACTAAATTTGAAAACCTAAGCGAAATGGACAATTTCCTCGATAAATTCCACCTACCAAAACTAAATCAAAATCAGATTAACAGCTTAAACAGCCCAATAACACCTAAGGAAATAGAAACAGTCATTAATAATCTCTCAACCAAAAAAGCCCAGGGCCAGATGGCTTTAGCACGGAATTCTACCGGACCTTCAAAGAGGAACTAACACAATTACTTTTCAAACTCTTCCACCACATAGAAACAGAAAGATCACTGCCAAACTCATTCTATGAGGCCAATGTCATTCTGATTCCTAAACCACACAAAGACCCAACAAAGAAAGAGAACTTCAGACCAATCTCCCTCATGAACATAGACGCAAAAATAATAAAATACTAGCAAACAGAATTCAAGAACACATCAAAAGTATCATACACCATGATCAAGTAGGCTTCATCCCTGGAATGCAGGGATGGTTCAATATACGAAAGTCTATCAATGTAATTCACCACATAAACAAGATGAAAGAAAAAAACCACATGATAATCTCGCTAGATGCACAAAAAGCATTTGACAAAATCCAACACCCCTTCATGCTAAAAGTTCTGGAGAGAACGGGCATACAAGGACCATACCTAGAAATAATAAAGGCAATATACAGCAGGCCAGTAGCCAACATCAAATTAAATGGAGAGAAGCTTGAAGCATTTCCTCTAAATCAGGGACAAGACAAGGATGTCCACTTTCACCATATCTCTTCAATATAGTACTTGAAGTCCTTGCTAGAGCAATAAGACAACTAAAGGAGTTCAAAGGGATAAAAATTGGAAATGAAGAAGTCAAATTATCCCTATTCGCAGATGATATGTTAGTATACATAAGTGACCCCAAAAACTCCACCAAAGAACTCTTACAGCTGATAAGCAACTTCAGCAAGGTGGCTGGATACAAAATTAACTCAAAAAAATCAGAAGCCCTTCTTTATACAACAAACAAATATACCGAGAAAGAAATAAGGGAAACAACCCCCCTTCACAATAGCCACAAACAACATAAAATACCTGGGGGTAACTCTAACCAAGCATGTAAAGGACCTATATAACAAGAACTTCAAGCCCCTGAAGAAAGAAATGGAAGAGGCCTTTAGAAGATGGAAAGATCTCCCATGCTCATGGATAGGTAAGATCAACATAATAAAAATGGCTATCCTACCAAAAGCAATATATAGATTTAATGCAATTCCTATCAAAATACCAACACAATTCTTTATAGACTTGGAAAAAGCTATTCTCAACTTCACATGGAACAACAAAAAGCCCAGAATAGCTAAATCATTCCTGTCCAATGAAAAAACATCTGGAGGTTTCACCATCCCAGATTTCAAGCTGTGCTACAGAACAACAGTAATAAAAACAGCATGGTACTTGTATAGAAACAGACCAGTGGATCAATGGAATTGAATTGAAGACCCAAACACGGATCCACACACCTATGGCCAACTAATCTTTGACAAAGAAGCCAAAAAAGCACAATGGAAGAACGACAGCATCTTCAACAAATGGTGCTGGTCCAACTAGATGTCCACTTGCAAAAGAATGAAATTAGACCCATACCTATCACCTTGTACAAAACTTAATTCCAAGTGGATCAAAGACCTTAACATAAGGCCAGCCACACTAAAGATACTAGAAGAAAAAGTAGGAGAAACCCTCGAACTGATTGGCACAGGTGACAACTTCCTGAACAGAACACCAACAGCTCAGGACCTGAGATCAACAATCAATAAATGGGACCTCATGAAACTGAAAAGCTTCTGTAAAGCAAAGGACACTGTCATTCAAACCAAACGGCAGCCAACAGACTGGGAGAAAATCTTCACCAACCCCACATCTGATAGAGGGCTATTATCTAAAATCTACAAAGAACTCAAGAAATTAAATGCCAAGATACCACATAATCCAATCAAAAAATGGGAGATGGAGCTAAATAGAGAATTCACAAAGGAGGAATCCCTAAGGGCTGAGAGACACCTGAAGAAATGTTCAACATCCTTAATCATCAGAGAAATGCAACTCAAGACGACCCTGAGATTCCACCTAACACCTGTTAGAATGGCTAAAATAAAGAGCTCAAATGATAGCGCATGCTGGCGAGGGTGTGGAGAAAGGAGTACCCTACTCCATTGCTGGTGGGAGTGCAGGCTTGTACAACCAGTATGGAGGTCTGTCTGGCGATATCTTAGAAATCTAGGAATAACCTTGCTTCAGGACCCAGCCATACCACTTCTGGGTATACACCCAAAGGACCTCTCATGGAGACATAGGGAAGTCTCCTCATCTATGTTCATAGCAGCCTTATTTGTAATAGCTAGAAATTGGAAACAACCCAGATGTCCCTCAACTGAAGAATGGATTAAAAAAATTGTGGTACATCTATACAATGGAATATTACTCAGCTATCAGAAACAATGAAATCATGCAATTTGCAACCAAATGGATGGATCTAGAGGAGCTCATCCTGAGTGAGCTAACCCAGTCTCAGAAGGATGCACATGGCATCTATTCACTTATAGTAGGATTTTAACTAGATCGTACAGGATATTGTACTACAACCAACACATCAAAAGGAACAAGGACATATTTTTTTTTTATCTTTTTCTTTTTCCTTCTTTTTTTCTTTTTCCTTTTCCCTTCTCTTTTTCCTCTCTTTTTTTGTTGATATTCTTTGTTTTTGTGGGTTTGTGTGTTTGTTGGTCTTTTTTTTAGTATTCTCCCAGTAGCAATGAGACACCATTCACTGTCAGTACTGCCTCGTAGGCCCCCGGTGAATGAAGAGGCTCTTGGCCCTCATATGACTCCTGATCTGTGGTGAGAGAATGTTAGGCAGGGACACTCCACCCCAGAGGAACAAGACGGAAGGGTCAGGGGGTAGAGCATGGGAGGGTGGGGCTAGGAAGCGGGAAAAGAGGACAATATGTTAAGGATGTAACCTGAAGCTACAAACAAATAAATTTATTAACTAAAAAAAAAAAGGCAGGGGGCAGGACTGAAACACTGTGAATGTAACAGAGGATACAGCCATTCAGCCTGGTTTTGCAGACCTCCAGGTATAGAGAAGACGTGGAGCTAAGGTAAAATACAAGAGAATTGTGGTATTGGCCCATGCCTTTGACTTCAGCGGAGACGGGGGGGGGGGGGGCACCGTAGAGTTGGTGGTCTTATGTATTCTGGAGTCATGCGGAGCGGGGTGGTGAGGGTGCATACTCTTGGTCCCACCATTCAAGAAGGGTACACCCTTGGTCCCAGCTCCCAGCACACTGGAGACAGAAACGGGCAGATCCTGGAGCTCAGGGTCAGCCTGATGCAGGGCAAACTCTAAATAGAGATAGACTTCGATCCAGGAGTGGTGGAACACATCTTTGATCCCTTCAGATGGGAAACACAGGTCCCTGATCCCAATAATTAGAGTTCAGAGACACACACATGGGATTTGGAGGGACCTAGGTTTGGAGGCTACTTACAAAAGGCCGTCTCGATGCAGGCAGATTGTCCTTTGGGAGCTCAAAATATATACACTAGAGCTGGTTTAGCTCCAAGGTGACAGAATGATTTCTTCTTTAACCCGGATTGAAAGATAACGCTTTGTATGTTGTCAGAAGGCCAAATTTGCTTTAGGAGAAGTACTACCTAGCCCCCCCCATCCCCCCCCCAGAAAACAAAAAAAAAAAAAGAGGGCAATTGTCCTAGGGTTGGGATTGGGGCAGGGCTCTGTTCTTATCATTCCAGGAGAATCGAAGCGTCCATTAGGGGAGCCCGGGGACGGCTGGACAGCGGAATCCTCAGCAGAGAGCAGAATCAGGCACCAAGGAGGACGAGTGACCCAGTTGATTCTGCCTGGCAGACTTCCTCAATAGCTGTCTCCATGGGGGCCTGCAACCACCACAGCAATCCAATGTCACTGGGACCGCTCAGCTCTACACAATGCCCCGACAGGAACCTCAGTGAAACCTGCAAGATCAGCTTCTGCCTACAAACCCCTTAGGTCATCTAAATAGCTGAGAACAGAAGGACTGAACATAAAAGGAGTGTACTAACATTTTTAATCATTTTTCCCATTTGGGTTGGGGCCCCAAACAGGTCTACTACGACCCAAATCAGCAGGAAGTCACTTTAAGAGAGCGATGTCCCATGCCCAGAGGGTGGGGAAGGTGTTTCTCCGCCCTTCTTTTTGGTTATTTGAAGGATAACTGAAAACTCTGTTATGTAGGGGAAGAGACTGCAAGCTGATAAATGGTCCTGTCTTAATGGGTTTTGGAGGTTAGCCCCAGGGAATTCCTACTTTTCCTTTTCTGTATCCTTCTTCCTCTCCTATGTAGGAGTGCATGGGCTTGAGAAAAATGAGATATAGACATAGTACAGGAAGTTCCAAGAAGAAGGGGCAGATTATTGAATATGCCCTTATACCTTTGTATATTGATACAAAATTAGTAGTTTATTTGGCTAAAGTGGTATTGACCATTGTTTATTGTGCAAAAATAAGATTGTATTGGATTACATCGGTATTGATCTTTGTATATTGACACAAAATTAAGATCACAGTTGGCCACAATGGTATTGACCCTTGTATATGGACGTAATATTAAGATTGTATTGGGCTACATAGGCATTGATCTTTGTATATTGATACATAATTAAGTGTATATTTAACCACAATTGAATAGATCTTTGTATATTGATACAAATTTAAAGGTAACGCTTCCCAATGGTATCATACCTAGAGATACTTAAAAATAAAATGTGAAGCTCTGACCTCTTGATACCAACCGTCTAAAACAGTCTAGGATAGTTAAAACAAACTCCTAGTCATGGAAACATGTCACTTTGTTAGCTACTATGACAGTCTATCACAGATATTCTCTAAACTACCCAGTAATCAAGTTGCTAAGAGACAAGCAACATTTGTTTATCTAAATACAAGAGATGGATAGGGCATCTTCAAAAACCCCTAGAGATCTGCAGAATATGGCATTCAAAGATGTTATCTTAAATCGAGATTTTTTTTTTATATCGAGACATATCAGCGCCTGACAGCACCCCCTATTCTACTCCAAGTAGAAAATAAGCATCGAAGAACCTCCACTGTAAGATGGTTGAATTAGTGGCAAGCCTTTCTCTTGGCATGAAAAAACCCCTTGCACCAACTGCAGACAGACTGCTGTCCAAAAAGGACAAAACTTGGTAGCAGGGAAGTCGACAGCCTAACTCTGCCAAGACAGGGTATGTAAGTCCTTCATAATCCCTGCTCTACAACAAATGTCTGTCAGAGAAACAGGACCCAAAGGCTGAAGATTGATGCTGGAATGTATGGAGAGAAAATGGGAACTGTCCAGGCAGTTATTGGTATGTTCTTTCTTAGTTTTGGAAGCTGCAGGCCCTGCACTTCCTATATAAGCAAATATATTTATCCCTCTCAGGTCTCTGAGGTGGTTGAAGAATAGACAGCTAGAGTCTCATAGTTAAATTTTGAACTGTTTAGGAATCAAGAGGGTGTTATAGATCTAAGAAGATACTCTTAAAAGTGTGTTGCAAGTTAGTATGAATGTTGAGTCACATATAGACCTTTAAACTCATGGAGTTGGTTAGATAGTAGAATGTTAAAGTAAGGGGCCAAATATGTATAAACTGGACATTGGGAAGGTATACTGGGCCATTTAACTCTCAAAAATGTGGCAGATTTATATCTATTGTTTTGTATAATACTTACTGTTATAAGAGAAGGAACCATCTGTTGGACTGAAAGGGGAAACTTCTGGGGGGAAGACGGTGGAAGGGTGGGATAGGAAGGGGGAATAGTGAGGGGTTTGTTACTGAGATGTAACTTGAAGAAAAAAAAATAAAGAATTTAAAAAAAATAATAGAGTATATGATGGTGGCATTTTGCTGTTTTATGTATAGTTCTAGAGATCTAAAACTTAATTTGTGTGCAAATTATATAAAAATAAGAAGAAAACCATTTGAGAAATTACAGCTTTCAGGAAAGAGGTTAGTAGATGCAAACTAAGTAAAGTAGAATGCAAACAAGGTAGACATAAATACATATATATGTATTTTAAAAACTATTGTTATGGATTGAATTGTACTCTCCCAAATCCATATATGGAAAATTTAACTTTTGATACCTCAGAATTAAATTTTTATTTAGAAATAGCACCACTGTACATATAATTGGCCTAGGAAAAGGCCATGATGGAATGGACAGCTCTTAGTACAATGTGACTGGTTCATTTAAAAAAAGAATGAGTGTAGACTCAATCCATATAGGAGAACTACATGAGAAGAGGAAGCCATGGATTTCATGTGAGGCCCTGCAAGCTGAGGAGTGATGAATGTTATCAGTGAACAACCAGGACCCAGTGAAGAGGCATGAGATGGATCCCTCCAAGCAGAACCAACTCTGCCAGGGTCCTGACCTGAGCTCAAACCTTTGGCTCCTAGAACTGTGAGAATGCAAATTTCTATGTATCATACCCATTCTGTGTTATTTTGTTATGGGAGTGCTAGCAAGCTAACAGCATTCAAGTAATTTCATTTTATGGGATATGTCTAAAAGAAAATGACACATAAATGTTAGGTAATATTTAGAAAGTACTTAGAAAGAAAGTCGTATCTGGTATATTCTAGAAAAAGAAACACAATTTCTCATATAATGAAAATTCAGCTTCACTTATTTACCCACTCGTCATTACTGTTTTCATTTTTTGAGGTACTATCTCTGTAGCTCAGGATGACCTTGAATTCACTATTGCTAATGTTTGATTCTAACATGGAAGATCCTTCTGCCTCTACCCCCAAAGTGCCTAGGTTACAGGTGTGAACTACCATGTCTGGCATCAAAAATTAAGGTTAAACCCAAAGTTTTGTAGTGATAACAAGGATCATTATACGATGTTAAATATCATCTTCACAAGAAAATATGCAATTCTGAACTCATATATATATACATAAGCATATATACTTTATATACAGATACATATGCACTCACATGCACAGAATTTAAAATGAAAAATAGTACTGTCATTTGTGGTAGGTTTAGTGTTAGCATGTAATAACATAGGGAACTTGGAATAAGACTGGACTTTAAGATAAAAGACTTACTTACATGTCCTTGGGAACTCACCAAGGACCAGGACCTCTTTGATCTTTGGGCAAGGGGCAGGACATGACCCCTGAGGTGCCCGCCCTCCTAAAGTAGGTCTGTTGTCATTTTACAGCTTTCTGTGAAAAGCATCTGAATGATATGTCCTGAGGCACCTGCCCACATCTGTGGACTACCTGTGAATTCACGCCCCTCTGCAAAAAGCTTTTTTGAAAAAGACTGAGCCTAGGGACATAACTGGAAAAGTGCATGAAAGCTTCTGCCGACAGGTGAAGATATATAAAGCAGGATTCACGTGGACGGTGAACGGAGGGCGGGCTCTCTCTCCTGTTCCTGACTCATTCAACAACATATTCCCACGACACGCATCATAATCTCATGGGAAAGTTTCACCCTCTGATATTGAACCATTTTGGGTCGGGAGAGGAGATGGATTCTCCCTTAGATTCCAGAGTGCTTAGAAGCGGAGGGCACTTCCTTTGCAGGCCTTAAGCTTCTGAATAGGTGAGCCTCCTCCTGGGAAACTTTCATATGTTAATTGGTCTTAAGACCACAAAGGTGAGGAACGAAATTCAGAGACTTTAAGAGACTTTAAAACTGGAAAATTGCTTGAAGACCAGCCATCCATCAGGACCCACGCTCAGAGAAAATATCCTTTTGAGAAACCTTAGGTTAATGTTAAATGCTTGTATTATAGGTACGAAGTTTCAGAGTTAGGGTTTGGATTTAGGATTTAGGAATTTTATAGACAATTGTTAGGTAATTGTTAAGTATTAATAAATATATGTGTGATAAATAAAAGTTTACTGTTACAGTCATTTCATTATTTCTGTATATGAAGTATATATACTTATGTACTTATGTACAGCACATGCTGGCGAGGCTGTGGAGAAAGGCAAACACTCCTCCATTGCTGGTGGGAGTGCAAACTTGTACAACCACTATGGAAATCAGTCTGGCGATATCTTAGAAAACTTGGAATAGCTCTACCTCAATACCCAACCATGCCACTTCTGGGTATACATCCAAATGATTCCTCATCAATCTACAAGGAAACCTCCTCATCTATGTTCATAGCAGCTTTATTTGTAATAGCTAGAAATTAGAAACAACCCAGATGTCCCTCAACTGAAGAATGGATAAAAAAAAAAACCAAAAAACTATGGTACATTTGCACAATGGAATACTTCTCAGCCATCAGAAACAAGGAAATCATGCAATATGCAGCCAAATGGATGGAACTAGAAATGCTCATCCTGAGTGAGCTAACACAGACCCAGAAGGATGTACATGACATCTATTCACTTACAATTGGATTTTAGCCATGTAGTGCAAGATAATTATCTTACAACCAACATAACAAAAGGAACAGGAACACAGACCTTGTTACCCATTAGTGGGACACTTTGCCCTAATGGACTTGCCATATAGGCCCCCAGTGCAAGAGGAAGCTCTTAACACTCATATGATTGTTGAACGGAGGGTGGCTGATATGTAGGGGTAACCCACTCCGGAGGGAGAAAAGAGTGGGAGGGTGGGACTGGAAAGGCTGGAGAGAGGAGACTGTGGTGAAGATGTAACTTGAAGTAATAAATAAACAAAAAATATGTCAAGTTGACACAAGCTAGAGTCATCAGAGGGAAGGGAACCTTAATTGAGAAAAATGCCTTCATAAGACTGAGCTATAGGGAGGCTTGTAGGTAATTTTCTTACTTAGTGATTGATGCAGGAGGGCCCAGCCCATTGTGGGTGGAGCCATACCTTGTGTGGTGCTTCTAAGTTCCATAAGAAAGTAGGCTGAGCAAGCCATGGAGAGCAAGTTAGCAGGTAGCACTCCTCTGTGGACTCTGCACTAGCTCCTGCTTCCATTTCCTTCAATGATGGAGTATGATGTGAATTATTTTAACCAGATAAAAGCTTTTCCCCAGAACTTCATGTGTTTCATCACAGCAATAGTAATCCCAGCTAAGTCAAATAGAGTTCTAAAAATAAATTATTATTTTAGGTAATAGTAAAATATTTAATATATAACTTAAAAAAACAAGTATATAAACAACAGGGCAAGACAGTTGGCAGATGTTTGAACAATATAATTACAAACTTTATCTAAGTCACAGTAGGATGTTGTTCTAACTAAAACATATTTTTCTAAAATATAGGATAAACATTTATAAAAAACTCATAACATATCGTAAAAACAGTTCAATTCAAAAAATTAGTTGTATTATATTTTTTAATATGAACTAATTCAATTTGTATTCTATATTTTGTTTAATTTGTAAATAACAATCAATATTTTCATTTCTTTTTTAATATTCATTTTTTTCTTCAAGTTACATCTCAATCATAGTCATCCCTCCTCCCCCTCCTGATTCCACCCTCCTACCCTCTTTCTCCTCACCCTCCTATCTGCCTTTTTAAAAAATTTAAGGTGTATGTTTCCCCCCTAAGAGCTCCCCCTTTAGTCCAATAAAAGGTTCTTTTTCTTATAAGAATAAATATAATACAAAACAATAAGAACAATTAGGCCACAATTATGAAAATTATAAGGTATAACATAGATTTCCAGTGTCCAGTCCATACATATTTGGCAACTGATATTAAAATTCTATCATCTTTCTATCTCAATGAGTTTAAAGTTCTATACCTAACTCAGTTTCTATCCTAAATTGCATTACCAACTTAAAAACATCTTCTCAGATCTAGAACATCATTTTAATTCCTAAACAACTTATAATTTAACTGTGAGACTATAACTATATAATCTTCAACCACATCAGAGACCTGAGAAGAATAAATATATCTGAATAAACAGGAAGTGCAGAGCAAGCAGCTTCCAAAACTAAGAAATGACAGTTCTCTCAATACATTGGAGCATATATCTTCAGCCTCTTGGCCCAATATCTCTGACAGACATTAATTGTAAAGCAGGAATTATGAAGGGGTTGCCTACTCTGTCTTGGAAGAGCTAGGCTGTCAATTTACCTGCTTCTCAGTTTTGTCCTTTTTGGTCAGCATTCTGTCTACAGTTGAAGTAAGGGATTTCTCTTAATAAGTGACAAGTGTGACACTAATGCAGTATTCTCCAAATGGAGATTCTTAGATGCTCATCATCTCCTTGAAGTAGAATGGGGGGTGCTGTCAGGAGCTGACATGTCTCAATATCAAAAAATCTTAAGTGAATTAAACATCTTTGAATGCCATATTCTACAGAACTCTTGAGAATTTGAAGACCGCCTATCTATCTCCTTATATTTGGATAAGCAAATGTTGCTCCTCTCTTAGCAACTTGATTTCTGATTAACTTAGAAAACATCTGTGATGCCCTATACAAGTATCTAACAAAATGACATTTTGAATGACTGTTAGTTTGCATTTCTTAATTATCCTAAACAGTTTGTGACAGTTGCTATCAAAAGGCCAAAACTTCACATTGCATTTTTAAGCATTACATAGGTACAACAGCCTAAAAAGAGTTAACCTTATTTTTGTACCAATATACAAAGATCAATACAGACATAGCCAAATATAATCTTAATTTTGTATCAATATACAAAGATATAATAACATATTCAACAATCTATCTCTTTTCTTTATCATTACTATATTATGTCTATGTCCCAGTTGTTTCAAGTCTTTTTCCCTCTACATAAAAGAGAAAGAAGGATAGAGAAAAGAAAAAGAGAGAAATCCCTGGGTCTAACCTCCAAATCCTTGTTTAACTAGACCATTTAACAACTTGTAACCTAAATAACAACAAACATCCCTAAATAACAACAAACATCTATAACTCATCAAATGACCAAAGGGGGAAAAATCACCCACTCCACCTTCTTAAAATTTTTGTTAGTTACTATGACAGTCTATCACAGTTATTTTCTAAGCTACTCAGAAATCAAGTTGCTAAGAGACAAGCAATATTTGCTTATCTAAATATAAGAGATAGAGAGGGCATCTTCAAAAACCTCAAGAGATCTGCAGAATATGGCATTCAAAGATGTTTTCTTAACTTAAGATTTTTTGATATCGAGACATGTCAGCTCCTGACAGCACCCCCTATATTACTCCAAGTAGAAGATGAGCATCGAAGAATCTCCAGTGGGAGATGATTGAATTGGTGGTAAGCCATTCTCTTGGCAAGAAAAACCACTTGCTTCAACTGTAGACAGACTTCTGTCCAAAAAGGACAAAACTTGGAAGCAGGTAAGTCGACAGCCTAGCTCTGCCAAGACAGGGTAGGTAAGTCCTTCATAATTCCTGCTCTACAACCAATGTCTGTCAGAGAAATGGGGCCAAATGGCTGAAGATTGACGCTGTAATGTATGGAGAGAAAATGGGAACTGTCCAGGCAGCCACTGGTATGTCATTTTTTAGTTTTGGAAGCTGCAGGCCCTGCACTTCCTATATAATCAGATATATTTATCCCTCTCAGGTCTCTGAGGTGGTTGAAGAATAGATAGCTAGAGTCTCATAGTTAAATTTTGAGTTGTTTAGGAATCAAGAGGGTGTTCTGGATCTAAGAAGATATTTTTTAAAATTATGAGGCAAGTTAGTATGAAAGCTGAGTTAGATATAGAACTTTAAACTCATGGAGATGGTTAGATAGTAGAATGTTAAAGTCAGGTGCCAAATAAATATGGACTGGACATTGGGAATGTATGCTAAGCCATATAACTCTTATAATCGTGGCCTATTTATTTCTGTTGTTTTGTATTGTATTTATAGTTATAAGAAAAAGAACCATTATTTGGACTGAAAGGGAGAGCTGTTGGGGGGATAAATAAATACCTTAAACAAAAAAAAAAAAAAAAAGAAGGGAAGAGGATGGTGGGGCTGAGGGGGAGGAGGGTGGAAGGGTGGGACTGGAGGGGGGAGTAGGGAGGGGATTGTGATTGAGATGTAACTTGAAGAAATAAAAAATAAACTATTAAAAAAAAATTGCTTCCTGCTGATTTGGGATGTAGGAAATCTGTTTGGGGCCCAAATAAGAATCAAAAAATGATCAATCAAGTTAATAGTAACATTTGATGCTCAGTCTTTTTGTGCTCAGCTATCTAAATGTCCTAAGAAGTTTGTACTTTGAGTGGGGGTGGGGTGGGGGGTGGGGTTGGAATTCAGGACTTTACTGTTATCCTGGCTGGAGCAGTCTGTGTGGCAGAAACACCTAAGATAGCAATTTTGAGTTGTTCTGGTTGTAGATTTTTGAGGAAATGGCTACTCCAGCTTGCTTCTTGGGTCCATTTTCTTGGGATATCTTTTTCCAGTCCGTTACTTTGATATAATGCCTATCTTTTTTGCTGAGATATGTTTCTTGTAAGCAGCAGAAAGCAAGATTCCATTTTCGCATCCATTCTGCTAGCCTGTGTCTTTTTATTGGGGAATTGAGTCCCTTGATATTGAGCAATATTAATGACCAGTGATTGTTACTTCCTGCCATTGTGATGTGGGTGGTAGAGGTGTGAGAATGAGCTTCTCTTCTTTCAGTTTTGCTGCCATCAGGTTTTGTTTTTTTTTTTTTTTTGTTTCCTGTGACTTCTTGTGTGTAGTTAACCTCTTTGGGTTGGAGTTTTTCCTTCTAACATCTTCTGTAGTGCTGGATTTGTTCATAGATACTGTTTGAATTTAGATTTGTCCTGGAATATCTTGTTTTCTCCATCTGTGTTGATTGACAATTTTGCTGGAAGTAGTAGTCTGGCCTGGCATCTATGGTTTTTTAGGGTCTGCAATAAGTCTGTCTGTTCATGGCCTTCTGGCTTTAGTGTCTCTGATGAAAAGTCAGGTGTGAATCTGATAGGTTTGACATTATATGTTACTTTCCCTATCATCTTTTAATATTCTTTCTTTTTTCTGTACATTTAGTGTTTTGATTATTTATGGCAGGAGGATTTTCTTTTCTTGTCTAATCTGTTTGGAGTTCTGTAGGCTTCTTATACTGTTATAGGCATCTCTTTCTTTAGGTTTGGGAAATTCTCTTCAATGATTTTGTTGAAGATATTTTCTGGTCCTTGGAGGGAACTTTCTTTTTCTTCTATTCTTATTATACTCAGATTTCATCTTTTCATAGTGTCCTTGATTTCCTGAAGGTTTTGTGTCAGCACCTTTTTGGATTATACATTTTCTTTGACAGATGCATCAATTTCTTCAATTTTATCCTCTGTGCCTGAGATTCTTTCTTCCATCTCTTGTATTCTGTTGGTGATGCTTATGTCTGTAGTTCCTTTTCTTTTTCTAAGTTTTTTCCAGTTCCATAGTTGTCTCAGCTTCTGCTTTATTACTTCAACTTTCCTTTTCAGGTTTCCCATTCCTCAAAGAGCTTTATTCATTCCATTACCTCTTTTGCTGTATTATGTTGTTGTTCTCTGAGGTATTTGATTTCTTCCCTTAAGCCTTCTATTATTAATATAAGCATAGAATTAAGCTAATTTTCTTTTGTTTCAGTTGGGTTAGGATTTCCAGGGTTTTTTGTAGCTTTATAGCTAGGTTCTGGAGATGTCATATTGCTTTGGTTTTTTTGGTTTGTTTTTGTTTTTGGTTTTTTTGTTTGGTTGGTTTTTGTTTTTTTTTTATTGTGTTGCTGTGCTGGCCTTCAGATATCTGGATGACTCTGGTGTTGTCTGGTTGTTTCTGATGTCAGTTGGCCTTGGTGCTCAGGAAAAACCCTTGTTCTAAAGCTGGGTGATCCTGACATCCTGGTGTCCACCTCCAGATGATGGGTAGGTTCCTATGCTAGAGACTGGTTCTCAGAGAGTGACTACAGCTCTCCTCAGCTGGTTGTGAGACAGTTGGACCTATATACAGGGGATTAGAGTGGGGAGGGAGCTATCTTGTGAGGTCCTGATTGCTGGCAGGTCTCCTCAGGAAGGCAAGTCTAGCTGTGGACCAGAGGGTGGACCTGTGTACCACTTGGTCCTGTGTTCTCCCCTCCCTGACATAGTTGTTCTGGTTCAGCAGCTAGGCTGATCATACAGGCAGGGAGCATCACCCAAGATGGGGCCGGCATCTACGTGCTTGTTGCTGACTCCCTTAAAAGTTTAGGTGCTCCAGTGAGTGACCCACCCTCAGTGTTTGTGGGGAACACACTGTGTCCAGCTGTGTTTGCATTCAGTCTCAGCTCCTGATTGCTTTGCTGTGGGTAGGTTTGGTCTCTGCCACTCAACTAAAGTGCACACTGTGCCACCGTGTTGGGAACTCCAGAAAGAAAATCTCTCTTACCTTTGCTCTTGTGCTCTGGCTGTTCTTCCTGGTTGGATGGACAGGTCCAAATGGAGATTAGATCTCAAGGAGACAGGTGGAGCTGCTGATCTGTGGCTGGAGCTGTGGGCTGAATCTGATTGTGGACTGGATCCGCTCTGACTGGTGTGCCTCTCCAGATGGGTTACTCAGCTGGCTAATCTCAGGGTGGTCTTCCTGAGGCCTGCATGTGCTGTTTCAAGTGGTGACCAGTCTCAGTGTTCACCTCAGAAATTCAAACAACATTTGTGTTTCACAATCAGCTGGGGGACCTCATGTTCACCCCAGAGTGACGAATCTCATTCACCCACTACTCAGATATCATGCTCTATGGATGGTGCCATCTTAGATCTCTCCAGATAAATCTTTTAAGGAATAAAAGGTAAAGTCACTTGCCAAATATGTATGGACTGGACATTGGGAATGTATGCTAACCCTTATAATTTTCATAATTGTGACCTAATTATTTTTGTTGTTTTGTATTGTATTTGTTGTTATAAGAGAAAGAGCCATTTGTTGGACTTAAAGGGGGAGCTGTTGGGAGGAAAAAGATATAACTTAAACTCAAAATAAAAGGAAGCAGATCAGGGGGTGTGAGGGGGTAGAGGGTGGGGGATGGGACTGGAGGGGGGAGTAGGGAGGATATTGTGATTGAGATGTAACTTGAAGAAATTTAAAAAATGAAATTAAAAGAAAGAATTAAAGGTAGACTAGGCAGATACCATTAAAAAAATTGGAAAAGAGTTAAACTTATACTACCAAAGCAGAGCTTCAGGTAAGTTCTACCAGAGCTGCTATGGGAATGTTACAGGAATTCAAGCAAGCAGTTTGAAGCAAGTCAGACAGTCTTAGTTTGGAGGGATAATAACTAATACTAATATTAACACTAATCATTTTTTGCTAATACCAGACAATAATTCCTGAAAAGGTAATTACAGGTCTATCAAACTTATGAATATATAAGCTAATAATGATCAAAATAGCTTAATGAATGAAATGTTGTGTTTCCTTTCTTGCTTGCTTGCTATATACACATAATTATGAGGAATTTGAGTTTATTTAAAGAAAACAAGGAGTTTAACTCTGCATAATCCATTATTGCATATTAAAAGATTATGAAGAAAAATTGTGTGATTGCCTCATTAGGGAATGAAAAATATTTGTTAAAGTTTAATTCTAATTAAGGACAAAACTGTTCATGATTAAATGAGAAGGGAGCATACATAATTTTGCATAGTATATATGAAAATCTTACTGAGAACACCGAAGTTACTGGGGAAAGCAGAATTCTTTCTTATGAGGTTGGAACCATGGCAGGGCTGCCTGTTTGCTTTGCTTCTACCAGAAGCCTTGCTGGTGTATGACATTGCTGTATTCACAATAGACACCACTATGCAAATGAGATTCCCAGAACTGTGCATATCTTATTAGTATAATAAACAAGCATTCAAAATTTTAGTCAGTGCTAAAAGTTCTATATGAACTGTCACTACCTGTTTGAAATTGTCAAGAGAATCTACCAAAAAATGTTTTTCACATAAGAGAAAGTATCTGAAAATAAGATAATCATACAAAACATACCTCTGTCTTTACACACCAGAAAAAGGTAGTTGATTAAATAATGATTATTGTTAAAGTATTAAAAAGTCAGGTGTACAGAAGGAAGATATCTAAGGACAATGTACAAGAAAATTATGGTGGATGTTCTAGAACATTGCTGTTGATGACATAAAACAAAGGGAAATTAACTCTTTTACATTGTCAAGTTAAAACTGTAAAACTTTCACTTGTCCACAAGAATATAAATAAGTGTTCAGAATAATTCTAGATAATATTCCAGTACTTTCGGGTTACTTCTTTGTCAAAACAATTTAGATGAGTTTGGAAAATTGAATGGCAAAATGTAGCCAATTTCTTTCAAAAGGAAAAAGAACATGGATGAGACTTGGCCTATTGCATATGAAGGATAATTTCTACAAGTCCTGTTTACTTAACAGTGTGTGCTATTGTTAGGCCAATTTTGCCTTCTTATAGAAGCTTTGTATAGATTTCTGTAGTGCCTTCATCACTCTGTATTCCCACCAACAGTGGATGAATGTTCCCCCTTCCTCACAGCTTCACTGGAATCTGTTGTCCTTAGAAGTTTTGATGGTAGCCATTCTGACTCTGGTGAGATGGAATGCCAAGGTAATTTGAATTTGCATTTCCTTCATGGCTAATTATGTTGAACACATTTAAAGTGTTTGTTAACCATTAGTATTTCTTGTTTTGAGAACTTTCTTCTTAGTTTTACAGTCCATCGTTTATTAGTATTTCTTGTTTTGAGAACTTTCTTCTTAGTTTTACAGTCCACCGTTTATTAGTATTTCTTGTTTTGAGAACTTTCTTCTTAGTTTTACAGTCCATCGTTTATTAGTATTTCTTGTTTTGAGAACTTTCTTCTTAGTTTTACAGTCCATCGTTTATTAGTATTTCTTGTTTTGAGAACTTTCTTCTTAGTTTTACAGTCCATCGTTTTATTGAGTCATTTGTTTTCTCAATGCTTAGTGTTATTTTTCAGTTCTTTGAATATTCTGAATTTTAATCCTCCATTACACGGATCTCTGGAAAATATCTTATGCCATTCTGTGGGCTGCCTATTTACTTGATTGATGGCTTCTTTTGTTGCACAGAACCTTCTTTAACTCAATGAAGTCCTAAATATTAACTGCTGGCCTTATTTGCTGAGTAACCATATTCTATTTAGGAAGTTTTTACCAAGGCCTATACAGAGTATTTCCTACTTTTTCTTTTAGAAGTTTCTGATTTTCAAGTTCTACACAGAGGTTCCCTGATTCACATGGAGTTGATTTTTGAGCATCAGGAGAGAACAGTTCCATTCTTTCACACATGGGTATGAAATTTTTCAGCACCATCTGTTGAAGAAGGTGACTTCACTAGACTGTGTATTTTTGGTCCATTAAAAAAAAATCAGGTGGCTGTGGTTGTATGTGTATCTGGGTCCTCTATTTTATTTAATGTTGGCTTCATAAAAAATGAAATATTCTTTCTTTTTCTAGTTTATGAAATAATCTGAGAGACATTGAGCTTAAGTTGCAGTGAGCTGCCTTGGTTGCAAAGACAATGGCTGCTTTGTTGGGTTCTGTGAACTGGTGATGGCTGAGTGCTCAGCATAAACAGGACATTAGTAACACTACAACTAAAGCTCACAAACATGACAGGAAAGAGAGTGGAAAGAACCCAAGAGCTGGAAGACATGCCTTTAGAGCATGACTCAGTCACTGTAAGAGCGATCTCCCAGAAATAACTTATTGACCCTGCAGGAGACTGGGCCTGTCAATAGCCAATCAATGATTGGGAGGGGCTCATTGAGCCTTCCCCCTCCTTTGTGAATTGCTGCCTACTGATGGATTATTGGGGAGGGACAATAGTTTTCAGTCGTTGTCTAGTACCAGGCTCCAATGTATATTCCAAATCCATAGTCAAACACAAGCCTGGTTCAAATCAGTGGCTCACAAAACAGAACAAAAAGTCATGAATATGTGAAACTGAATTTTAGGAAAGGAGGAGGAGATAAGAGTCAGGGGGAAATAAGTGAGGATGTGGGCAAAAGAGGGCATAAAAACAGAATGCATTGTGTACATGTGTGAAATTGTCAAAGAACAATTTTAATCAATAAAAAAATAAGGGAATCCTTATTAGCAAAAAGAGATATGCTATCCAACAAATTGTTAATTCATGGACAGGATTACAAGATATTCAATAAAATATAAGAATACATGGTTTTTCAGCAATGTCCAGAAAAACTTAAATCAAAACTCAACAAGATTGGTTTTTATATCTGTTAGACATGCAAACAGAAGTTAATAAGCAGGTAAACAGAATTTAGAGGACATAATGAAACCAAACATTTTGAGGACTTAGGAAAGGGTTAACTCCCCTGTGCTGGTTAGGAATCTATGTATTTGGTGTCTGTTATGGTTGAAGATAAACACACCCAGTTAGTATACTTACGGTTATAAATATGAGACAACACAGTAATGTTACAAAAACTAGGTAGGAAGGGGGTGAGGAAGGAAGTAGAAAGTAAAAAAAAAAAAAAAAGGCAAGAAAAAAAAAGAATGGAGGAAGGAAGGTAGGAAAGTTTAAGAAATTAGAAGAGGAGGAAAAGAAAGAAAACAAAGGGGAAGAAAAAAGAAGGGAATCAGGAAGAGGGAAAAACAGAAAGGAAGAAAAAAAGAAAGTCAGTTGGCATGAAGGAGAAATTTAGGCAGATGCAGTTCACTAGGAAATGCTAAAGTTTCTGCACAAAAATATTCAGAGAAATAAGAAGCTACAAGTCAACAATCACAGAGCTGGAGGGAAATATGGGGAAATAATCAGAGAAATTAACTCAAAGATTAAACATGACACAGCTGCTATCCTGAACTGCTCCCCTCCCTTGTACTGAAGACCCAGTGGTGATATTTTCTACCTTTGAGGGATACCCCAAGAAGCGATGAGTAACTTCTCTTGGGAGATTTCTTAGTATGGGAGTTGGCACTCAAGAAACAAATGTAGTAGTCCAGAGCCTGCATAAATCTGTAAGAACACATGGATATAAATACATAAGGCTTTATTATTTTATTGTATTTTCCATAAATAATGTTTTTGTAGTAACATTTTAAACTTTTAATTACATGTAATTACATTATTTACCCCTTCCCTTTGAACATTTTAACCCCAAGGCATCCTTCCTCCAAACACTACCATGCACCAATTCATTCTCAAAATGATGGTCTCTTTATCTTTGGTTATGCATATATATATATACACATATATACATATATGCATACATATACATACATATGTATACACATATATGTATATACATTCATACACATGCATATCATCCCTAGTAAAGACTAATTCTCCCCCCGCTCAGATTTTATTCAATTTTTTTTTGTTGATTAAATTTGTTCTTTGACAATTTTAAGCATATGTTTAGTGCATTCTGTTTACTCTTTCCATGTATCTTTGTTTGTCTATATTACGTCTCCTGCTCATCCCCCCAATTTTTTTATTTTGTGAACCTTTGACTTTACTCAGAACTGTTTGTATGGTCACAGATTTGGAGCAATCCACAGATCCTATTGGTTTCTCCTCTCTTTTCCTCTCTCTCTCTCTCTCTCTCTCTCTCTCTCTCACTATTTAGCCCAGGCTGTCCTTGACCTTGGGTGATCCTCCTGCCTCAGCCTTACTAGTGCTGGGATTTACACTCATGTTTCAACTTGCCTGGCTTAAAAACTTCCCAATTTTGAAAGTTACAGTTAACTTTCCAATAATACCATTTTGGCTTGTTGGGAGACTTAACAAATCATTCCATGTCTAAATAAACAGAACACAACAGCCCCAAATTGTGACTGTGCACCCTTCCTCTTATTTGTGACTACTTATAACAATCTGGAGCTACACTGGAAGAAAGCAAAGGCATGTATTTGGTTTAAAATAGTGTGTTTAATCTTCCAATGTTGTTCAGTCTAGATTTTAAGTACAAATGAAAATAATAAAATCAAAATATTTGAGAAAAATAAACCTTACACCTTGAAAAAAGCATCAGACTGGAAAATGAGAAAAAGTAGACCCTTCAAAAAAGTTTAACTGATGATGCAGAAAAGGTATATTTCAGAATCGATATCCTCCAGAGTATTAAGAAACTGGCTGCTATGAAGTGGCTGCTATATTTCTGGAACTCAGAAGGAGGATAATTAGAATATACATACATACATGCATACATGAATACATACATACATACATACATACATACATATATATTAATAGATAAATAGCAGAATAAAAATAGCTGAGGAGTCAGCTAATGAGCTGAAAGACTGAACAAAGTAATTAGCCTAGAAATGTTGAGTAGTGAGACAGGAAGTATGAGAAAAGAGTTAAAAAGTATGAAGAATAGATGCAGAAATTTGAATATCTATCTGTTAATGTTTCTAGAACAACCATATGCAAAGAGAATGTGGAAGATATAATTTTGAAGAGGATCGAGAGGGTGGCTCAGCACTTACGAACATTTGTTGGCCTTCCAGAGGTCCCCAAGGTCAATCATCAGCAGCCACATGAAATGGTTCACACTTGCCTGTAACTCCAGCTCTAGAGGACATGGCACTCTATTTTGGCATTTGTAGACACCTGCATGCACACACACCTACACCCCCCCCCCCCCCCCCCCCCCCCCACAAAATACCACAAAAGTCTTTAAAGAAAAAATAATCATGGGCTCTTAAATCTGTTTATGTCCTAATCCTCAAAGTGTACAGTTATGCCGTGTTGTCCAGCACAGTAGGCTTGAATTGGCCTTTGTAAGGTGTCCATGTTGTAAACTTTTGAAATTGTGTATAATTATATGGAAAAGAAGAGACCATAGGTGTGGATAGGTTAGAGATCTTGAGATGAGATCACCTAGGTGAGCTTGAAAATCTCAAGTGGTCTTATTTCTACTAGTGGGCTGGTAGCCAGAGGTAAAAGATGATTTGACTCAGAAAGCAAAGATTGAAGTAATGTGGCCATGAGCAAATGAGTGCTGACAGTCCATGAAGCTGGACTTGTACACAAGAGAAAGATTATCCCCTGGAGCTGGTTCTGCTGGTATTTTGATGATGGCCCATAAAAATTCATTTTGAACTGCTGACCTCTAAGACTGTGAGTGAATAACTGAATTGTGTTTATACATTATATTTGCAATAATATGTTACTGCAGCAATAGGAAGCAAGCAAATGGAAGAGAGGAATTAAATTTGCAAACTGAATTCAAGATTTCAACTGGCTTACTGTAAACACTTGAAAGTTAATATGATTCATATGGTTTGGGTGTAAAATATCTCCCCAAAGGGCTCATATTTGAAGACTTAATACTCAGCTGATTATGCCACTGAGGGTTTGCTGTATCTTGAGGGCACAGACTCCTTTTGTGGATGAATCCATGGAAGGACTGATTGATGAAATGAAGTGAAGTTCTCATTGGAGGAAGTGGGTCAAAGGGAAGGTGTATGCGAAGAGTATGTCTTTTTTCTAGACCTTTCCTCTGTTGTTTCCTACATTCTTCCCGTCCACTATGAGGTAAGCGGATTTCAAATTTGCTTTCCAAAGAGCTGCCTGAAAGATATGTAGTCACTGAGACAAAAACAAAAGCAAAATAGGCTGAAAAAAGTAGAGACTAGACCAGTTATCTAGAGAAGCAAGGACTGACCAGCTGAGTTGCTTAGCAAGGACACTCTCCAGCTTGTTGAGCTGCCTGAAGTATTTGGAGTAGGGTTTGATGTTTCAGCTGTTTTTAAGTTATTTCTGCTCCTGTAAAGAACTCCCCACTCATACTCGTGTTAAGTAACACCAATAAAAGTTGTTGATTCACCAAGCTGGACTTTGATGTTACCTGCACTTTAGTTTGTCATGAGCTTCCTTTCTGGGATGAGCGAACGAGTGTTTTGTTCCCCAAGAAAAAGTCTGTCATCCAACAAAGTCTACATAATACACTACCAACAGACTAGAGGAAGATTTAAATACTACGTCAATGTGTGATGATTACAGATTGGAAAAGTGCACAATTCAAAGCATCTTTCCGTAGAGTTTATCTATAGATTCAACATTTCCTGGTAAAGATACAACATTGTTTTCTTATGGAAATCAATGAGAAAATTCTAATCTGTACATGACAACAGGAATAATCCCAAAATTGCCAAAACCAAATTGAGAAAGAAGTGGTAATGATTTGAACTACCTAACTTAAAAGACTTATTATAAGTTTACAGAACTCAATACAGTATAATAGTGGTGTAAAGACAGAGAGATCGATAGTCAGCATAAATTTGACCCATCTTATATCCTCAATTTTTTTTAAATGTGTAAAAGCAATTGAGTACACAAAATGTAGTTTTTAAACAATGTAGAAGCAATAGGATCTATCTATCTATCTATCTATCTATCTATCTATCTATCTATCTATCTATCTATCT
>CAJQZJ010033935.1:1218362-1248609 GCA_907164525.1 Lophiomys imhausi
TCTATCTATCTATCTATCTATCTATCTATCTATCTATCTATCTATCTTCTATCTATTTATATACCATCTATCTGTTTATTTATCTACCCATATACAAATTTATAGTTTGTTTCTTTATGCAAATTGACTTCCTGAAAAGAACATGAGTAGTGTAGACACTAAAATCAACAATTAATGATGGAACCTCATGAAACTGAAAAGCTTCTGTAAGGCAAAAACATCATTCAGACAAAGTGGCAGCTTACAGAATGGGAAAAGATTTCACCAACTCCACATCTGATAGAGGACTAATATTCAAAATATATAAAGGAGTCATTAAACTAGATATCAAAAGGCCAAATAATCCAAATAAAATGGGGTACAAATCTGAACAGAGAATTCTCAATACAGGAAATTGAAATGGCTGAGAAACACTTAAAGAAAAGTTCAGCTTCCTTAGCAACCAGGGAAATATAAATCAAAACTACCTTGAGATTTCATCTTACTCCTGATAGAAAACTAAGATTAATAAAACAAGTGACAGAACATACTTGCAAAGATTTGGAACAAGGGAACTACCCAGACATTGTAAATGGTAGTGCAACCACTGTGTACAGCCACTAGGAAAATCAGTGTACCAGTTCCTAAGAAAGATGCAGATTGATCTACCTCAAGATCCAGCCATGGCACTCTTGGGCATATACTCAAAAGATGCTTCACCATACCACAAGGACACTTGCTTAACCATGTTCACTGTTGCTCTATTCAAAATAGCCATAAGTTGGAAACAGCCTAGATATACCTCAACAGAAGAATAGATAAATAAAATGTAGCACATTTACACAATAAAGTATTTCTCAGCTGTTAAAAAATGACAGCATGAAATTCACAGATAAATGGATGGAACTAGAAAAAAAAAATCATCCTGAGTGAGGTAACCTAGACCCAGAAAGATAAATATGGTGTGTATTAATTTATATGTGGAATTAGCCATTAAGTAAATTATACAAGCTACAATCTTCAGACCCAGAGAGGTTAGATATACAGAAAGGGACTAAGGGGGACACATGAATCTCCCTTGGAGGAGGAGATAGAATAGATTTTAATTGGTGGACTAGGGGCATAGAGAACTGGAATGGGAGAATCAGCTGGGGAGAGGGAGAGAACATGGGGAAAGACAGCTAGTATTGAGGGGGTTCTGAGGGGTAGTATAGAAACTTCGTGCACTGGAATCTTCCTAAATTATATGAATGTGGCACTAATGAAGTTTCCAAATAATGGGGGAGATGGAGTCTCAACTGGCTATTTCTTGTCACCAAATGAAGGTTCCAGTACTGGGTCTAGACTGCACCTAATTGAATTATTAGCCAAAGATATCCAGTGGAAATCCCCAAACAACCCAGGCTGTTGCCAAGATAATAGGTTGCTCTCTACAACCTGATAGCAAGACCTCATTGTTGAAGACAACAACAACACAACTCATTGAACATGACTGATGCCTACATAGAACCTTTATCCTTATGTTCTAGTGTCTTTGGTAGGAAAGGTATTTACTCTGCAGCCTATCAAGAGAAAAACATATACGCCAACTCAGGCACAAAACCTTTGCTCTACAGTCTATCCTGCCTACAAGATGTGCTAGGACAATGGTGGTACAAAGCTTGTGGAAGTAACCAACCAATGTCTAATTTGACTTAGGGCCTACTCCACAAGATGTAACCCATACATGCTGCTTTGGTGGCCAAGTACCAGAGACCAGGTGGCTCAGAGTCCTAGGGTAAAACCAAATACTACTAGTCTTTTAAAAAGTAGTAATAAATGACTCCTAATGATATTCTGCTATATTCATAGATCTGCTTATTCAGTTATCATGAGAGAAGCTTCCTCCTGCAGCATGTGGGAATAAAAACAGAGACCCACAGCCAGTGAGAAAGAGACAGAGACAGTGAGAGAGACAGAGACAAAGAGAAACTTTGAACATGCACTCAGCTATAAATCAGATGTCTCCATCAAATCCCTCCCCTGATAGCTCAGGAAACATGGAAGAGGACGTAGAAAAGAAATGTAAGAGCTAGAGGGATGGAAGACACCTGGAGAATAAGGCCTTGTATATCAACAGAACAAAGCTCGTATGAAATCACAGACTAGAGCAGCAAGCACAGAGCCTGCACAGTTCAGTGCTAGGTCTTCTGTATATATATGACTTCCAGTTCAGTGTTTTTATGGGACTCTTGAGTGTATGAATGAGTGGGTCTGTGATTTTTGTGCCTTCTCTGGGGCTTTTTCTTCTGTTGGTTTGCCTTGTTCAAACATCAGTATAATTGTGTTTGTTTAATCTTATATTTTATTTTGTTATATTTGTTGTTATCTCTTAGAAGGCTGTTTTTTTCAAATGAAAGGGAGAGAGAGAGAGAGAGAGAGGAAGTGAATAAAGATGGAAAGATGGGAGGGGAGGAGGAGATACTGGGAGGAGTGGGGAAACTGTAATCAGGATATATTGTATGGGAAAAGAATCTGTTTTCAATGAAAGAGAAAGACATAAAAATATCTTTAAAATCCATAAATTCAAAACCTATACATAGAAAATTAAAGAGGAAAATAAAGGAAAAAACCCCACCTGATTTAGGGTGAAACAAAAACATTTCAGAGACGAACCCAAATCATAACAAAATAAAATAAAATATTTTAATGTAGATCTGTTGAACTACATTAAAATTAAGTTCTCCTTTTTAAAATTTACTTTTTAAGGCAAGAGAGAGAGAGACTGAGGGTGTGCAAATATTGGCAAATCATATATTTGAAAAAAAGCACTTGTATTTGTATTATACAAAGAACTCTTAATGTTCATTAGTAACAATTAAAAACCTCTGCAAAAAGCAAGAGATGCATGCCACATGTTTCTGTATCTCTTCTGCATTTCCTGTCAGAACAATAACTAACCTGTATTACAATCATCTACTTAATCTCACCTCATCTCACATTAAGTTGGAGTTTGGGTTGGCAGAAATGATGCTGGTTATCTTTGCAATCTTGGTTTCCAAGACAATAGTTGTTAAATTAGTCTTTGTTGATAAATGCAGTAACAGAAATAAGGAGAAATATGCCAGACCTGTAATCTTACCAAGAGGAAACCTTGACATCCTTGCAGGTATGCCTCTCCAGTCAGATAGAACAACATCTGGCAGGCATCTGCATGCCCCACTTTGTTCAGAGGCTTCTGGGAAATCAGAAATGCTTGTAATAAAAGTTTTGGGCTTTTCTCTCCATAGGGTGTTCACTGAGTCCCATGGAGAGGTGTGGGGAGGAACTCGGGATAGCAGCCAAGCAGAACCTGATTATAGATCAGCTGTCAGATTGCAAACGAAATCCTTCTCATGCTGGACAGATTGCTTGTTGGGGATCATTAACCATTTAGGACACACTGCAGTTTTTTTTCTTTCTTTCTTGGAATTGCTTTCTAACCTAGCAGTATGAAAATGAAGTCCCATTAAAACAAAATCATCTTTCATTTGTTATTAGAATATCATCCTTCAAGTATGATTAGGGAGAATTTGAGGTTGTCTCCCACTCCGAGATTTAAGCCCAGACAAACTAGTGAGAGTTAGGTTTAGAAGGGGTCACCCTTACCTTATGACGTAGATTTAGTCTCTATTAAGTGCAGGAAACGTGATATATCTATACTACCTTTACCCTTGATATGATGAGGAAGCTGAGTCTCATGTGTATAGGTGGTATTAGAGGCAAGGTCTGATGTTAATTAATCAATTTGTTTGAACAACAAAATAATTATTGAATGCCTAATGCAAGCCTTTACTCAGGTAGATTAGCAATGAGAGAAATGCAGTCACAAACCACTTTGCAAAAAACTGCCAGTCTGCTGGGTGCTGAACCCACATAGATCCAAGGAAGTCAGAGTGACTATTAAAGCCTGGCTTCTTGGGAAATGTAACATTAGGACTAATTCCTGTAGAACACATGGAGTGTAGGCAGGTAACAAGCAGGGAAATGATATTTACAGTTAGAAAAACAAAGAGTTGAAGATTGTGGGGTGAGAAAGAATGAATCTGACTTGTTGGAGGATGGGGAGTTGAGGATGGAGGGCCAGCAAATGTCAAGGTGCTTGTCAGCTACAAGACAGCTGTTAATGTGTCACCCAGTGGGAAACCTCTGATGTGTTTGTATCAGGGTGGTACCTGGATTGTGATGTATCATGTTCCTGATACCTGCTAGGTACTGAGTGGACAGTAGTAATATATTTCAAGTTGTCTTATGATTTATCTTCAAAGATAAGGCACTTCTGAGAGTGGAGGATAACATTAAATCCATGTATCAAAAAACCACAGAATTTCCAGAGAAAAGATGGGTCATTTAGCAAACCAATGAAGTCATTATTGTTGTCATCCCCTGCTTTGTAGATGGGAACATGGAGGCAGAGAGAGATTAAGTAGATTTTCCACAAGAAGCATGCGTGTTCCACTGATCAATGAAATTGCAGATTTGCTCTTCTTTATAAGATATTTTTCACTGAGAAAAAAATTCTAGTTGATTTTCTATTCTGTATGAGGTGCCCAAGATATAGGGAAAGAAGACATGAAAGGCACTGTCCACCTCTGGGGGGCTTCATTCTATCGGAACCCAGCTAATGGCCTCACCTGACACACACCACACATGTGTTTGGCTGGAAGACAAACCAAGGAAATGGCACGTAACATAAAGCCAAGCAGAGGTAATTGCTAAACAATCAATGAATAGAGTTAAGCCTCTCAAGATTTTTTCTTCTGTGCAAGTCAGTCAGCAACATTTAAAGATACATCCGTTGCAGAATCAGTAGCTGTGGTATCTAATGTGTGAACTTAGGGGTCCTGCTCAGCATGAGGAAGATGAGAACCTCCACACAAAAAGGGAATTACCTAGTGTCGCGTCCCCCTTGACCAGCAAGGATGATGCAACTCACAAAAGCTCTTCTCAAGCAGTTTATTCAGGTCCCTTGAAAACAGTCTTCCGAATGCCCGGGCAGACCCAACACACAGGCTAAATACTATATGAACAGCCAATCAAGTAAAGCCACGTGGTGCTATCTTAGAGGCCCACGTATGCGGAAGCAAGCCAGATCAGCGGTCTTAGCCAAATATGGACTTGTTTACCACCAAGAGCGCTCACCGTCGGGCTGGTGGAAGGCGGAAACCGGCGCCATCTTTAGGGCGTGGCACATCGCAGCTCTCTACAGTTCCCCCTTTTTTATTTTTTCTAAAGTTGGTAGAAGTCCCTGGAAAGGCTACGTAATCCCCATATCTGGGGGTCTCACGGTGGGCCTGAGCCTGTAGGAGGGCGGTGCTCAAACTCTTACCTGTCTCTGGGTCAGCCTCCCCACTCGGGACTGCCCTGTCTTAGGTGGCCGAGACTTACCCATCAACTCTGTCATTGACTTGCCAGACCCTAATATCCGTGGAACGAATACCTCAGTGGGCAGGGACTATGCTCAGTGAAGATTTAAGGCTTCACGGCAGCGAGCCATGCCTGAGGGGACTGGCCCGCCTCAATGGTGACAAGGGCTTGTATAATCATGGCTACATTACGCTTTTGTGTGGCTCTCATTTTGTAGATGCACCATAGGCAAACCAGACAGGCTAGTATCATCAGTATCGCCAAAGGGCCTACGCCTGCCCACTCCTTAAGATGATCCATAGCCGTCTGAATCCAGGAAGTCAAGCCAGTAGCCAGGCTCAGATCCACCCAAGTGGAATTGATATGGACGATTGTCGCTCTCAGCTCTCTCATCAAATTTTCAAATTCAGCCGACCAATCCTGTAAGAGGAACTTTGACAATTGTCTAGACAGATTAGCAGCCTTTGTAAAATTTTGATACTGCACAGAAGTAACACACAAACCTTGCATTTTCCACTCACACCCCAATTGTGCTAGTTGCCAAAGAGAATCAATCCGTTCTTACTTGTGTCCACATCCCCAGGCAGAAAGATCTCCCTACTTTCAGGGACTGAACAGGCTGATCTATCTGAATGGCTTCTGGATATGGAGGAGGAGTTGAAGGCGCCGCGGCAACGGCTTTACTTACACCGACCGCCGCCAACGTGGCTGAAGGCGCTGCGGCAACGGTTTCACTTACACCGACTGCCGCCAACGTGTCTTTCTCTTTTACCCTTTTCTTTTCCCTTTTTCTAATAACAGTCCTCTCCAACTGTTCTATTAGAGCGTGTAGCTCCCCTTCAGAATCCGTGCCCTCTGAGTCTTCAAAATCTCTAAAATCTCTAAAATCTCTAAGATCGGGATAGAGAAGAACCTTCTTTTTGCTTCCCTTTTCACTGTCTGCCTGCTCAAATCTTTCGCCTTTGTTACTTTCCTTTTCACTGTCTACCTGCTCAAATCTTTCCCCTTGCAGCAGTTCCAAGGCTGATTCTCCCTCCTTGATCGCGTTACAGCATCTCTGATCTTCTAAACAACTTCTCACCATCTTCCAAATCGGTCTTACTCCATGCTTTAGTGTACCTTGTTCCCAAGCAAAATCCAAGTCCCCACCTAATTTGTCCCAGCAGGATACCGTAAGATTCCTGGACACCGCAAACCACGGAGTCACGGAATCGCATTCATTCAAAAATCTCTCTAGGGTAGACTTCTTAATTTTCAAATTCCTAGCTAAAAGTAGCTCCTGAAGAGCCAGAAAAATTGGATGTGACTCAGACAATCCCATGATTAAAAATTTACTTTCAGTTCACAGCTTCCCCCGCGAAACTTTACCCTTTGTTCGCAATCTCCGCGAAACTTTACCGTTTGTTCACTATCTCTGCGAAACTTTACCTTTTGTTCACTATCTCTGCGAAACTTTACCTTGTGTTTGCTATTTCCGTGAAACTTTATTGTCCCAATTTATCCCAGGAACTTACCAGCGCGCTGCCCCTGACTGCAGGAGTTCTGAGTCTTTTTTGGTTCCCCGTACGGGCCACCACTTGTCGCGTCCCCCTCAACCAGCAAGGATGACGCAACTCACAAAAGCTCTTCTCAAGCAGTTTATTCAGGTCCCTTGAAAACAGTCTTCTGAATGCCCGGGCAGACCCAACCCACAGGCTAAATACTATATGAACAGCCAATCAAGTAAAGCCACGTGGTGCTATCTTAGAGGCCCACATATGCGGAAGCAAGCCAGATCAGCGGTCTTAGCCAAATATGGACTTGTTTACCACCGAGAGTGCTCACCGTCGGGCTGGTGGAAGGCGGAAACCGGCGCCATCTTTAGGGTGCGGCACATCGCAGCTCTCTACAACCTAGGGGTGGGGTATTGTGAAATTTACCCACCCATGTCAGGATGTAATTCGCTGTTGCTATTATGTAAGTCTTATTGTTTAAGTGGCCCTGTTGTTAAGATTCCATTCATGCAGCTCTCTATCATATAGAAAAGGTTATCCAATTACAAGTAGTTAGCTCTAAACACATACAAATATAAGCAACACTAAATGGACTCAGCAGATTATGTATATGTATGTGTATATGTACGTGTGTGTGTGTGTGTGTGTGTGTGTGTGTGTGTAACAATAATAATGAGTAACGAAGAGGGTGTGAATTTGGGAAGGACATTGTGAAGTTGGATGCAGAGAAGATGAAGTAGAAATTATGTAAATACACTATCCACATATGAAATTCTCAAAAAATATGAAAAAAATCTAATTGACAATAGTAGTGAGGTTTGGACATCCTAACACATACAAACACACACACACACACACACACACACACACACACACACACACATGCATACACAAAGCCATAGGCCCACAGACACAGAACCAGACACAGACACACAACAACACCCCCTACCACAATTGTAAGTAGAGTGCTTCAGTAACTATTGAGTGTGTTCTAGCATTCATATATTAAGCCCCATCTCCCCTATGGGGTTTTCTCCACTATGGGGTTACTTTGAAGTAAATCTTAACGAGTGTAGCTCAACCTCTGAAAGTTTTAAGTTCTCTAAAGGACTTAAGACTTTCAAAATACAATCTTGCCATTATTACACTTAAAATAATAATTCTCAATGTCATAACCTTTATCCAATTATGTGAGACATTTATTTTTTATGTATAAATACAGTTTGCTTGAAGCAAGATTCAAATAGGGTCAGTACAAATCAAATCTGGTAATTCTTTTTTGATCAATGTAAGCCAGAGCTTTGTGACTGAGGTTTATAGCTGAGTTTGATGATATACCTGGCTCCAAGGTGTACGACATGAGTGTCATTTGCAGATGTGGCTGATATTGCAGCAGAGGCAGGATTGAGGTTGAGGTGGGAAGTGGGAAAAACACAATGCATTCAACTTTAATGACCCATGATACATACACATTTTTTTTCCAGTTGGAAAAGAGAGGAAAGATTAAGAGCACCTCACAACAGAAGACAATGGCAATTGAAATTCTGTCTCACAGCTATGCAAACAAAAGAATCAGTACTCTAGACAAGTCCTCTGTGAGATCATCAAGGAAGAGTTCCAAGAATAACCAGAGGAATCCTGGAGGAATGTAATAGATAAAAAATAGTTTTATTTTATTTATTTCCTAATGGGACACCCAATACATGTACACACACACACACACACACACACACACACACACACACACACACACGAGAGAGAGAGAGAGAGAGAGAGAGAGAGAGAGACTGCTACAATCATCACCATCAGCCACCCTTTATAAACATGTCAGCATTGAAATCAGCTGTCTCTACAGTGCAAGAATCAAATCCCTCCTCCCCACTTAAGCAGTCTCTAGATGTCACTGATCATCTGAAAGTGTACAAGCTTGAGCTCATGAGATTAAATTAACTTTATAAATTTAATCCCAACCAAAGTTTTCCTAGGTAATTTCTACATTGTTAGTAATTATTTTACAAAATTAAAGACGATAATTACTGTGAGATGTGTGTAATACAGCCTCAGGGCCTTAACATTCTCTAGATATATTTTTGATTTGAGATTTGGAAGAAAGTCTTTCCTAAAGAAATCCAAAAAGTGTAAATATGCTTCTGTGCAGGGGATGTGGTGGTTTGAATAAGAATATTCCCTAAAAGGCCCAGGTATTTGAACACTCGGTTCCCAGTTAGTATCACTTTGGGGAGGTGGTTCAGCCTTGCTGGAATAAGGACATCACCCTGGGCAGGCTTTGGGAGTCCAGAGCTTTGAGTTTGCTATCTCAATTTCTTTTTCTGTTGAAGATGTGATCTCTAGGCTTCCAGATCTGCTGCCACATCACCCTGCCATGATGGATTCTTACCTGTCTAGAATCCAAAATAAAATATTTATTTTATTTTATTAAATTTATTTATTAATTCAAGTTACATCTCCATCACAGTCCCCTTCCTCCATCCCTCTCAGTCCCACCTTCCCACTCTCTACCCTCCTCTTAACTATCCTATTCCTCCAGAGTGGGTTGCCCCTACATATCAGCCCCCTTCATTTCAGCAGTCATATGAGGCTAAGAGCTTCCTCTTGCTCTGGGGGCCTACATGGCAGCTCCACTAGGGCACAGTGTCCCAATAACAGGTAACAAAGTCCATGTTCCTGTTCCTTTTGATCTGTTGGTTGTAGGATAGTTATCCTATACTATATGTCTAAAATCCAGTTATAAGTGAATTCATGCAATGTGCATCTTTTTGAGTCTGGGTTAGCTCACTCAGGATGAGCTTTTCTAGTTCCATTCATTTGGTTGCAAATTGCATGATTTCCTTGTTTCTGATAGCTGAGTAGTATTTAGAATGGATATTAGTATAAATGGACCACAGTTTTTTTTTAATCAGTTCTTTGGTTGAAAGACAAACTGTTTCCAGTTTCTACCTATTACAAATAAAGCTGCTATGAACATAGTTGAGAAGATGTCCTTGTGGTTTGGTGAGGAATCTTTTGGATATATGCCCAGGAGTGGTATGGCTGGGTCTTGAGGTAGAGATATTCTAAGATTTCTAAGATATCACCAGACTGATTTCCATAGTGGTTGCACAAGTTTTCATTTCCACCAGCAATGGAGGAGTGTTCCCCTTTTTCCACAACCTCACCAGCATGTTACGAACAGTCTAATCTTGCTTCCATATCCTAAAAACTGAGGTTGTCTTTTCAGAGAAAGAGGGTAAAAAAGCAAAAAGAGTACAGAATAAGTATTTGTAAACATCCATGGACTTGAAAACAAAATAGTTACCAAAATGTAAAGACATTCATTAATCACACTTTGTGTATCATGACTCTTCTAACATCTCCCTACATCCTCAGCCCTGGTCTGGGCCCAATTTACTTACAGGAGCTGGTTACAGCATGAAGTTGAAAAGCGTGTCTGGAATGAAGAATTATCCAGTATCAGGCAAAGCATTCTCAAGTTTACAATTCTATTCCTTGGAGAATAGTTTAGAGTAGTGGCAAATAGTACAGGCTTGGAGTTACACAGTCCAAGATCAAACCTCGGCTCTGACGCCTGATTTCATGACCTTAGATAAGTCCCAAAACTGTCTGTGCCTCCTTGTTCATGTGATTGAGGGTAGGAATAGAAAATGCCTCATACTTCAAAAAGGCTAATGTAAGTACAGTGTTTATACAACAAGGCTTGTCTCCTACCAGGTGCCATATACACATCATGTGCCATAACATTATTGTGACTGTAGATATCATTTTTACAAGTAGGTAAATAATTCCATTATAGCAGGGATGAAAGCAAAGCAAGGAACCAGGGAGTGGAGGACAAGGGATGCAGTAGGACCTGCCACATCTCACTGGACCCTGAACTTTCATCATTCAGCATTCCTTCTCTTTTATTTTCTTGGTGAGTTCTGTCTACTCCTGATGGGTAATATGACCTGCTCCATCATTATCTCTCTTGATTCTTAGTGAAGCTTGGCTTTTGACACGCATAGGCCAGTTTCTGCACAGAACCACAGGATCCCTCTCATGGGAGGTTATGCACTTCTTGGCTCAGGAGCCTGTTGGTACTAGTTCCTTCTCCTCAGTGACAGCCAGTGACCTTACAAAGATCCTCTAGGCCCTTGCACTCCAGTTGGTGTGACCCCTTTCATCCTGTCACTTCACCCTACTTTCCTCACTGTTTCCCCTCCAGCTGCAGGGTGCTCTCAAATCTACCAGACATGCTTTTGCACTAGGACCCCTCTTACAGCTATTCCCTTTGTTCAGAGTGCTTTTTCCAAATTCAGTCACTTAGTTAACTCTTTACCTACTTCGTCTCTTAGCTGAAATATATCCATTTTCATTGTGACCAGTCACACTGTTTAATTAAGCTACCTGATTGTCTTGGTCCAAGCTATGGTCCTATTGAACCCCTTACTCTTGAGTTACTCTGCCACCATTACCTATGCTCCTTACCCCAACCCCTTAAAAGATGTCTGCCTGTACCCTTGCTATTCAGTCTACTCCCCAGAACAGCGAAGTTGGAGGCATTTATTGTCTGGGCCTATAAGGGAACATACCATTATTTTGTTCACAGTACCTGATACAGAGAAGTTGGATAAACTATAAAACTTGAAATGAAGCCTTCAATATTTTCAGGAAACATGGTAGGCAGGCACCATTGCCAAAGAAAGCCCCAGGGGTTGCAATGGTTTAAATATATGTATCTTTCAAAACTCAAACTTCAAGATATATCAGAATATAGGGTTTTAAGGGGGGTAATCAGACTGTGTTAGCCTTACCCTTGTGAATGAATTTATTTTGGAAAAGGGACAGAGGGACCCAACCAGGCCCATTTGCCCTTTTGTTTTTCCCACAAGCTGAAAATACTACATGAAAACAAAATCCATGTGTCAAGCCCTCACCAGATGCTGAATCTACCTGCACCTTGCTCTTGGATTTCTTCAGCCCATGGAAAAGTTGGCAATCCATTTCATTGATTTACATTTCCCAGTCTATGAGACTGTGTTGTAGTAACTCATACATATTAAAGAAAGAGTGTGAGTTCACTTGTCCAATCTACCAAATTGCAAATGTGTACTGGGTGCCTACGAAACTTTGACTCCTCTGTTAGATGTTGCAGAACAATGAGTTTTGATATCTGCCTCTTTCCACTTCTCACTCATTTCATATGGCATATTATTTCCCCCAAACATACAATGGTCTCTCAAACTCTGAAAGCCTTGCCCTATGATTTCCTTTGCCTGGTGAATAGTGAGTAATAGCTAGCTTTGGTGAGTATGTTGTTCTTTTTGTTTTTTGTTTATCCAGTCCCCTCCTTCCACCCCTCCCAGTCCCACCTTCCCACCCTTTACCCCCCTCCGACCTATCCTACTCCTTGAGTGTGAGGTGCCCGTACACATCAGCCCCCTTCAGTTCAGCAGTCATATGAGGGCTAAGAGCTTCCTTTTACACTGGGGGGCTACATGGCAGCTCCACTAGTACAAAATGTCCCATTAACAGGTAACAAAGTCTATGTTTCTGTTCCTTTCAGTCTGTGGATTATAGGATAGTTATCCTGCACTATATGGCTAAAATCCAGTTATAAGTGAATAAATGCCATGTGCATCTTTTTGGGTCTGGGTTGGCTCACTCAGGATGAGATTTTCTATTTCTATCAATTTGTTTGCAAACTGCATGATTTCCATGTTTCCAATAACTGAGTAATATTCCATTGTGTAAATGTAGCACAGGATTTTATACATTCTTCAGTTGAAGGACATCTGGGTTGTTTCCAGTTTCTAGCTATTACAAATAAAGCTGCTATGAACATAGTTGAGGAGATGTCCTTGTGGTTTGGTGAGGAATTATTTGTATGTATACCCTGGAATGGTATGGCAGGGTATTGAGGTAGAGCTATTTCAAATTTTCTAAGATATCACCAGACTGATTTCCACAGTGGTTGTACAAGCTTGCACCCCCACCAGCAATGGAGGAGTATTTCCCCTTCTCCACAACCTCTCCAGCATGTGCTGTCATTTGAGTATTTGATCTTAGCCATTCTGACAGGTGTGAGATGGAATCTCAGAGTCATTTGTACATGTACTTCTTTTTCATGTAGACATCCAGTTGGACCAGCACCATTTGTTGAAGATGCTGTCCTTTTACCAGTGTAGAGTTTTGGCTTCTTTATAAAAAATTAAGTGACCATAGGTATGTGGGTTTATTCCTGGGTCTTTGATCTGATTCCATTGATTAACTGGTCTGTTTCTATTCAAGTACCATACTGTTTTTATTACTATTGCTCTGTAGAATAGCTTGAAATCTGGGATGGTGATAACTCCAGCTGTTTTTTTTTTTTAATGTTCATTTATTACTTCAAGTTACATATCCATCACAGTCCCCTCTCCCTACCCAGGATTGGTTTAGCTATTCTATGTTTTTTGTTATTCCATATGAAGTTGAGAATTGTTCTTTCAAGACCTATAAAGAATTGTGTTGGAATTTTGATGGGAATTACATTGAATCTGTATATTGATTTAGGTAGGATGGCCATTTTTATTATGTTGATCCTACCTATCCATGACCATGGGTGATCTTTCTAGCTTCTGATATCCTCTTCAATTTCTTTCTTCAAGGCCTTAACATTCTTGTTGTACAGGTCTTTCACTTGCTTGGTTAGAGTTACCCCAGGAATTTTATATTGTTTGTGGCTATTGTGAAGGGTATTGTTTCCCAGCCCATTTATCTCTTGTATAAAGAAGGGCTAGTGATTTTTTTGAATTAATTTTGCATCCAGTCATTTTGCTGAAGGTGTTTATCAGTGTATTTTCTGGTGGAATTTTTGGAGCCACATATGTATACTATCATATCATCTGAAAATAGGAATACTTTGACTTCTTCCTTTCCAATTTGTATCCCTTTGATCTCTTTTAGTTGTCTTATTGCTCTAGCTAGAACTTCAAGTACTATGTTGAAGAGATATGGGGAGAGTAGGCATCCTTGCCTTGTTCCTGAATTTAGAGGAAATGCTTTAAGTTTCTCTCCATTTAATTTGATGCTAGCTACTGGCTTGCTGTATATTGGCTTTATTATTTTTACGTTTGGTCTTTATATGCCAGCTCTCTCCAGAACTTTTAACATGAAGGGTGTTGGATTTTGTCAAATGCTTTTTCAGCATCTAGCGAGATGACCATGTGGTTTTTTTTCTTTGAGCTTGCTTATGTGATGGATTATGTTGATGGATTTTCATATGTTGAACCAGTCTAAAGATTCTCTGGATTTCCTCAGTATCTGTTGATATTTCTCCCTTTTCACTTCTGATTTTGTTGATTTAGGTATTTTCCCCTCTGCATTTTAGTTAGCATTTTGCTGAAGGTTTATCTATTTTGTTGATTTTCTCAAAGAACTTGTTTTCACCGATTCTTTATATTGTTCTTTTTGTTTCTAAGTTGTCGATTTCAGCCCCTACTTTGATGATTTCCTTCCATCTGCTCCTCTTGGAAGTGCTTGCTTTTTTTTTTTTTTCTAGCAGTTCCCATTCTGCTGTTAAGTTGCTAATATGAGTTGTAACAATTTTCTTTTGAAGGTCTTTAGTGCTATGAACATTACTTGTAGCACTACTTTCATTGTGTTCAATAGGTTTGGGTATGTTGTGCCTTCATTTTCATTGGATTTTAAGAAGTCTTTGATTTCCTTCTTTATTTGTTCCCTGACCCAGTAGTCATTGAATAGAGAGTTGTTCAGTTTCCATGAAATGTATGTTTTCTATTATTTCTGTTGTTGTTGAAGTCCAGCTTTAAGCCATGGTGGTCTGATAAGACAGAAGAGATTATTGTAATTTTCTTGTTGTTTTTGAGGCTTGTTTTGTGTCACACTATATGGTCAGTTTTGGAGAAAGTTCCGTGAGGTATGAAAAGATATATTCTTTTGTGTTTGGGTGAAACATTCTGTAGTTATCTGTTTGGTTCATTTGGTTCATGACCTCTGTTAGTCTCATTATTTCTCTGTTTGGTTTCTGTCTCAATGATCTTTCCATGGGTATGAAGGGTGTTGAAGCTTCCCACTATTAATGTATGGGGATCAATGTGTGGTTTAAGTTTCAGAAGAGTTTCTTTTACAAATGTGGGTGCCCTTGTATTGGCAGCATAGATATTCAGTATTGAGATGTCATCTTGATGAACTTTTCCTTTGACGAGTATATAGTGTCTTTCCCTATCTTTTTTGTTTAATTTCAGTTAAAAGTCTATTTTACTAGATATTAGGATGACCACTCCAGCTTGGTTCCTGGGACCGTTTGCTTGGAAAACTTTTCCCAGCCCTTTATTCTGAAGTAGAGTCTATCTTTGTTAATGAGGTACATTTCTTGTATGCAACAAAACGATGGGTCTTGTTTCTGGATCCACTTTGTAAGCCTGTGTCTTTTTATTAGGGAGATGAGTCCATTGATGTTGAAAGATATTAATGACCAAAGGTTGTTATATCCTGTTATTTTGATGTAGGTTATCATTGTGTGTTTGTGTGTTTCATTTGGTTTAGCTGTGGTGGAATTTTTTGTTTCCTGTGTTTCTTTGGGTGTAATTATCTTCTCTGGGTTGGAATTTTCCTTCTATGATCTTCTATAGAGCTGGATTTGTGGATAGATATTGTTTAAATTTTGTTTTGTCATGGAATATCTTGTTTTATTCACGTATGGTGATAGAAAGTTTTTCTGGGTATAGTAGTCTGGGCTGGTACCTATGGTTTCTTAGACATAGGATAGGATGTCTTCCCATGCCCTTCTGGCTTTTAAAGTTTGTGAGGAGAAGTCGAGTGTAATTCTGATGGGTCTGCCATTATAGGTTACTTGACCATTTTCTCTTACAGTTTTTAATAGTCTTTTATTGTTCTGTACATTTGGAGTTTCAGTTATGTGGTGAAAGCAATTTATTTTCTGGTCTAATCTATTTGGTGCTCTGTATGCCTCTTGGAATTTTACTAGTATCTCTTTCTTTAGGTTTGGGAAATTTTCTTCTATGATTTTGTTGAAAATGTTTCCTGGACCTTGAAGTCGGGAGTCTTCTCTTTCATCTATGCCTATAATTCTTAGGTTCCATCTTGTCATTGAGTCTTTAATTTTCTTGGATGTTGTGGGTGAGGAGAACTCTTTTAGATTTCTCATTTTCTTTGGTTGTTGTACTGATTTCTTCAATTGAGTATTTCATGCCTGAGATTCTGTCTTCTATCTTTTATATCCTATTTGTGATACTCATGTCTGTAGTTCTTGTTCTCTTTCCTTGCATTTCCACCTCCAGGATGGTCTCTGTTTGTGTTTTCTTTATTGCTTCCATTTCCAGTTTCAGATCGTGAACAGTTTTATACATTTCTTGTTCCAAGTTGGTCATCTTTGCCTGTAAATCTTTCATAACCTTGTCTCTTTCCCACTCTTGTTTGACTGAGTTAGCTTGGAGGTCTCTAATAGAATTCTCCAATGTTTTCAATTATAGAACTGTGATTTCTTTAAATTCTTTTAAGTCCTTTATCATTTCCATAAGTATAGATTTGTCATCGTTTTCCTGTGTTTCAGCTGTGGTAGTATGGTCAGAGCTTGCTGTATTAGCATAGCTGATTTTTATTGGAGTCATATTTCCTGACCTTTGTCAGTTCTGTTCTTTTGCTGGCCCTTAACTATCTGGTTGTCCTTAGTTGTTTATTCCTGGTATCTTCTGGACTTGGTGACAAGGAAGGACCTTTGGTGTAGAGGTTGTATAATTTTGGTAACTGTAGCTCTCCATAGGTTGGATGGGGTCTTATGTTGGGGGCTGGTTCTCAGTGGGCTGCCCACAGCCTGGGTCAGCTGAGATTCTTACAGTTTCCCTGTAGCTAGGGTGTCACAGACTGTGGATATGGTCCTCCCATGTTGTTCTGGGGTGGGGTCTCAGGATCAACTCATGCCTTTCTGTCAGAAGCTCTGTGATCCGGTGCAGCCCACTTGCTTGGGCAGCATGCAATCGTCCAGAATTGCTTCACTGCTCCTGGCTGAGATCTAGATGCTGAAGACTGAGTGCCCTGTCAAAGTGGGCATGGGCAGGGAGTTCCAATATGGCATTCACAAGGTGTGTACAGCACTTGGATTCAGGGGAAGCTTAGCCACCTTTTCTCTGCCTGGAGTGCTGTGTTTAAGAGTAGCCTGCCTGGGTCAGTGGGGATTCTAAAAGTTTTCTTGTAGCTAGGGTGTCAGAACCATGGTTATGGTCCTCCCAAGCAGCTCTCATGTAAGTCTCAGGGTCAATCTATGGCTCTCAGACTGAAGCTCTGTGATTCAGTGCAGCCCAGTTTGCTTTGGCTGCATTCCATTGTCCAGAATTGCTTTACTGCTCTGTGCTGAGATCTAGATGATCTTGAGTGCCCAGTGGAGTGACAAGTGGAGGGACAAGACGAGGGGCCAGGCAAGGGGGAGGGAAGGGAGGGAGTTCCAATATGTAGTCTATATCCTGTCCATAGCTCGCTTGGCCTCAGGGAAGCTCAGCAGCACCTGTTAGCTCGATCCTCCAGCTACTGGTCAGCCAGATGCCACCATGTTGCAAATCCCAGGGATAATCTCCCTCAGTTTTATCATAGTGGCTCTACTGGTTCTCTTTTGGGTGTCAGATGCCTGCATGAAAGCTGCAGATTCAGGAAACTGAGAAGGACCTCTGTTTGGAGGTCAAAGCCACCAGCTGGCCTCCTGGAAAGATCCGATCTGCTGGCTCGGCTCCTTCCACTGTGGTGGGAAAGGCTCTGTCTCCTCTGTCTGGCATCTCTGTTCTTCCAGTGTCTGTATGTCCAGTACATGATTCTTTATCGTCCCTGTCTTTTCTGGGCAAGCCCAGACAGGCTTGCACCTCTCAAACTGCTGTTCAGCAGGAGTAGATCTCTGGGGTGGTCCAATTGGCCTTCCTGATGATCAGAATGTGTCCAAACTTATTGCCACCATCTTGCCAAGTCCTGAGTATGCTGTCCTAGTGTTCTTTACACAGTTACGTTTTCAGCCTTTATAGCAACACGATGAATTGGGTACAATTAGTGGACACTGGTTTACAGTGGAAGAAACTAAGGCCAAGAATGGAGAATTAAACTATTTAATGTCAAATAGTTAGGAAGTGAGGCATTCTACCTAAGAACATAGGCTGTGGGGTTCTGAAATATCTTCCCCTGTAACTGTTTTACAATGAAGAAGCACCCCATTTTATTCTTTTTCTTTCTATGCCCAATCTTATGTTTATTTAAATTAGGATGTCATAAACTTAATTGTATTCAAGAATCAGCTAGGTAATAAACACATGTAAATATTGTTAAGTCAGACTGCAGCAAATTAGTGACATCCTGTATGTACCAAGCAAAATGTATTTTTTCTGGACTCAATCTGGGAAATAGCAATGGTGCTTTGGGTACCTTGCAGATGTCATACTGCCAATGTGAAGCAGTCTCTCCATGTCTGATGTTTCCATGGGCTTCAAAAATTTCACACTTTACCTATCATAACATTTAAGAGGTTGCTAATGCACAGTAACTAAGACCCTGACAAGCATAAGACAAGTTCAAGATGGTGGAGTTTGATACCAGGCACATCGGCCTTGTGAATAGCCTAATAGGGAGACTTGAACTACTGGCTCTCAAATACTATAGTGTTAAAAGTCAGTTCAGGTTTGCTGAGTATGGGGAACAAAGGAGTGAGGTGAGAATAGTCATTAAAGGCCTCAAGGAAACAATGGCTCTCACATCATTGTGGTGGCTTAAATGAGAAATGCTTCCCCCATCCCCTGAATAACCTCATGTATTTGAGGATTTTTTTCCCCAGGAGGTGGTTCCCCAGTTATTTGGGGGGAGGTTATAGAACCATTGTAAGGTAAAGCATGGCTGGAGAAAACATGTCACTGAAGGTGGGTCTTGAGGGTTTTTATTTATTTTTTTAATTTTATATAAGTACTTTATTTTTTTTTCTTCAAGTTACATCTCAGTCACAAACCCTTCCCTATTCCCCCTTTCTGTCCCACCCTTCCACCCTCTTCCCCCCCAACAGTTTCCCTTTTCAATCCAACAAATGGTTCTTTCTTATAACAGTGAATTCTATACAAAACAGCAGAATTAAATATGCCACATTTATGAGAGTTAAATGGCCCAGTATACCTTCCCAATGTCCAGTTCATACATATTTGGCCCCTGACTTTAACCTTCTACCTTCTAACCATCTCCATGAGTTTAAAATTCTATAACTGACTTAGCTTTCAAACTAACTTGCATCACTATTATAACCATCTTCTTAGATCTAGAACGCCTTCTTGATTCCTAAACAACTCAAAATTTAGCTATGAGACTCAAGCTGTCTATTCTTCAACCACCTCAGAGAGCTGAGAAGGATAAATATATCTGATTATATAGGAAGTGCAGGGCCTACAGCTTCCAATACTAAGACATGACAGACCAGTGACTACCTGGACAGTTCCCATTTTCTCTCCATACATTCCAGCATCAGTCTTCAGTCTTTTGGTCCTGTTTCTCTGACAGACTTTTATTGTAGAGCAGGGATTATGAAGGACTAACCTACCCTGTCTTGGCAGAACTAGGCTGTCGACTTCCCTGCTACCAAGTTTTGTCCTTTTTGGACAGCAGTCTGTCTGCAGTTGAAGCGAGGAGTTTTTACATGCCAAGAGATAGGCTTGCCACTAATTCAACCATCTCACACTGGAGATTCTTCGATGCTTATCTTCTACTTGGAGCAGAATAGGGGGTGCTGTCAGGAGCTGATATGTCACGATATCAAAAAAAAATTAATTTAAGACCACATCTTTGAATGCCATATTCTGCAGATCTCTTGGGGTTTTTGAAGATGCCCTATCTATCTCTTGTATTTAGATAAGCAAATGTTGCTTGTCTCTTAACAACTTGATTACTGAGTAGCTTAGAGAATATCTGTGATAGACTGTCATAGTAGCTAACAAGGTGATACGCATGCATGACTAGGAGTTTGTTTTTCTTAACTATCCTAAACAGTTTAAGATGGTTGGTATCAAGAGGCCAGAGCTTCACATTTTATTTTTAAGTATCTCTAGGTACGATACCATTAGGAAGCGTTACCTTTAATTTTGTATCAATATACAAAGATATATTCAAATGTGGCTAAATATACTCTTAATTTTGTATTAATATACAAAGATCAATGCCTATGTGGCCCAATGCAATCTTAATATTGCCTCCATATACAAGGGTCAATACCATTGTGGCCAACTATAATCTTAATTTTGTATCAATATACAAATACCAATACCAACGTAGTCCAATACAATCTTATTTTTGCACAAAAAACAATGGTCAATACCACTTTAGCCAAATATACTACTAATTTTGTATCAATATACAAAGGTATAAGGGCATATTCAACAATCTGACCCTTCTTCTTGGTTCTTCCTGTGCTATGTCTATGTCTCAATTTTTCTCAATTCCGTGCATTCCTACATAGGAGATAAAGAAGGATACAGAAAAGGGAAAGAAGGAATACCCTGGGTCTAACCTCCAAAACCCATTAAACAGGACCATTTAACAACTTGTAATCTCTTCCCCTAAATAACAGAGTTTTCAGTTGTCCTTCAAATAACCAAAAAAGGGGGGGGGGGGCGGAGAAACACCCTCCCCACCCTCTGGGTATGGGACATCACTCTCTTAAAATGACTTCCTGCTGATTTGGGTCGTAGTAAATCTGTTTGGGGCCCGAACCAAAATGGAAAAATGGTTAAAAATGTTAGTACAATCCTTTTATGTTCAGTCCTTCTGTTCTCAGCTGTTTAGATGTCCTAAGGAGTTTGTAGGCAGAAGCTGAACTTCCAGGCTTTAGTGAGGTTCTGGCTGGGGCATTGTGTAGAGCTGAACAGTCTTAGCGATATTGAGTTGTTGTGGTTGTAGGCTTTTGATGGAGACAGCTATTGAGGGAGTATGTCAGGATGAATCATCTGGGTCTTCTTTTGGTGTCCGATTCTGTTTCCTGCTGAGGTTTCCGTTGTCCAGTTGTCCCTGGGTTCCTTGAATGGATGCTTTGATTCTCCTGGAAAGATAAGAACAGAGCCCTGCCCTAATCCTCACTTAGGGACAATCACCCTCTTTTTTTGGGGGGGGGTAGGTAATATTTCTCCTGAAGCAAATTTGGTTTTTTGACAATATATAAAGTATTATCTTTCAATCTGGTTTAAAGAAGAAATTATTTTGTTATTTTGGAGCTAAACCAGCTTTAGTGTATGTACTTTGAGATCTCGAAGGACAATTTGTTTGAATTGAGTGGGCCTTCTGTAAGTAGCTTTTAAACTTAGGTCCTTCCAAATCCTATGTGTGTGTCTCTGCATTCTAATTATTGGGATCAGAGACCTGTGGATCCCATCTGAAGGGATTAAAGATGTGTTCCACCACTCCTGGATCGAAGTTTTTCTCTATTTAGAGTTTGTTTTGTATCAGGCTGACCTTGAGCTCTGAGATCTGCCTTTTCTGTCTCTAGTGTGTTGGGGTTCAGGGTGTACTCTTCTTGAATGATGGGATTAAGGGTGTGCACCCTCACCACCCTGTTCTGTGTAACTCTAGATTTTATAAATCCACTAACTCTATGGTGCTCCTCCCGTCTCTGCTGAAGTTAAAGGCATGGGTTAACACCACATTTCTCCTGTATTTTACCTTAGCTCTACGTTTTTTTCGACACTTGGAGGTTGAACGGCTGTATCCTTTATTTTATTTACAGTGTTTTAACGTTGTTACCTGCTTTTTTAAAAATAAATAAATTTATTTGTTTGTTGCTACAGGTTACATCCTTATCATATTGTCCTCTTTTCCCGCTTCCCATCCCCACCCTCCCATGCTCTACCCCCTGACCCTTCCATCTTGGTCCTCTGGGGTGGAGTGTCCCTGCCTAACAGTCTCTCACCACACAGGAGTCATATGAGGGCCGAGAGCCTCTTCATACAATGGGGGCCTACGAGGCAGTACTGCCAGTGAAAGGGGTCTTCTTGCTACGGGGGGAAAACTAAAAAAAAATACCAACAGAAACACAAACCCACAAAAACAAAGAATAACAACAAAAAAAAAAGAGAGGAAAAAGAAAAAGAAAAAAAAGGAAAAGGAAAATGAAAAAGAAATGAAAAAAAAGTTTATGTCCATGTTCCTTTTGGTGTGTTGGTTGTAGTACAGATATCCTGTACGATATAGCTAAAATCCTACTATAAGTGAATACATGCTGTGTGCATCCTTCTGAGTCTGGGTTAGCTCACTCAGGATGAGCTTCTCTAGATCCATCCATTTGGTTGCAAATTGCATGATTTCATTGTTTCTTATAGCTGAGTAATATTCCATTGTATAGATGTACCACAGTTTTTTAATCCATTCTTCAGTTGAGGGACATCTGGGTTGTTTCCAGTTTCTAGCTATTACAAATAAGGCTGCTATGAACATAGATGAGGAGACTTCCCTATGTCTCCGTGAGGTGTCCTTTGGGTGTATACCCAGAAGTGGTATGGCTAGGTCCTGAGGCAAAGTTATTCCAAGGTTTCTAAGATCTCCAGACAGACCTCCATAGTGGTTGCACAAGCCTGCACTCCCACCAGCAATGGAGTAGGGTTCCCCTTTCTCCACACCCCCGCCAGCATATGCTGTCATTTGAGCTCTTTATCTTAGCCATTTTGACAGGTGTGAGATGGAATCTCAGGGTCTTCTTGAGTTGCATTTCTCTGATGATTAAGGATGTTGAGCATTTCTTCAGGTGACTCCCAGCCATTAGGGATTCCTCCTTTGTGAATTCTCTATTTAGCTCCGTCTCCCATTTTTTGATTGGATTATTTGGTTTCTTGGCATTTAGTTTCTTGAGTTCTTTGTAGATTTTAGATAATAGCCCTCTATCAGATGTGGGGTTGGTGAAGATTTTCTCCCAGTCTATTGGTTGCCGTTTTGTTCTAATGACTGTGTCTTTTGCCTTACAGAAGCTTTTCAGCTACATGAGGTCCCATTTATTGATTGTTGATCTCAGGTCCTGAGCTGTTGGTGTTCTGTTCAGGAAGTAGTCACCTGTGCCAATGAGTTCGAGGGTTTCTCCTACTTTTTCTTTTAGTATCATTAGTGTGGCCGGCCTTATATTAAGGTCTTTGATCCACTTGGAATTAAGTTTTGTACAAGGTGATAGGTATGGGTCTAATTTCATTCTTTTGCAAGTGGACATCCAGTTGGACCAGCACCATTTGTTGAAGATGCTGTCCTTCTTCCATTGTGCGGTTTTGGCTTCTTTGTTAAAGATTAGTTGGCCATAGGTGTGTGGGTCCATGTTTGGGTCTTCAATTCGATTCCATTGATCCACTGGTCTGTTTCTAAACCAGTACCATGGTGTTTTTATTATTATTGCTCTGTAGTACAGCTTGAAATCTGGGATGGTGATACCTCCAGATGCTTTTTTATTGTACAGGATTGATTTAGCTATTCTGGGCTTTTTGTTGTTCCATATGAAATTGAGTACAGCTTTTTCCAGGTCTGTAAAGAATTGTGCTGGCATTTTGATAGGAATTGCATTGAATCTATATATTGCTTTTGGTAGAATAGCCATTTTTATTATGTTCATCCTACCTATCCATGAGCATGGGAGATCTTTCCATCTTCTAAATGCCTCTTCCATTTCTTTCTTCAGGGTCTTGAAGTTCTTGTTATATAGGTCCTTTACATGCTTGGTTAGAGTTACCCCCAGGTATTTTATGTTGTTTGTGGCTATTGTGAAGGGGGTTGTTTCCCTTATTTCTTTCTCGGTATGCTTGTTTGTTGTATAAAGAAGGGCTTCTGATTTTTTTGAGTTAATTTTGTATCCAGCCACCTTGCTGAAGTTGTTTATCAGCTGTAAGTGTTCTTTGGTGGAGTTTTTGGGGTCGCTTATGTATACTAACATATCATCTGCAAATAGGGATAATTTGACTTCTTCATTTCCAATATTTATCCCTTTGATTTCCTTTAGTTGTCTTATTGCTCTAGCAAGAACTTCAAGTACTATATTGAAGAAATATGGTGAAAGTGGACATCCTTGTCTTGTCCCTGAGTTTAGAGGAAATGCTTCAAGCTTCTCTCCATTTAATTTGATGTTGGCCACTGGCTTGCTCTATATTGCCTTTATTATTTCTAGGTATGGTCCTTGTATGCCCATTCTCTCCAGAACTTTAACATGAAGGGGTGTTGGATTTTGTCAAATGCTTTTTCTGCATCTAGCGAGATTATCATGTGTTTTTTTTTCTTTCATCTTGTTTATATGGTGAATGACCTTGATAGACTTTCGTATATTGAACCATCCCTGCATTCCTGGGATGAAGCCTACTTGATCATGATGTATGATTTTTTTGATGTGTTCCTGAATTCGGTTTGCTAGTATTTTATTAAGTATCTTTGCATCTATGTTCATGAGGGAGATTGTTCTGAAGTTTTCTTTCTTTGTTGGGTCTTCGTGTGGTTTAGGAATCAGAATGACAGTGGCCTGATAGAATGAGTTTGGCAGTGTTCCTTCTGTTTCTATGTGGTGGAAGAGTTTGAAGAGTAATGGTGTCAGTTCCTCTTTGAAGGTCCGGTAGAATTCCTTGCTAAAGCCATCTGTCCCTGGGCTTTTTTTGGTTGGGAGATTATTAATGACTGTTTCTATTTCCTTAGGGTTATTGGGCTGTTTAAGCTGTTAATCTGATTTTGATTAAGTTTTGGTAGGTGGAATTTATCGAGGAAATTGTCCCTTTCGCTTAGGTTTTCAAATTTGGTGGAGTATAGATTTTTAAAGTAGGACCCGAATATTTTCTGGATCTCCTCAATGTCTGTTGTTATTTCTCCCTTTTCATTTCTGATTTTGTTGATTTGGGTTCTTTCTCTTTGCCTTTTAGTTAATTTGGCTAGGGGTCTGTCTATTTTGTTGATTTTCTCGAAGAACCAACTCTTGGTTTCATTGATTCTTTGTATAGTTCTTTTTGATTCTAAGTTGTTGATTTCAGCCCTAAGTTTGATGATTTCCTGCCTTCTGCTCCTCTTGGGCGTGTTTGCTTCTTTTTTTCCCAATTCACCCAGGTTAGCTGTTAATTCACTAATATGAGCTGTCACAGTTTTCTTTTTGAATGCACTTAGTGCTATGAACTTTCCTCGTAGCACAGCTTTCATTGTATCCCATAGGTTTGGGTATGTTATGTCTTCATTGTCGTTGGATTTTAAGAAGTCTTTGATTTCCTTCTTTATTTCTTCCCTGACGCAGTGGTCATCCAGTAAAGAGCTGTTCAATTTCCATGTGTGTGGGCTTTCTGTTGATTCTTTTGCTGTTGAAGACCAGCTTTATTCCGTGGTGGTCTGATAAGATACAAGGTGTTATTTCAATTTTCTTGTATCTATTGAGACTATCTTTTTGTCCAACTATGTGGTCGATTTTGGAGAAGGTTCCGTGGGGTGCTGAGAAAAAGGTGTATTCCTTTGTGTTTGGGTGAAACGTTCGGTAGACATCTGTTAGGTCAATTTGTTTCATGATCTCTGTTAGACTCAATATTTCTCTTTTTGGCCTCAGTCTTGATGATCTGTCCATTGTTGTGAGTGGGGTGTTGAAGTCTCCCACTACTAATGTGTTGTGATCGACGTGCGATTTAAGATTTAAAAGTGTTTCTTTTACAAAAGTAGGTGCCTTTGTATTTGGGGCATAGATGTTCAGTATTGAGATTTCCTCTTGATGAATATTCCCTTTAATGAGTATATAATGCCCTTCTTTGTCTTTTTTCATTAACTTCAGTTGGAAGTCTGTTTTGTTTGATAGTAGGATGGCTACTCCAGCTTGCTTCCTGGGTCCATTTGCTTGGAAAACCTTTTCCCAGCCATTTACTCCGATGTAGTGTCTATCTTTGGTAGTGAGATGTGTTTCTTGTATGCAGCAAAAAGACGGGTCTTGCTTGCGGATCCACTCTGTAAACCTGTGTCTTTTTATTGGGGAGTTGAGACCATTGATGTTGATGGATATTAGTGACCTGGGGTTGTTGTTTCCCATTAGTTTGGTATAGGTGATGGTCCTGTGCCTCTTTTGGTTTAGTTGCTGAGGGGTTTTCTATTCCCTTTGTTTTCTTGGGTGAAGTTTTCTTCTCTGGGATGGAATTTTCCTTCTAGGATTTTCTGTAGGGCTGGGTTTGTGGGGAGATATTGTTTAAATTTGATTTTGTCATGGAATATCTTGTTTTCTCCATCTATGTTGATATAGAGTTTTGCTGGGTATAGTAGTCTGGCTGGGCACCTATGATCTCTCAGGACTTGTAGGATATCTGTCCAGGCCCTTCTAGCTTTTAAAGTTTCTGAGGAGAAGTCAGGTGTAATTCTGATGGGTCTGCCATTGTATGTGACTTGACCTTTTTCTCTTACAGTTTTTAATATTCTTTCTTTGTTCTGTACATTTGGTGTTTCTATTATTATGTGGCACAAGGTTTTCTTTTCTGATCTAATCTATTCGGTGTTCTGTAAGCCTCTAGGATTTTTATTGGCATCTCTTTTTTCAGGTTTGAGAAGTTTTCTTCTATGACTTTGTTGAAGATATTTCCTGGACCTTGGAGTCGGGAGTCTTCTCTTTCCTCTATGCCTATGATTCTTAGGATCCGACTTTTCATTGAGTCCTTGATTTCTTGGATGTTGTGGGTGAGAGATTTTTTAGCCTTCTCATTTTCTTTGGATATTGTACTGATTTCTTCCACTGAATCTTCCATGACTGAGATCCTGTCTTCCATCTCTTGCATCCTATTGTTGATACTCACATCCGTAGTTCCTGTTCTCTTCCCTTGGTTCTCCACTTCCTCTTTTAACTCTGACTGTGTTTTCTTTATTGTTTCTATTTCTATTTTCATGTCTTGTATGGTATTGTTCGTTTTGTACATTTCCTTCTCCAGCTTGCTTGTTTTTGTCTGAAAATCTTTCATTGCTTTGTCCTTTTCCTGTTCAAGCTCTGTCACTTTGGCTTGGAGTTCTTTAATGGTGTTGTTCATTGTTTTAGCTTGTAAAATTGTGGCTTCTTTGAATTCCTTCATAGATTTAAGTTCTTCTTGAAGGGACTCTATCACTTTCCATAATGCAGAATTGTCATCGTTTTCATGTGTTACTGTTGGTGTGAGGTCATCCGAATTGGATGAGCTAGGATAATTCTCCTTTGTTGGAGTCATATTTCATTGATTTCTATTTGTTCTTGGACCTTTGGCCATGTGGGTGTGTTTAGCTGTCTGTTCTTGTCTTTTTCTTTGCTTGGATCCACAGGGGATGCTTTGGTGAAGGAGTCGAATTGCTTGGCTATCTGTTGTTGCTTACAGGGGGATTTCACGGTCACTGTGGATTTAATAGCCTGAATTGCTGTGAGCTGGTTCAGCCTATTCCCAGGTAGTGAGTAATGGTCTGGGATTGTTTCACTGCTCCCAGTTCAGACTTCTCTATGTTGCACACTGAGTGATCAGCCTGTAATGGTTCTGATGGTATGGACCTGTTTGCTCAGGCACAGATTTTGTGGGCTTTGTTTGTCGTCACGGAGGCTGACAGGGCCCGGCCCCACACCTAATATGTCTGGGTTTACCAGAATACAGCTATGGTCCCCTGGCTTCTGGTTACCCACTAGGCTTCTCTGCCACAGGCCTGGCAGCTTCCCTCCCTATCTGCTCCGTCGTGGGTGGGCGGAGCTTCGGCCCCTCCCGCCATCTGAGCCGGCCTCCCGCTCTAGCTGCTGTGCCATAGGTGCGTGGGGCTTCGGCCCCTCCCGCTGACTGAGCCGGCCTCCTTCCCTAGCTGCTTTGCCCTGGGTGCGGGTGGCTTCGGCCCCTCCTGCCACCTGAGCTGGCCTTAATCCCTAGCTGCTTTGCCATGGGTGCACCGGGCTCCAGCCCCGCCCTCCTGCGCCCACTTCCCACCCCAGTGCTCTGCCCGCCGGCCTCCCACTCCGACTCAAGCGGCTGCGGATCACCCGCCAAGCGCCCTGTTTCTTCCTTGTTAAGACTTCAACTATTCTGCAAAGTTTCCTAAGTAGTTGTAAGGTCCTCCTGAGGTGTGGGAATCCCAGTAGGCTAGTGGGTGATCGCCATGTGGCCTTTGATTCTGCCTGCTGTGTGTTGGGATCGATCTTACCAGGCGCCTCTCCAAATGGGAGTTCCCGAATCCCGGATTTAGTGGCTTCTGTGTCTGCCAGAGATGGGGGGAGAGCCTTGCCCTGGGACTTTTAACAGTCCCTTGGGAGCTGTGAGTGTTCCTGGAGGGGCCAGACCCTCCGGTTTTTGCACAGTGTCCAACAACTCTGTGTTTTCTATGGCTCTTCTCTCCCACATTCAAAATGCATCCGTGCAGTTCGCCGCCATCTTGGCCCCCCGATCTTGAGGGTTTATAAGCTCACCCCACTTCATATTCTTGCACTCTATTTCTTCTTCATGCTGCCATACCTTGCCTTCCCTGCTATGATGGACTCTATCCCTGTGCAACCAGAAACCCAATATAAGCCTCTTTTCCTTAAGTTTCCTTTGCTATGGTATTTCATTGCAGTAACAAAAAGTAACTAATATGGTCATTAAAGAGAAAAGAAGAGCACTTCCAACTGAAGTGCTCTGGCCAGGAGAACCAGGGAATTGCAGATGGTATAAGCAATGTCAAGGAGGCTTGGATCAGCCTTAAAGCATCAGATTGAACTCAAGTATATTCATATGGTGGAGTATGGAGTGACAGGGACAATGTGGTAGAAACAGAAAAGCAAGTAGCTACCAAAGAGATGTTGTCTGGCTGTAAAATTTATACTGTGACTTAAAGCCGTGATTGACAGTTTTAATGGAAATGGAACATGACAAAGAAAGTTATATATAAAATTAATTTTAAATAAGAAGGTGAGAGATGACTTGGAAAAGGTGGCAAGGATTTACCTGATTAGATCTGGAAGACAGCAAGGAATTCTATAGCAATGACAGAGTTCTTGGAGTAAGTAGATGGATGCATGGTAGTACTCTAATCAGATCAGAAAGCATGAATGTAAAAGATTTGAGTGAATGCAAGGTGAGCTTAGTAAAATGCAGAATGCTCAAGAAATGGCTAGGTTGAGTCCTGGATGGAAGTTTTGGTGCATAGGTTTAACACTAGCTCTGGACAGTAATTGAATCCATAAAATTGATGCTGTTGATGGATGGAGATGTGATCCAGTAGTGCAACACTTGAACAGCATGCTCAAGACCCCGGGTTTGATGTCTAGCATTTACTAAAGGTAAGCAGAATGTGACAGGACTTTCAGTGAGCAGGAAGCCCTTTGGAGTGAAAAGGACAACACAGACAAACTTGAAAAAAGTTAAAGAAAATGTGGCCAGAGGTAAAAAGAGAATCACTACAAAAACAAATGCAAGTCAATATTCTTAAGGATGCCACTGTATGCATCACATTGTCAGTAGAGTGGTCAGTGGTGATTCTTGCTGGGCAGACAACTAGGAAGATCCTGACTGGAGCAACTGAATTATGGTAGGAAGTGGAAATATCTAATGGAGATGATTCTTTTGAGGACTGTGGCTCTGAAGATGAGATAGGGAAACAATTAGAGGGGAATCTATCATTGATCATGTTTTTTTTTTTTTTTTTTTTTTTTTTTTGAAGTTATTTGAAACAGGTTCCTGAAGCAGCTGATTTGGAAAGAATGATAAATGCAGACTAAAAAATGGTGGGGTTGAAATTGAGGACACAAGGTCCATAGCATGGAGATGGACACACAGAAGAGAAAACACTGGGGCGTCTACTGGGAAGAATCTGGTAAAAGTAAAGAGGAGGGTCTTTCAGTAAAACACTGGGGCATCTACTGGGAAGAATCTGGTAAAAGTAAGGAGGAGCCCACTAAGGTGTGTGAGAGCTTCCACCAGACACAATAAGAAAGGGCCTCCACACAGATCTGCAGCAGAGCTTTTGTGTCTGTGTGTCCTTGTGCTTTCCTAGGCAGCCAGAGGACATTTGTTGCCATAGCAACATGATACAGCATTTTCAATTGGTTTTTAAAGTGTGTGTTTGTGTGTGCTTATGTTCTATCAAATGTGTTGTGCTATATCTATGGGCTGGAGTATGAAGAGTATCTTTAGTAGATATTTATGTGATTCTGAATGTGGATAAGTTGGTGATCTTTATGAACACCTTTTCTGTTTGTGTGTAGAGAAGATGAAAGTGTGAGCATTACTTGAGTATTGACTATTAACCATTTTGATTATTAACGTGAAGAAGTGTTCATAAAGAGAGTTTTGATGTCAGGGCATAGGGTAGATGGGTTCCTGTGGGGAATAGTTAACAAGTGCATGGCTGTCCACATAGTTTAGAAAATGTGGGTACATCTGTGTGTGTGTGTGTGTGTGTGTGTGTGTGTGTGTGTGTGTGTGTGTGTG
>CAJQZJ010033935.1:1262651-1368551 GCA_907164525.1 Lophiomys imhausi
GTTATTTCAATTTTCTTGTATCTGTTGAGGCTATCTTTGTGTCCAACGATATGGTTGATTTTGGAGAAGATTCCCTGAGGTGCTGAAAAGAAGGTGTATTCTTTTGTGTTTAGGTGAAACATTCTGTAGATATCTGTTAGGTCCATTTGGTTAATGATGTCTGTTAGACTCATTATTTCTGTTTGGCTTCTGTCTTGATGATCTGTCCATAGTTGTGAGTGGGGTGTTGAAGTCTCCCAGTATTAAAGTGTTTGGATCGATGTGCTATTTAAGTTTTAGAAGCGTTTCTTTTATAAATGTAGGTGCCTTTGTATTTTGGGCATAAATGTTCAATATTGAGATGTTCTCTTGGTGGATATTTCCCTTAATGAGTACGTAATGCCCTTCTCTGTCTTTTTTTATTAACTTCAATTGGAAGTCTATTAGTGTGGCTACTCCAGCTTGTTTCCTGGGTCCATTTGCTTGGAAAGCCTTTTCCCAGCCCTTTACTCTGAGATAGTGTTTATCTTCAATAGTGAGATGTGTTTCTTGTATACAGCAAAAAGATGGGTCTTGTTTACGGATCCAGTCTGTAAGTCTGTGTCTTTTTATTGGCGAGTTGATTCCATTGATGTTGATGGATATTAGTGACCAGGGGTTGTTATTTCCCATTATTTTGGTATAGCTGGCTGTCTTGTGTTTCTTTTTGTTTAGTTGCTGTGGAGATTTCTATTTCCTCTGTTTTCTTGGGTGTAGTTATCTTCTCTGTGTTGGAATTTTCCTTCTAAGATCTTCTGTAGGGCTGGGTTTGTGAGGAGATATTGTTTGAATTTGATTTTGTCATGGAATATCTTGTTTTCTCCATCTATGTTGATAGAGAGTTTTGCTGGGTATAGTAGTCTGCCTGGGCACCTATGTTCTCTCAGGGCTTGTAGGACATCTGTCCAGGCCCTTCTAGCTTTTAAAGTTTCTGAGGAGAAGTCAGGTGTGATTCTGATGGGTCTGCCATTGTATGTGACTTGACCTTTTTCTCTTACAGCTTTTAATATCCTTTCTTTGTTCTCTACATTTGGAGTTTCTATTATTATGTGGTGAGAGGAGTTTCTTTTCTGATCTAATCTGTTTGGTGTTCTGTAAGCATCTTGGAATTTTACTGGCTTCTGTTTCTTTAGGTTTTGGAAGTTTTCTTCTATGATTTTGTTGAAGATATTTCCTGAACCATGGAGTCAGGAGTCTTCTCTTTCCTCTATGCCTATAATTCCTAGGTTCTGTCTTTTCATTGAATCCTTGATTTCTTGGATGTTGTGGGTGAGAGATTTTTTAGCTTTCTCATTTTCTTTGGATGTTGTATTGATTTCTTCCATCAAATCTTCCATGCCTGAGATCCTTTCTTCCGTCTCTTGAATCCTATTTTTGGTACTCAAATCCATAGTTCCTGTTCTCTTCCCTTTATTCTCTATTTCCATTTTTAACTCTGACTGTTTTTTCATTATTGTTTCCATTTCCATTTTCATGCCTTGAGTGATGTTATTTGTTTTGTACATTTCCTGCTCCAGTTTGCTTGTCTTTTCCTGGAAGTCTTCCATTGCCCTCTCTTTTTCTTGTTCAAGTTGACTCACCTTGTTCTGAAGATCTCTAATGGTGTTTTCCATCACTTTCGTATGTGCAATTGTGGCTTCTTTGAATTCCTTCATAGATTTAAGTTCTTCTTGAAGGGATTCTATCACTTTCCATAATGTAGAATTGTTGTCGTTTTCATGTGTTTAAGCTGTGGTGAGGTGGTTTAGGCTGGATGGAATAGCGTTGCTTTCTTTTGTTGGAGTCATTTCGCTCTGGTTTTTTTTTTTTTTTTGGGTCTGGGGCCTCTGTCCTTGTGGAATTTTTTTAGCTGTCTTCTGCATTTTGGTCCTAAGGGGGCGCTTTGGTGTAGGAGTTGAGTTGCCTTACTCCACCCCTATAAGGTGAGTCATTCAGCCCCGCCTCCTAGGTGGAAACCTAACTAATCCAGTGGGTGGAGCTGTGTACACGTAAGCTCTGGTACCCCGCTGGAAGGGCCAGTACTAGTAAAAAGTCCGATATACAACAGTTTCAAATACCTCGCAGTTTGCCTGGACTTGGCTTCTGTGGTGGGTAAATCCGTCTTCACCCCCAATAACCTTGCCGCTCCCATGGCCTGAAAACTGGCCAGTGATGTCACTGCAGTGGGTTGCAATCTGCAGCCTGAAAGCAATTTCAGCCAAGCTGCGCTCACTTCCAAGGGTCTCAACCTTTCTTCAGTTAGTGGATCATCTGTGTGAGACCTTGGGGGTGCCCAGCAGGGTGGAGATTATCTCTGCGTGGGATCTGAATCTGCCTGCTGGGTATTAGATTGGAATTTACCCAGCGTGTCTCTCCTGGTGGGGGATGTTGGGAACCCAATTCCCAGATTCAGCAGCTTCCTTGCATGTCTGAGAGTAGGAGGGAGAGTCCTGCCCAGGGACCCCCAGTGGTCCCTGGGTAGTTGGGTGAGATCCAGATGGGATCGAGCCGTTTGTACAGTGTCCTGCAACACTCACCGACCTGTGACTGTTAACCCCGAAATCAAAATACGTCCATGCAGGCTGCCACCATCTTGGATCCCCCACAAGGATGTTTTCTAATTGCCCAACATCACACTCCCTGCACAGGGTACTTTCCTGTTGACCAAGATCACACGCTTTCCAAGGAGTCTGTCCATCAAAGGAAATTTTTCAACAAAAAGCATGTTCCCCACATGTGACAGTTTCTGGCTGTCAAAACACCATATACTCTTCCATCTGGATGTTTTTCAAGCCCTTCTCATGAGTCTGCTTTTCAACAGTGGACAAAGCACCCCCACATCCGACCCTTGAGACTAAAACAAAAACACATTCATTCAACACAACTGTGTTTTAAAAGAAATCAAAACTTCTACTACAGGTTTTGTATGCCTCAATAATATCATCAACTCTTTGATGGTCCTAGTTTAAATTGAGAGGGGCGTTTGTGAAATGTGGGTTTTTATTAGAGAATGTAGGAAAGTGATCATCTATATTCTCTCTCCCTCCTTTCTCAACCCAATCCTTCCTCCATGCCTCAACAGCTTTAATATGAGCAGCCTCTGCTCCATGCTCCTGCTACAGCCATGATATACCTGCTCCTCCTCAGGCCTGAAATTGGCCATAGAAAGATGGAATGACATGGAATAAAAGAGAACTTTCTTCTTTTAAGCTGCTTCTTTGCGTATTTGCTATGGCTGACAGAAACATCTGGCATTTAACCTTCTTACACAGAATGTGCATGCCCGGAGCTTCTCTGCCTCTTAATTTCTGAGTAAGTTGTGTTACTGCAGTGCACTTTTGGAGTCTGAAGGTGGAGAAAAATGTGCAGTTATTTCTCTCTTTGCTTCCTCCCTATTAGCCACAGCTGATCCCCTCCCTGAGGTCATAGTGCTTGAAGTGTAGGATGATAGTGCTCCAGGGTAACTAATTTCCATATGCTTCACTAGCCCTTCATGGTTCTCTCAACTCCTTTATGTGTTCAATAACCCCTTGTAAGACAAAAGGAACCTGTTTTCAACATAACATAGCCAACTTACATAACATTGGGATTCAGTAAGCTGACATTAAATTGGCATTGAAGATAATAGTAATTTACATTAAGCTGTAGGCCTTTGTTTCATTAAATTTTGAAGTATTTATAGAATAGAAATTGAAAAACAATTTAATTATCAATTTAATAATTTAATAATTAATTTAATTTAATTGAAATTCAATTCCATTTACTATGTGTGTTCAACTCTTCTTGTCTGTGAACTTTAAAAATACATCTAGCATTAGAAATTGTAGCCACCTACTGGGGATACAAACTAGCAGGATTCTGTTGCTACCCAGCACCTGATGACATTCGGGGCCATAGAAATGCAAGAGACAGGGGGCCGATCTGTTTCAACTCTTCTTCAAAGGTGCTTTTTCCTTTGGTAACTAAAAGCTTGAAGATGGTCTTCTGGAAGACATTGCTCAGATTGCTAGGATGTGAAGCCTGGAGTCCTGCAGAAGGCACTCAGTCTCCTAAAACCTCTAAATTACTTCTAGAAGTCAATCTGGCTCATTCCTTGCTTTGTCTCTCCTATTACCCCAGTGGTAGGCCAACTCATGTTGCAAGCCAGAAGGGAACAGAAAGTTCCTGTTCAGCACCTATGACAGTTGTTAGATACACTATGTGGAATCATTCACCACACAGCTTTACAATGTTACTCCAGAATTCATAGGGGCATGCCTTTCTGCCACATTTTTTTTTCTTGAATTATGACTCTGACAGCATGGTCAGAATTATGCACCTTAAATTGAACATGTGTAGGAATATACTTTCTCAATAGCACTTCTTCATATGAATATGCATATGTCTCTTTAATAAATTCCTCACTCATCCTTTGTTGCATGCCATCCCAGGATACTCTGCTCTCCTCCTTTTTAGATAATAAAAATTATTCTTCACTGTTTTGTGAGTTAGCTCGAATTATTCTTTGCACTCACCAAGTCATAAAAATACTGTGTTATCGTCCAAGAAAACCAGTGACCCTGGTCTTGATGAGAAGTTTTAAGCGTTCTCTTCTATCCTTTACAAAATGAACCTTTCTCTCAGTGAACATCATTCACTACTTCTTCTTGATCCTAGTTTGTCAAAGATCCTGTATTTTTGGCTATGGGAATTAAGCCTTTGAGATGAGAAATGATCTGTCACTCAACCATGTCATCTGCACTTGGAATTTGGACTACAAAAAAGGAAAGAGTTGAAGCAAAAAACTGAACACGTTCTTGCTCTGGGGACATAGTCCTTACCCTATCTCTAAAGATTTTGTACTATTTATTTATTTATTTATTCTTAAGGCATGAGCCTCTTCTTTAAGGATGGAGACAAAAGAAGTAAAGTAATAAGCAAGTATCCCTTTTTGAAGAGTCCACCATGTTTCCTCACTTAAGTCCCAGAAAGTCCTGGAGTTAATGTCTGTATCTTTTCCTTGTCTGGGATGATAATGTATCATCTTGTGGATGAGAAAAGTAGAGGAGAATCACTCAGAGACTAGGAACCAGGACAAAACAACAAGGAAGCAGGAGATGTTCAACTCAGGTATGAATGCTGTATGTCTGTAGTCATAATTGCTGTCAAGCCTCCCACCTTGTGGGCTTCATGGATTATCCTTGTAGTTTTCATCCCCATGCACTTCGTTAGGGCTGATGTCAGCTTGCATGTCACATATGCTAGATTTTTTTCTGAGTGTGGACATGTATCATCTGTCCTGAGGTTCTTTTCAGAATTGTCTGGGGCACTGAGTGAGACACAAATAATTGGGCTTCAGTATTAGAAGGTTTATTCTGGATTATCTGATGGAGCTTTGAATTATCTATATCTTCATTTTTCTTATCAATATTTCATTAGTGTAGATTGCTCCTTTCCTTTATTAAATGTATTTCTAAGTATTTTTATTTTATCTTTGTAGCTGTTATAAATGGGAGCATTTTCTTGACTTTTTAGAATTTCACTGTTACTACAAACTGCTGTTTTGTTTATGTTGACTTTGTAACCTACAACTTTATTGAAATCATTTATTAAACCTAATAGTGTTTTGTAGGCTGTTCCTGTTTTTCATATATAAGATCAGGTCTTCGGAAAGTAGGAACAATTTAACTTCTTCCTTTCCAGTTTGGATACTCTTATTTATTTCTGAGATCTCCTAAGGTTTTGAGGCAAGAATGTACATCCAAAGTTATATGTGATACTTCCTGGCTCAAATTCTTCCAAGTGGAAGGTAATGCACATGTACTAGTGGCTGGGTGCAGGTTAGAGAACACCAGCTTGCATGCTCTTATTTAGCTCAGATCCACCCACTGTTAGTTTCCCTTTGAGAAGATCTTGAGTTTCAAAAAGAAGACCAGAACAGGGCTAAAGAACAAGTCAGTTGTAGAGTAAGTACTGAAAGCTTGTTTTCCTATCTCCTGAGACAATGTGCACATTCTCTGTTCTGTGATGAGTTACCAAATAGAATTCCTGTACTTTTGAGCAGTAGGACAAGCATCCTCTTCCCAGAGTCCATGTCGGTATTAGTTACTTTCACATTGGTGTGATTCATTCCTATAATAGCAAACTAAGGAAGGATGGATTTATGTGGTTTGCCCATATATTTCATCATGGTAGAGATTTCCTTATGGTGGCAAGAGAATTAAGTAGCTGGTCACACCATATCTGGAGTCACAAAGCAGAGAGAGATAAATGCAGGTATTAGACTTTCTTTCTACTTTTTCTTTAAGGTGAGACTCCAGCCCATGGGGTAGTGTCTCCCACATGGAGGGTGGATCTTTTCCCATTTGAGAGAAATCGTTTCAGAAGCATGTTTCCATGGTGATTCTAAATCCAGTCAAGCTGACCATGAGTATTAACTACCACAATGTCCCCATCTAAATTTAGGATAGCACATATCATCATCCATTCATCCATTAAACAAATTGAGTGTCCTCTCAACATTGGACTTTTGGTGCTGAATATATAGTAGGGGATGAAATGTGTGTGGGTTTGTAAACTGATGATGCTCACAGTTTAATAGATCACTGTGTCTCCAGCAGCAACAGCAGCAGCAGCTTTCCCATGAGGCACACTTATCATGTCTCAAACACTTTTCCAGATACCCCACATGCTTTAATTTAAACACTATGTTCTGTTTTTATTATGAGATAAAGGTCACCAAGATGGGTACTTAGGAGGAATGAAGTATACAGTAAAAGGACATACAACTCGCCCATGCCCTCCAATCATTTACGCCTTTTAGAGAATCTAAAATGTATGCCAATGTGTGTGGTGACACTTTTTAAGAATTTATATAATGGGAACTTTTAATAATGTATCATGTTTAACCTTTACCATCCTTCTCTGTGGAAAATACAATCATTTATATTTTTCTAAACAAAAAAAAAAATCTTAGGCTTGGTAACTTGCTCAGATTGCATCACTGATGAGCTCATAGTGAAGTTAAGGCACCTTAGTCCAATGCCTATCTCTTTCTTAAACCTCAATTTCTACTAAATTTATTATAAAATGTGTCAAAGATGTGGTAGAATGTGATTTTAGAATGGGAGGGGAGAATAGCTTTTCATTATAAAAACAGAACTTGAAACTGTCAGAGTTGAGCTGGCAGTTTAGGACTCCCAGGATCAATGAGCTGATGGAATATAAATAAAATGGGGAGAATGAACATGTTATCCAGAAATGTAAATAGTAGTGGCACACAGCTGCTCTGTTTTTCTTTCTGTTGCTGTGATAAGCCTCACAACCAAAACCAATTTGGGACATGGAATTTCATCTCATCAGGTATAATCCATCATCTAGAAAAGCCAAGGCAGGAACTTGAAAAAGAAACCATGGAAGAATGATTCTTACTGGCTTGCTCCGAGGAGGTTCATGCTCAGTTACTAAAATATCAGTTTCTAATACAGCCCAGGCTCACCTGCCCAGGGATAGCACTAACTTCAATATACTCACCAGCACCTTCCATGTCACCAAATTAGTGAGTAAAGTTCCCACTCATGGAAGTCAAGGAAACACAAATGTCTGGTCCTTAACTGTGTATAACTTAGGAAATTGTTTGTGGCCCCAGGCTCAGAAAGTCCGTACCCTTGGCTCATGTCCTAGCCTTATCATCATGAATTTCATAATGATTTGAGACCATAAAGCTCAATGTTTTTAATGACAAATCATATTTGCATACATTTATAGGTCTAAAATTAAAGCAACATTATGAGTTTTAAATGTAATATGGAATGATCCATTAAATCAACCTACTCATCATCTCAAATACATTGCTTTTTTTCCCCCAAATAGATTATTTGAGATATACCCTCTGTGATAGTTTTGTCAACTTGACACTGTCTAAAATCATCGCGGAAGAAAGCTTCAAAAGTGGTTTCCCAAATCAGGTAGTCCTGTAAGCATATTTGTGTGTGGGAGGGGATTGCCTTGATTATATTAGCTGAAATAGGAAGACTCACTCACAGTGGGTGATATCATTCTCTTGGCAGAGTGTCCTGAACTGTTTAAAAGTAGAAAAGACAAGCTGAGCGTAAGCATATATATAAATATAGTAATTCATTTTACTCTTCTTCGTGACTATGATGCAGCATTCTCAGCTATCTTGAGCACTCATCATTGTAACTTCCCCACAACGATGGACTACATCCTCGAACTGTGAGCTGAAATAAAAACCCATTTCTCTTAAGATGGTTATTCCAGGGTATTTTATCAAGAAACAAAACAAGACATCTTCCTAGCATCAGAAATAGTACTCATTTAGCAACTATGTGCACCATACTATACAAAAGCACTAAGAAAAAAAAATCAGAATTATTCTTGCCTCACTGAGGCTTTGTGTCCTTTAATTATCACTGCCCTCTCTCCATGCCCCTTAAACTGTCACGAATAAGGACAGAATTGTAGAACATTTTGTTAAATGGAAGAAACCCAGTACAGAAAAAGTTATATGTTACCACTTATATCTGGAATCTAAAACACTCTAACTTAACAGGAGCAGAGAGTAAATGTTGTATGCTCGCAATCATTTTACATTGCACATGAACAGTTTTCCAGTTTGTACTATGTATTTAATCATACAACTACACTTGGTTTAAAATTTTTATTTGCAACTACTGTTTGTACCATCTACATACGTAATTCACTTCACTTGTCACTTAGGTAATGTACCCTGAAAACTATGTAGCCAATCCTACAGTTAATATAAAGATTTTAGGTACATGTAAGATTAAAAAAAATCTCAAAGGGCTTCACTTGTCATCCAGCATAAGAGCTAACTGCATATTCATAATACCCTCGCTTGTGTTCTAATAATGTGTGTAGCAGGGAATTTATCTACCAAGACTGCCCATTGTGCCTGAGTGGAGACAAGAGATTTTCTGTTCAAAAGTTGGTAGATCTACATCCAGGATGTCCAGAAGACTTGAACACATTGACTCTGGATTCAGAGGATGCTCTCAGTGAGCCTCCATTTACTTTAATGTCAATTCGAATATGACTGATATAGCTGCTCTAATTACTGAAATACTGAGTTAGCTGGAAGGATACTTCCAGCTAATGTGAATGTAACACCATAAAATGCTTTTAGAAAGTGGAACAAAAATTTTGATTAAATAGAAACAGACAAGTAGATCAATGGAATCACATTGAAGACCCAGAAATAAACCCACATACCTATGGTAACTTAATTTTTGACAAAGAAGCCAAAATTGTAAAATGGAAAAAGGAAACCATCTTAAAAAAATAGTGCTGGTCTAACTGGATGTCAACATGTAAAAGAATGCAAATAGACCCATACTTATCACCCTCCAAATAGACTCATATTTATCACCTGGCACAAAACTTAAGTCCAAATGGATCAAAGACCTTAACATAAAGCCTGACACATTAAATCTAATAGAAGAGAAAGTGGGGAAAAGCTCGAACTCATTGACACAGGTTACAACTTCCTGAACAGAACACCAGTACCAACAATCAATAAATGGGACCTCATGAAACTAAAAAGCTTCTGTAAGGCAAAGGACATTGTCATTAGAACAAAATGGCAACCTACAGATTGGGAAAAGGTCTTTACCAACCCCACATCTAACAGAGGGCTAATATACAAAATTTAAAAAGAACTCAAGAAGCTGAACTTCCAGGCTTTACTGAGGTTCTGGCTGGGGCATTGTGTAGAGCTGAACAGTCTTAGCGATATTAAGTTGTTGTGGTTGTAGGCTTTTGATGGAGACATCTATTGAGGGAGTCTGTCAGACTGAATCATCTGGGTCACTTGTCTTCTTTTGGTGTCTGATTCTGATTTCTGCTGAGGTTTCCCTTGTCCAGTTGTCCCTGGGTTCCATGAATGGATGCTTTGATTCTCCTGGAATGATAAGAACAGAGCCCTGCCCTATTCCTCACTCAGGGACAATCGCCCTCTTTTTTTTGGGGGGGGGGAGGTAATATTTCTCCTGAAGCAAATTTGGTTTTTGACAATATATAAAGTGTTATCTTTCAATCTGGTTTAAAGAAGAAATTATTTTGTTATTTTGGAGCTAAACCAGCTTTAGTGTATATATTTTGAGGTCTCGAAGGACAATTTGTTTGTGTTGTGTGGGCCTTTTGTAAGTAGCTTTTAAACTTAGGTCCTTCCAAATCCTATGTTTGTGTCTCTGCATTCTAAATATTGGGATCCAAGACCTGTGGTTCCTTAGGTCATCTAAACAGCTGAGAACAGAAGGACTGAACATAAAAGGACTGTATAAACATTTTTAACCATTTTTCCATTTTGGTTTGAGCCCCAAACAGGTTTACTACGACCCAAATCAGCAGGAAGTCATTTTAAGAGAGCGATGTCCCATACCCAGAGGGTGGGGAGGGTGTTTCTCCTCCCCCCCCCCTTTTTTCGGTTATTTGAAGGACAACTGAAAACACTGTTATTTAGGGGAAGAGATTACAAGTTGTTAAATGGTCCTGTTTAATGGGTTTTGGAGGTTAGACCCAGGGTATTCCTTCTTTCCCTTTTCTGTATCCTTCTTTATCTCCTATGTAGGAATGCACGGACGAGAGAAAAATCGAGACACAGCACAGGAAGGATCAAGAAGAAAGGTCACATTATTGAATATGCCCTTATACCCTTGTATATTGATACAAAATTAATAGTATATTTGGCTAAAGTGGTATTGACCATTGTTTATTGTGCAAAAATAAGATTGTGTTGGTCTACGTCAGTATTGATATTTGTATATTGATACAAAACTAAGATTATAGCTGGCGACAATGATATTGACCCTTGTATGTGGACGCAATATTAAGATTGTATTGGGCCGCATAGGCATTGATCTTTGTATATTGATACAAAATTAAGAGTATATTTAGCCACATTTGAATAGATCTTTGTATATTGATACAAAATTTAAGGTAACGCTTCCTAATGGTATCGTACTTAGAGATACTTAAAAATGAAATGTGAAGTTCTGGCCTCTTGATATCAACCATCTTAAACTGTTTAGGATAGTTAAGGAAAACAAACTCTTAGTCATGCATGCATGTCACCTTGTTAGCTACTAAGACAGTCTATCACAGATATTCTCTAAGCTACTCAGTAATCAAGTTGTTAAGAGACAAGCAACATTTGCTTATCTAAATACAAGAGATAGATAGGGCATCTTCAAAAACCCCAAGAGATCTGCAGAATATGGCATTCAAAGATGTGGTCTTAAATTAAGATTTTTTTTTGATATCGTGACATATCAGCTCCTGACAGCACCCCCTATTCTACTCCAAGTAGAAGAAAAGCATCGAAGAATCTCCAATATGAGATGGTTGAATTAGTGGCAAGCCTATCTCTTGACATGTAAAAACTCCTTGCTTCAACTGCAGACAGACTGCTGTCCAAAAAGGACAAAACTTGGTAACAGGGAAGTCGACAGCCTAGCTCTGCCAAGACAGGGTAGGTTAGTCCTTCACAATCCCTGCTCTACAATAAATGTCTGTCAGAGAAACAGGACCAAAAGGCTGAAGACTGATGCTGGAATGTATGGAGAGAAAATGGGAACTGTCCAGGTAGTCACTGGTTTGTCATTTCTTAGTATTGGAAGCTGCAGGCCCTGCACTTCCTATACAATCAGATATATTTATCCTTCTCAGCTCTCTGAGGTGGTTGAAGAATAGACAGCTTGAGTCTCATAGCTAAATTTTGAGTTGTTTAGGAATCAAGAAGGCGTTCTAGATCTAAGAAGATGGTTATAATAGTGATGCAAGTTAGTATGAAAACTAAGTCAGTTATAGAACTTTAAACTCATGGAGATGGTTACAAGGTAGAAGGTTAAAGTCAGGGGCCAAATATGTATGAACTGGACATTGGGAAGGTATACTGGGCCATTTAACTCTCATAAATGTGGCATATTTAATTCTGCTGTTTTGTATAGAATTTACTGTTATAAGAGAAAGAACCATTTGTTGGAATGAAAAGAGAAGCTGTTGGGGGGGAAAGAGGGTGGAAGGGTGGGACAGGAAGGGGGAATAGGGAAGGGTTTGTGATTGAGATGTAACTTGAAAAAAAAATAAAGTACTTATAAAAAAAAAAAGAACTCAAGAAATTAAACACCAAGAACCCAAATAATTCAAATCAAAATGTGAAACAGAGCTAAACCAAGAGTTCATAAAAGAGGAATCTGTAATGGTGAGAGACACTTGAAGAAATGCTCACCATCCTTAATCATCAGAGAAATGCAACTCAAGACGACTCTGAGATTCCAGCTCACACCTGTCAGAATAGCTAAGATCAAAACTCAAATGACAGCACATGCTGGCGAGGTTGTGGAGAAAGGGGAACACTCTTCCATTGCTGGTGGGAGTGCAAACTTAAACAACGACTGTGGAAATCAGTCTGGCGATATCTTAGAAAATTGTAACAGTTCTACTTTAAGACCCTGCCATACCACTCCTGGGTATACATACAAACAATTCTTCATCAAACCACAAGGACATCTCTTCAATTATGTTCATAGCAGCTTTATTTATAATAGCTAGAAACTGGAAGCAACCCAGATGTCCCTCAACTGAGAAATGGCTTTAAAAACAACCTGTGGTACATTTACACAATGGAATACTACTCAGCTATCAGAAAAAATTAAATCATGTAATTTGCTGCCAAATGGGTGGAACTAGAAAAGCTCATCCTGAGTGAGCTAACCCAGACCCAGAAAGATCCACAGAGTATATATTCACTTATAACTGGATCTTAGCTATATACTACAGAATAACTATCCTACAACCAATAGACCAAAAGGAACAGGACTATAGAGTTTGTTACCTATTAGTGGGACATTTTTTGCCCTAGTGGAGCTGCCATGTAAGCCTCCAGTGCAAGAGGAAGCTCTTAGCCCTCATATGACTGCTAAACTGACAAGGGCTGGTATGTAGGTCACTCCACACTGGAGGAATAGTATAGGTGGGAGAAGGGAGAGAAAGTGAAAGGGCGGGGCGGGGGGGGGTTGAGGTTGGGGGCTGTGATGGAGATGCAACTTGAATTAATAGATAAAAAAGAGAAACATTAAAAAAACAAAACAAAGGATGTGTGGAGGTGTGTGACTGATGGTAGGCTATGAGGTTTAAAAACTCCACTCCATTTCCTGTTAGTCTTTCTCTGTCCATCTGTCTGTCCATCCGTCCGTCCGTCTGTCTGTCTGTCTGTCTTGTAGTTGTTGTTTTCATAGGAAAGCTCTCAGCCAGTGTCCTGCCTGGGTGTCTGCTACCATGCTCCTTGCCATGATGGAGATAGACTCTAACCCTGTGGAATTATAAGCCCCCGAATTAAATGCTTTCTTTAAAAAAAGAACTTTAATTAATAGTAATGAACTGTTTGAATACCTGGAGGAGTATCTGAAAGTTGTGTCCTAGATAGATTCCAAACTCTGGACAGATAGGCCTTAAAACCCCTGACACTTACTCTGGTTAATGGATCAGTCACATGATCATTTCCACCTGTGTATGAGAAAGGGATGGTAATAACACTTCCATCACTAAGTGAGAATAAAGTTGAGCCAGACAGACACAGGCCTTCCACCAGAGTCCTTGGAGGAAAGGAGATGTTCAGAATGTAACTTTTCTCCTCATCTCCTTCAAGAACAGAATAAAAATAGTTTTAGATCACTACAAGAATAGTAGATGAGAGTAAGAATAGAGTGCAAGGCCTTAGGGATTATCTATCTCGACCTAAGCATTTTGTAGACAGAGAGATGGAAGCATGAATAATGAAAGTTGGTTATAATGGAGAACTTTTCAAATAGAATGTTGTACTATCTCTTCTATACTTTATTTTTTCCTTTTTCCTGGAAAAGAATTTATTTATACACACAATGGCATATATTGCCTGCAGGCTGAAAATTAGATCAAATAAATTCTAAGTGTCATTGGATAATACATTCAAACAACCTTATACACTGGAGAATTGAAGCAAACTCACATTTTAGGGCATATTTTATGTATCAGGTGCTATATTTGTACCTTTCACTTGTTTTATTTCCCATACAATTCTTGGTTTGCAAACAAGAGAGAAAAATGAAGTCTATCTGCTAAATGGGCACTAAAGATGGGAAGTGACAGAGGTAACATTCGAACCAAAAAAATTTGAAGCAAGTCTACTTTAGTTCTGTAGCGCTCCAGATCATTCATCTGGTACCTCATCAAGAGTGTCATTTCCATGCACATTCAGCAAATGAAAAGATCACTGAGTATTAAAGCCAAGTCTCATTTAGGGCCTGGAGAAGATGCTATTTCCTTATAAATGAAATGGAGATGTGTAGAGCCCTGATGTTCATCTCTAGCAGTACTTGTACCTCAACTGATGCGCTCCATTGGCTGCATGAACTAAGGGATCTCAGATCATCAGATGAACAGTGGCTTGTCTGACCTGGGAACTGAGCAGAAAAATCAATTAGAGGAAAAGAACAGGCACTTGGGAATGCCTCTTTCCTGAGGGTTAGCAGACCTTGACATGACTAGAGGGGTTTGTAGCTGAGTTGAAGAGTTGCTAAGCAAAAAGAACATAGGGTTGTTAAATCTCTCCCATGTCACCACATGGAATAGAAATAAGGACGTGAAATAGAAGCTACAGAGAGTCTTGACATATAAGAGAAATTTTTTATTCCCCAAAAGTGAACAAAGATGAGAAGAAAAGCTTTTCAAGGTAGCTAGGTCCCTGCCATTGTATATTTATAAACAAAGTCTGCATGGTTGTCTTTAGAAGAAACTAGTGACATTTGAGCAACAGACAATTTACTATGAAAGACTATGAATTCTTTCTCTTAAAACTAGGGGGGGGGGCTCAGATGGCAATACAGCCAAGAAAACCAAGAACAATCTCTCCTTATGAAGTTCTTAAGGAAGCTACTTACAATACAAATATTGTAAATACTTTGTGATGGATTGGGTCACTGTTTTACCTTAAAAGAGAGCATCTGGTACAGCATGGTTGGAGCAGGGTAGAAACATGCAGGTTCCTATTTTCCAGCAAGTCCCAGTGGATCTTAACATCTCAAACTCCCTTGTTTGAGACATTGGCCATAAAAACATTGATGGCATGCTTGTTAGATATGCATGCAAGAAAGGAGAGGAGGTCTCAATAGCTAGACACTAAGTTGGCTACAGCATCAAAATCGTTTGTGTAGAAAGAACATGTAAGGAAGAGCCATGTGCATTTAAGTAATATTTTCACAAAGTGACCCTGCCCTACCTAGCAAAGTGGCAGGATTTATGGCCTGAACTACATACAATAGACTAAACTGGGAACTCCTACAAGGAAGAAAGGAAAATGATGCCTTCCACCTACATCTTCTTTTGACACTTACTAGTGGATACAGTGTAGAATGACCAATAAATAGAAGATGCAGTGAGTTGGAATTTTTGTGTTTTTCTTATTTCTGAGTGCCACATAATAATCATACATATGTATAGAGCACAAAGCATGTCTATTCTTGTGTACAACTTGAAATGATCAAATTGCATAGATAATTACTATCTATGTCATCTCAGGACATGCATAATATTTTTGTAGTGAGAACACTCCAACTCCTCTTTTCCAGAATACTTGGAATGTATACCAGGAAGTCAGTCTAATGCGTCTACTCAAAAATAAAACAGGCTACTTAGACAACACAGGTTTTCTTTCAGCAGAATATATTCTTGATTATTTTTGTGTTGTTCAACACATCTAAGCACAAAATGCGTGGCAGACACAGTGTTGAGGAAATGTTCAGTGAACATTGTCTGATCACAGCCACTATGGTATTTTGAGGCCAGTAAGTTCCCATGGTGGTGTGGGGATGGGGATGGGCTTCTTATTTTTTAAAAACATTTATTTATTCAAGTTACATCTTGATCACAGGCCCCTCCCTGTTCCTCTCCCAGTCCCACCATTCTACCCTCATCCCCTTCTACTTCATCTCCTTCTCCTGGGGTGAGGGGGACCCTACACATATCAAATCCCCTCAGTTCATCAATCACATGAGGGATTAGAGCTTACTTTTGCCCTGGGGGGCAACATGGCAGCCCATCTAGGATAAGGTGTTCCACTAACAGGCAACAGAGTCCATGACAGACACCTCCACCTCACCACTTGCTAAGGGATCTGTATGAAGGCCAAAATGCCTATCATCTATATATGTATGGGGTGGGACCTAAGTCTGGTCTATATTTGCTTCTTTTTTTTGGTTAGTGTTAGCCTAGATTGGTTGGTTCTGTTGATCTTTATGTGGTATTATTGTCCCCTCTGTGTCTCTATATTTCTCCTCTCCCTCTTATACATGACTTCCAGATCTCCACTTAATGTTTGGCTGTGTGTCTGAGGATCTGATTGGATCCACTGCTGGGTAGAGTTTCTTGTACGATAGTTATGCTAGGTTCCTGCTCCTTTGGGTCTGTGGGTTGTAGGATAGTTATCCTGTATTATATGGGTAAAATCAAGTTATAAGTGAGTACATGCCATGCATATCTTTCTTGGTCTGGGTTAGCTCATTCAGGATAAGCTTTTCTAGTTCCACCCATTTGGTTGTAAATTCCATGATTCCCTTGTTTCTGATAGCTGAGTAGTATTCCATTGTGTAAATGTACCACAGTTTTTTTTTTAAATCCATTCTTTGTTTGAAGGACATCTGGATTATTTCCAGTTTCTAACTGTTATGAATAAAGTTGCTCTGATCATAGTTGAAGCGATGTCCTTGTGGTTTGGTGAAGAATCTTTTGAATATATGCCTAAGAGTGGTATGTCTGGGTCTTGAGGTAGAACTATTCTCAGTTTTCTGAGATATTGCCAGATTGATTTCCAAACTGATTATACAAGTTTGCACTCCTACCAGCAACAGAGGAGTGCTTCTCTTTTACCACATCCTCCCAATATATGCTATCATCTAAGTTTTTGATCTTAGCCATTCTGATGTGTGAGAAGGAATCTCAGAGTCATTTTGAGTTACATTTCCCTGATAATTAAGGATGTTGAGTCTTTCTTCAAGTGTCACTCGGTCATTACAGATTCTTTTTTTTTGTGTGTGTGAATTATCAGTTTAGATGTGTACCTTGTTTTTTGATTGGATTATTTGGTTTCTGGGTATTTAATTTCTTGAGTTCTTTTTATATTTTGGATATTAGCCCTCTGTCAAATGTGGGGTTGGTGAAGATCTTTTCCCAGTCTGTAGGCTGCAGTTTTGTCCTAATAACAGTGTCCTTTGCCTTACAGAGGGTTTTCGATTTCAGAAGGTCCCATTTATTGATTGTAAGTCTTAGAGCCTGAGATACTGGTATTGTTTTCAGGAAGTTGTCACCTATGTCAATGAGTTCAAGACTTTTCCTCACTTTCACTTCTATTAGATTCAGTGTGTCCAGTTTTTTTAATGACATATGTTATCTATCTATCTATCTATCTATCTATCTATCTATCTATCTATCTATCTATTTTTTATTTCTCCAAGTTACATCTTAATCGCAATCTGCTCCCTACTGCTCTGGTCCCAACCTTCCACCCTCTTCCCCCTTAACCTCCCCAACCACTTCTTTTTTTTAAGTTTAAGGTATGTCTTTTTCCCCTCAACAGCTCTCCCCTTTCAGTCCAACAAATGGCTCTTTTTCTTATAACTACGAATACAATACAAAGCAACAGAAGTAATTAGGCCACAATTATGAGAATTATAAAGCTTAGCATACATTTCCAATGTCCAGTCCATATGTATTTGGCAACTGACTTTAACATTCTACTATTCAACCATCTCCATGAGTTTAAAGTTCTATATACTATCTCAGTTTCCATCCTAACTTGCATCACAATTTTAAAAATATCTTCTTAGATCCAGAACACCCTCTTAATTCCTAAACAACTCAAAATTTAACTATGAGACTCTTGCTATCTAGTCTTCAACCACATCAGAGACCTGAGAGGGATAACTATTTCTGATTATACAGGAAGTGAAGGGCCAGAAGCTTCCAAAACTAAGAAATGACATACCAGTGGCTGCCTGGACAGTTCTCAATTTCCCTCCATACATTAGAGCATCAATCTTCAGCCATTTGGCCCCGTTTCTCTGACAGACATTGTTTGTAAAGCAGGAATTATGGAGGACTTGCCTACCCTGTCTTGACAGAGCTAGGCTGTCGACTTACATGCCTCCAAGTTTTGTCCTGTTTGAACAGCATTCCGTCTACAGTTGAAGCAAGGGGATTTTCTTGCAGAGAGATAGGCTTGCCACTAATCCAACCATTTCAAATTGGAGATTCTTCAATGCTCATCTTCTAGTTGGAGTAGAATGGTGGTGCTGTCAGGATCTGACATGTCTCGATATAAAAAAAAATAAGTTCAGAAAACATCTTTGAATGTGATATTCTGCAGATCTCTTGAGGTTTTTGAAGATTGCCTATCTATCTTCTTATATTTGGATAAGCAAATGGTGCTTGTCTGTTAGCAATTTTATTTCTGATTAGCTTAGAAAAAAACTGTGCTAGACTTCCCTAGTACCTAAGAAAATGACATGCTTGAATGAATATTAGTTTGTATTTCTTAATTATCCTAAACAGTTTATGACAGTTGCTAACAAAAGGCCAAAACCTCACATTTCATTTTTAAGTGTTACCTAGGTACAATACCTTAAAAATAATTAAACTAAATTTTGTATTAATATACAAAGATCAATACCAATGTGGTCAAATATGATCTTAATTTTGTATCAATATACAAAGGTCAATGCAGATATAGCCAAATATAATCTTTTTTAATAATTTATTTTTTATTTCTTTAAGTTCTATCTCAATCATAATCCCCTCCCTTCTCCCCCCTCCAATCATACCCTCCCACCTTCTTCCCCCTCAACTCCCATTCTCTTCCCTTTCTTTTTTTAAGTTTAAGGTATATCTTTTTCCCCCCAACAGCTCGCCCTTTCAGTCCAACAAATGGCTCTTCCTCTTATACCAATAAATACAATACAAAACAACAGAAATAAATAGGCCACAATTATGAGAGTTATATGGCATAGCATACATTTCCAATGTCCAGTCCATATGTATTTGGCAACTGACTTTAACATTCTACTATGTAACCATCTCTATGAGTTTAAAGTTCTATATCTAACTCAGCTTTTATACTAACTTGCATCACAATTTTAAAAACATCTTCTTAGATCCAGAACACCCTCTTAATTCCTAAACAACTCAAAATTTAACTATGAGACTGTAGCTATCTAGTCTTAAACCACCTCAGAGACCTGAGAGGGATAAATATAATCTGATTATATAGGAAGTACAGGGCCCGCAGCTTCCAAAACTAAGAAATGACATACCAATGGTTGAATGGACAGTTCCCATTTTCTCTCCATACATTACAGTATCAATCTTCAGCCATCTGGCCCCGTTTCTCTGACAGACATTGATTGTAGAGCAGGAATTATGAAGGACTTAGCTACCCTGTCTTGGCATAGCTAGGCTGTCGACTTACATGCCTCCAAGTTTTGTCCTTTTTGGACAGCATTATGCCTACAGTTGAAGCAAGGGGTTTTTCTTGCCAAGAGATAGGCTTGCCACTAATTCAACCATCTCCCACTGGAGATTCTTCAATGCTCATCTTCTACTTGGAGTAGAATAGGGGGTGCTGTCAGGAGCTGACATGTCTCAATATCAAAAAATCTTAAGTAAAGAAAACATCTTTGAATGCCATATTCTGCAGATCTCTTGAGGTTTTTGAAGATGCCCTATCTATCTCTTATATTTAGATAAGCAAATGTTGCTTGTCTCTTAGCAACTTGATTTATGATTAGCTTAGAAAATAACTGTGATAGACTGTCATGTACCTAACAAAATGACAAGCTTGCATTAGTTTTCTTTTCTTAATTATCCTAAACAGTTTATGACGGTTGGTAGCAAAAGGGTGAAACTTTACGTTGCATTTTTAAACATTACTAGGTACAATACCTTTAAGAAGCGTTACCCTTAATTTTGTATCAATATACAAAGATCAATACCAATGTGGCCAAATATAATATTAACTTTGTATCAATATACAAAGATCAATACCTATGTAGCCCAATACAATCTTAATTTTGCATCAATATACAAGGGTAAATACCATTGTGCCCAAATATAATCTTAATTTTGTATCAATATACAAAGATCAATAGCAATGTAGTCCGATACTATCTTAATTTTGCATTAATATACACAACTCAATACCAATTTAGCCAAATATAATATTAAGTTTGTATCAATACACAGTTATAAGTGCATATTCAATAATCTGTCCTTTTTTCATGATCTGTCCTATATTATGTCTATGTCCCATTTTTTCTCAAGTCTGTTCACACCTACATAGGAGGGAAAGAGGGATACAGAAAAGAAAAAGAGAGAAGTCCCTGGGTCTAACCTCCAAAACCCATTTAACAAGACCATTTAACAGCTTGTAGTCTCTTTCCCTAAATAAGAAGATTTTCTATTATCCATCAAATGACCAAAGAGGGGAAACCACCCTCCCCACCTTCTGTGGATGGGAAGTCGCTCTCTTAAAATGACTTCCTGCTGATTTGGGATGTAGTAAACCTGTTTGGGGCCCAAATAAGAATGGAAAAATGGTTAAAAATGTTAATAGAATTATTTGATGTTCAGTCCTTTTGTGCTCAGCTATTTCAATGTCCTAAGAAGTTCGTAGTCTGAATTTCAGGGCTTTACTGGATTTCTGGCTGGAGCAGTCTGTGGAGCTGAACAATCTTAGTGATTTTGAGTTGTTGTGGTTGTAGACTTTTGAGGAAACAGCTATTGAGGAAGTCTGCAAGGCTGGATCTTCTGAGCTACTTGTCTTCTTTGGTTTCTGATCTGTTTTGTTCTGAGGTTTCCATTGTCCACTTGTCCCTGGATTCCTTGGATGGATGCTTTAAATCTCCTGGAAAGATAAGAACAGAGCCCTGCCCTAATCCTAACTCTGGGACACTACTTTTTTTGGGGGGAAGTTAGGTAATATTTTTCCTGGAGCCAATTTGGTTTTTTGACAATATTTAAAGTATTATCTTTCAATTCGGATTAAAGAAGAAATTATTTTGATATTTTGGAGGTAAACAAACCCTTTAGTGTATATATTTTGAGATCTTAAAGGAGAATTTGTTTGAATTTCAGCATGCCTCTTGTAAGTAGCTTTTAAACTTAAATCCTTCCAAATCTTATGTGCCTTTCTCTGCATTATAAGTATTGGGATCAAAGACATGTGGTTTCCAACTGATGGGATTAAAGATGTGCTCCATCACCCCTGGATCAATGTTTTTCTCTATTTATAGCTTTTTTGACCTTGAGCTCTGAAATCTGCCTGTTTCTGTCTCCAGTGTGTTGGGATTAAGAGTGTATTCTTCTCAAATGATGGAATTAAGGGCGTGTACCATCACCACCCTGTTCCTTGTAACTCTAGAATTTATAAGACAACAACTCTATAGTGATCCTCCTGTCTCTGCTGGACTTGAAGGCATGGGCTAACAACGCATTTCATGTATTTTACCTTAGCTCCAAGTTTTTTCAACTCTGGGAGGTTCAGAAAACCAGGTTGAAAAGCAGTAACCTTTAATTTATTTACAGTATGTTAAACCTGTTACATGCTTTTTAATGCCAAACCATGAAAATATGCTATATATTTACAAAAAAAACCAAAACTTTTAAGCTGCTATCAAGTTTGTGTAATCTATGTGACCACCTGCAGTCTAACATTCTAATCTGAAATTAAGGCCATTTTCCTTTCATGCCAGTAAGGAAAGTATACCTTTGGTAAATTATAGTTTGAAAATTTTATATTGTATTTTTATTATATTTTTAAGCTTATTAATTCATTTCTTTTCTTTTTTTATAAATAAATTTATTTATTTATTGCTTCAGGTTATATCTCCATCATATTGTCCTCTTTCCCCCCTTCTCAGCCCTGCCCTCCCACCTTCTACCCCCTAACACTTCCATACCACCCCTCTGGAGTGGAGTGACCCTACATAACAGTTCCTCACTCCAGTTCAGAAGTCATATGAGGGCCAAGAGCCTCCTCATACACTGGGGGACTACAAGGCAGTACCACCAGTGAAAAGTGTCTCATTGCCAGGGAGAGAAAACCAACCAACCAAACGAACAAACAAAAAAATAAATAAAAAGTCTTCCATTGATTCTTCCATCCCTGAGATCCTGTCTTCCACCTCTTGTATCCTATTTTTGATACTCATATCTGTAGTTCCTGTTCTCTTCCCTTGATTCCCCATTTCCACTTTTAACTCTGACTGTGTTTTCTTTATTGTTTCCATTTCCATTTTCATGTCTTGAATGATTTTATTTGTTTTGTACATTTTCTGCTCCAATTTGCTTGTCTTTTCCTGGAAATCTTTCATTGCCCTGTTTTTTCCTGTTCAAGTTGAGCCACATTGTCTTGGAGCTCTCTGATGGTATTATCCATTGCTTTCAGTTGTGAAATTGTGGCTTTTTTGAATTCCTTTATAGACTTAAATTCTTCTTGAAGGGACTCTATCACTTTCCATAATGTAGAATTGTCATCGTTTTCATGTGTTTCAGCTGTGGTGAGGTGGTCAGGATTTGATGAACTAGCATAGTTGTGTTTTGTTGGAGTCATGTCTCCCTGGTTTCTGTTTTTTTTCTCGGATCTTTGGCCATTTGGATGTTCTTAGCTGTCTGCCTGTTGTCTTGTGGGCTTGGATCCAAAGGGGGTGCTTTGGTGTAGCAGTCGAATTGCTTGGTGATCTGTTGCTGCTTACAGGGGGATCTCAGGGTCAATGTGCATCTAATAGCCAGACGCACTGTGAGCTCATGCAGCCTATTCCCAAGCAATGAGGAATGGCCCGGGATTGTTTCACTGCTCCCAAGACAGAGGTCTCTATGTTGCACATTGAGTGTTCAGCCTGAAGTGGCTTTGGTGGTATGGCCCTGTGTGTCCAGGCACAGATTCTGTGGACTTTGGCAGTCTGAAGGCCTGTTGGAGTCTTGAGAGCACCTGACTCTGCCCCTGTAAGGTGAGTCACTCAGCAGTGCCTTCCAGGTCGAAACCTCACTGATCCAGAGGGTGCAGCAATATATACTTAAGCTCTGGTTCTCCACTGGGAGGGCCCGTACTAGCCAAAAAGTCTGATAATAATAATAAAGTTTGCCGAGGGTTGGACCCTCTCGTGGGTAAATCCACCTTCACCTCCTGTAGCCTTTTTTGCCACTCTCACATCCCCGCCTATGTGTATATGGCGCTGGCTTTGGATACTGGAAAATGGGGCCACTGTCATCCAAGTTCCCGTATACTACAGTAGAGCATAACGTGCGGCTGGAAGGGTATTCTGCAACTCAATCCAGCTGCAGAATTTTTTTTCTTAATGACTGTAAATCCAATAGGGGTGCCTGTTTAGCACCCTTCTGGGGGCACACAGGTATGCCTGGGCTTTCCAAATGCAGCTGTGGACTTGCTGGCTACTGGGCTGATGCCTGGTGGAACCCTCAGCTGCTGCGCACCCCATAGAGCTGCTAAGAATGTGTGGCACTCCCATGGGTCCAAAACCTTTCGCTAAATAGCCGGAATGCCTGCATGGGATCTGGGGGGCCCAGTAGGCTGGTGAGTAACCCTGTGTGGGGTCTGAATCTGCCCGCTGGGTATTAGAGTGGATCTTACTTGGTGTCCTTCCTGGTGGAGGTTCCCGATTCCTGGATTCAGTGGCTTCTGTGCATGTCTGAGAGTGGGAGGGAGAGTCCTTCCCAGGGACTTTTAGTGGTCTCTGGGTAGCTGGGTGAAACCCAGGTTGGTTCAGTCACTCAGATTTTTTGCACAGCACCTTATAACTTTGTGGCTTTGTGTCCCCATGGGCCACCACCATCTTGGATCCCCCCCTTAATTCTTTTCTTAAAAAAGTATTATTTACTTCTAGAACATAGTTTCCTCCATCCTCCCCTCCTGGCCCCTCCCTCCTTCCCTCCCTCCATCCCTCCCTCCCTTAATCTCTGTTCCTCTTCTTGGTATTGTCCTTCTCCTCAGATGAGTTGGGCCCTCACATTTCATACTCCCTCAGATCTTGCGTCATATGAGGGCTAAGAGCTTCCACTTGTACTGGAGCGTGATAAGGCACACCATCTAGGGTGTGGTGTTCCACTAACCTGCAACAGATTGCATGACTCACTGGTGGGTAAAAATTTTCCTAGGATAGATATGCTAGGTTCCTATCTATTTGGGTGTGCGGGTTGTAGGATAGTTATCCTGTGATGTATGGTTAATATTCATTTATAAGGGAATACATACCATGTTTACCTTTCTGGGACTGTGTCAGCTCACTTAGGATGAGCTCTTCTAGCTCCATCCATTTGGTTTCAAATTGCATGATTTCCTCATTTCTGATCGCTGTATAGTATTCCATTGTGTAAATGTACCACAGTTTTTTTTTTTTTTTTTTTTTTTTTATCCATTCTTCAGTTGAAGGACATCTGGGTTGCTTCCAAGTTCTGGCTATTACAAATAAAGCTGCTATGAACATTGTTGAAGCAATGTCCTTGTGGTTTCATTTTGAATCCTTTGGATATATGCCCATGAGGGGTATGGCTGGGTCTTGAGGCAGACTTATTCCCAATTTTCTAAGATATCTCCAGATTGATTTCCAAAGTGGTTGCACAGTTTGCAGTCCCACCAGCAATGGGAGAGTGTTCCCTTTTCTCCACATCCTTGCCAGCATGTGCTATCATTTGAGTTTTTGATCTTAGCCATTCCAACAGGTGTGAGATGGAATCTCAGAGTTGTTTTAAGTTGCATTTTCCTGATGACCAAAGATGTTGAATATTTCCTCAAATGCCTCTGAGCCTTTAGAGATTCCTCTTCTGTGAATTCTCGGTTTAGGTCTGTACCACATTTATTGATGGGGTTATTTGGTTTTCTGGTGTTTAATTTCTTCAGTTCTTTATATATTTTGGATATTAGCCCTCTGTCGGATGTTGGGTTGGTGAAGATCCTTTCCCAGTCTGTAGGCTGCCATTTTGTTCTAAGGACAGTGTCCTTTGTATTACAGAAGCTTATCTATTTTATAAGTTCCCATTTAGTGATTGTTTGTTTTAGTGCCTGAGCTATTGGTGTTCTATTCAGGAAGTTGCTACCAGTGCCAATGAGTTCAAAGCTTTTCCCCACTTTTTCTTCTATTAATGTTAGTGTGTCCAGATTTATGTTGAGGTCCTTGATCCATTTAGACTTAAGTTTTGTACAGGGTGATAAGTTTGGGTCTATTTGCATTTTTCTACATGTTGACATCCAGTTAGATCAGCACCATTTATTGAAGATGCTTTCCTTTTTCCATTGTATGTTTTTGGCTTCTTTATCAAAAATTAAGTGACCATAGGAGTGTGGGTTTATTTCTGGGTCTTTGATTCGATTCAGTTGGTCAACTGGTCTGTTTCTATACCAGTACCATGCTGTTTTTATTACTATTGCCCTCTAGTACAGCTTTAAATCTGGGATAGTCATACCTCCAGATGTTCTGTTATTGTCCATGATTTATTTAGCTATTCTGGGTTTTTTGTTATTCCATATGAATTTGAGAATTGTTTTTTCCAGGTATGTAAAGAATTGACTTGGTATTTGGATAGAAATTGCATTGAATATTGCTGTATATTGCTTTTGGTAGGATGGCCATTTTTATTATGTTGATCCTACCTATCCATGAGCAAGGGAGATCTTTCCATCTTCTGATATCTTCTTCAATTTCTTTCTTCAGGGACTTGAAGTTCTTATCATACAGGCCTTTCACTTGCATGGTTTGAGTTATCCCCAAGTATTTTATATTATTTTTGGCTATTGTGAATGGTGTTGAGTCCCTTATTTCTTTTTCAGCCCATTAATCTTTTGTGTAAAGATGTGATACTGATTTTTTGAATTGATTTTGTATCCTGACACCTTGCTGAAAGAGTTTATCAGCTGTAGGAGTTTTCTGGTGGAATTTTTGGGGTCACTCATGAATACTATAATATCATCTGCAAATAGGGATAGTTTGACTTCCTTCCAATTTGTCCCCTTGATCTCCTTTAGTTGTCTTATTGCTCTAGCTAAAACTTCAAATACTATGTTAAAGAGATATACAGAGAGTGGGCAGCCTTGACTTGTTCCTGATTTTAGAGGAAATGATTTAAGTTTCTCTCAATTTAGTTTGATATTGGCTATTGGCTTGTGGAAAACTGCCTTTATTATTTTTAAGTATGGTCCTTATATGCCTGATCTCTCCAAAACTTTTAACATGAAGGGGTGCTGTATTTTGTCAAAAGCCTTTTCAGCGTCCAATGAGATGACCATGTTTTTTTTCTTTCAGCTTGTTTATGTGGTGGATTACACTGATGGATTTTCTAATGTTGAACCAGCCCTGCATCCCTGGGATGAAGCCTACTTAATCATGGTTTATGATACTTTTGAAGTGATCTTGGATCTGGTTTGCAAGTATTTTATTTTATTTTATTTATTTTTTTATTTTTGGTTTTTCGAGACAGGGTTTCTCTGAATATCTCTGGCTGTCCTGGACTCGCTTTGTAGACCAGGCTGGCCTCCAACTCACAAAGATCCGCCTGCCTCTGCCTCCCAAGTGCTGGGATTAAAGGCGTGCGCCACCACTGCCCGGCTTTGCAAGTATTTTATTAAGTATTTTTGCATGCATGTTCATAAGGGAAATTGGTCTGTCTGTAATTTTCTTTCTCTGTTGGGTATTTGTGAGGTTTAGGCATCAGGGTGACTGTGGCCTCATAGAATGTGTTTGGCAGTATTCCTTTTTTTTTTTTTTCTATGTTGTGGAAGAGTTTGAAGAATATTGGTGTTAGCTCTTCTTTGAATGTCTGGTAGAATTCTGTGCTGAAACCATCTGGCGCTGGGCTTTTTTTGGATGGGAGACTTCTAATGACTTTTTCTATTTCCTTAAGGGTTATATGACTGTTGAATTTGTTTACCTGTTCTTTATTTAAACTTGGTAGGTCAAATCTATCAAGAAAATTGTCCATTTCATTTAGGTTTTCCAATTTTGTGGAGTACAAATTTTTGAAGTAGGACCTAAGGATTCTTTGGATTTCCTCGATGTCTGTTTTTATTTCCCCCTTTTCATTTTTGATTTTGTTGATTTGGGTATTTTCCCTGTGCCTTTCAGTTAGTTTAGCTAAGGGCTTGTCTATTTCGTTGATTTTCTCAAAGAACCAACTCTTGGTTTTGTCAAATCTTTGTATTGTTCTCTTTGTCTCTAAGTTATTGATTTCAGCTCTGAGTTTGATAATTTCCTCTCATCTTCTCCTCTTGGGAGTGTTTGCTTCTTTTTATTGTAGTTCTTTCAGTTGTGCTTTTAGGTAGCTAGTGTGGGAACTCTCCAGTTTCTTTTTGAAGGCACTTAGTGCTATAAACTTTCCTCTTAGCACTGCTTTCAATGTGTCCCATAAGTTTGGGTATGTTGTGCCTTTATTTTCATTGAGTACTAAGAAGACTTTAATTTCTTTTTTTTATTTCTTCCCTGATCCAGAGGTCACTGAGAAGAGAATTGCTCAGTTTCCATGTTTTTGCAGACTTTCTGTTGTTTTTGATATTGTTGAAGTCTAGCTTTATTTTGTAATGATCTGATTAGTTACAAGGTACAATTTCATTTTTTCTGTATCTGTTAAGGCTTGCTTTGTGACCAACTATATGGTCGATTTTGGAGAAGGTTCTGTGAGGTGCTGAGAAGAATATATATTCTTTTGTTTTGGGGTGAACTGTTCTGTAGCTATCAATTAGGTCCATTTGATTACTGACATCTGTGAGGTTCATTATTTCTCTGTTTGGTTTCTGCATCATTGATCTGTCCAGGGTTGAGAGTGGTGTGTTGAAATCTCTCACTCTACTATTAATGTGTGAGGTTCAGTGTTGGATTTGAGCTTTTTTAACAATTGTGGGTGGTCTTATATTTGGGGCATAGACATTCAGTATTGAGATTTCATCTTGGTGGATTTTTTCCTTTGATGTGTATGTAGTGTCCTTCTCCATCTCTTTTGATTAATGTTGGTTGAAAGTTATTAGTTACTAGAATGGCTATTCCAGCTTGCTTCTTGGGTCCATTTACCTGGTATATCTTTTTCCAGCCCTTTACTTGGAGATAATGTCTATCTTTTTTGCTGAGGTATGTTTCTTGTAAGCAGCAGAATGTAGGATTCTGTTTTCACATCTATTCTGCTAGCCTGTGTCTTTTTATTGGGGAATTGAGTCCATTGATGTTGAAATATATTAATGACCAGTGATTCTTACTTCCTGCCATCTTAATGTTGTTAGAAATAGTGTGTGAGTGAATTTCTTGTGGTCTTGCTGCAGACACATTATTTACTCCCTGTGCTTTCTTGCTTGTAGTTAACCTCTTTGGGTTGGAGTTTTCCTTCTAACATTTTCTGCAGAGCTGGATTTGTACATAGATCTTGTTTGAATTTAGCTTTGTCATGGAATATCTTGTTTTCTCCATCTATGTTGATTGATAATTTTGCTGGGAATAGTAGTCTGGCCTAGTGTTTGTGGTTTTTTAGGGTCTGCAAGATGTCTGTCCAGGCCCTTCTGGCTTTTAGCAACTCTGATGAAAAGTCAGGTTGATTCTGATAGGTTTCCCATTATATGTTACTTGAATCTTTTCCTAGCAGCTTTTAATATTCTTTCTTTGTTCTGTACATTTAGTGTTTTGATTATTATGTGATGGTAGGATTTTCTTTTCTGGTCTAATCTATTTGGAGTTCTGTAAGCTTCTTGTACAGTTCTTTGAATCTCTTTTTAGATTTGGGAAATTCTCTTCAATGATTTTGTTGAAGATATTTTCTGGTCCATGGAGCTGGGAATCTTCTCTTTCTTCTCTTCCTAATATTCTGAGATTTTGTCTTTTCATAGTGCCCTTGATTTCTTGAAAGTTTTATGTCAGGACTTTTTTAGATTTTACATTTCTTTGGCAGATGTATCAATTTCTTCAATTTTATCCTCTGTGCGTGAAATTCTTTCTTCCATCTCTTGTATTCTGTTGTTGATGCTAGTGTCTGTAGTTCCTATTCTTTTCTTAAGGTTTTCCAGTTCTATGGATGTCTCAGATTATATTTTCTTTATTGCATCAATGTCAACTTCCCTTTTCAGGTCTTCTATTCCTTTAAGTGCTTTGTTCATTTCCATCACCTCTTTTGCAGTACTTTGTTGTTGTTCTCTGAGATATTTTATTTCCTCATTTAAGCCTTCTTTTATTAATATAAACATGGGGTTAAGGTCATTTTCCTTCGTTTCAATCATGTTTAGGTGTCCAGTGTTGTCTGTAGCATTAAAGCTAGGTTCTGTATACAACATACACCTTTTTTTTTTTTTTTTTTTTTTTTACCGTGTTCTTGCACTGACTGTTTGTCATCTGATTGACCCGGGTGTTGTCTGTTTGTTTTTGTTGTCAATTGACCTTTGTGCTCAGGAAAACTCCCTCTTTTGGGAGGGTTGGGTGATCCTGAGATCCTGATGTCCATCTCCAGATGGTGGGTAGGTTCCTGTAAGAGACTGACTCTCAGAGAGTGACTGTAGTTCTCTTCAACTGGTTTTGACCCAGTTGGACCAATATGCAGGGGATTGGAGTGGGGGGAGGCTATCCTATGAGAACCTGGGAGCTGGCAGGTCTCCTCAGAAAGGGAGGTAGATTTGTGATTGGGCCTGTGTTCTCCCCTCACTGACACAATTTTTCTGGTTCAGCATCTAGGCAGGGAGCTCCACCCAAAACAGGTGCCAGCCTCAGTGTGCCTGTTGCTGACTGCCTCAAATGCTTAGGTGCTAGGGTAAGTGACCTACCTCAATGTTTGTGGAGAACACACAGTAGTGTGCTCTGTTTGCAGTTCATCTTGTCTCCTAATTGCTTTGCTGTGACTGGGTTAGGTCTCTGCTACTCAGCTACAGTGCACACTGTGCCTCCATGTTGGGAACTCTGGAAAGAAAATCTTACTTACTTTTGTTCTTGTGATCCAGCTCTTTTCTCTTTTGGGTGTACAGATCCAAGTGCAGGCTGGATATCAGGTAGACAGTTGTGGCCACTGATCTGTGGCTGAAGCCGTGGCTGGATCCGCTCATTGACTAGATGTGCTCTACCCAGCCCTCCTTTCCAGATGGGTGACTGAGGTGATTGATTTCAGGGTGGTGTTCCCAGGAACTCCATGAGCTGTTTTGTGTGTTGACCAGTTTCAGTGTTTGCTGCAGAAATTCAGTCACTGTCTGTGTGTCACAGTCAGCTGCGGGACCTCACATTCACTCCATATTGACTAATCTCATTCCTCTACTACTTAGAAACAATGCTCTATGGTTGGCATCATCTTGGTCTCCCAGTGTGCCCAGTTTTATGTTGAGGACTTCCATCCACTTGAATTTAAGTTTTGTGCAGGGTTATAAGCATGGTTCTATTTGCATTCTATTACCTGTTGACATCCAATTAAACCAGCACCATTTGTTGAAGATGCTTTCCTTTTTCCCTTTGTATGGAAATTAAGTGACCATAGAGGTGTGGGTTTCTTTCTGGGTCTTTGATTCAATTCCATTGATCCACAGATTTGTTTCTATACCAGTACCATGCTATTTTTATTACTATTGCTCTGTAGTACAGCTTGAAATCAGAGATGGTGATACCTCCAGATATCATACAGGATTGTTTTCACTATCTGGGTTTTTTGGTTTTCCATATGAAGTTTAGAATTGTTCTTTTAAGGTCTGTAAAGAATTGTGTTGATAGTTTGATAAGAATGGCTTTGAATCTGTATATTGCTTTCCATAAGATGGACATTTTTATTATGTTGATCCTACTTATCCATGAGGATGGAATTTTTTTTCATCTCCTGATATCTTCTTCAATTTCTTTCCTTGTGTTCATGTTGTACATGTCTTTTACTTGCTTGGTTAGAGTTACCCCCAGGTAATTTATATAGTTTATGGCTATTGTGAAGTGTGTTATTTCCATAATTTCTTTCTTGGCCCATTTATCTTTTGTGTAAAGAAAAGCTACTGATTTATTTTTTAATTAATTTTGAATCTAGCCCCATTGCTGTTTATCAGCTGTATAAGTTCTCTGGTGGAATTTTTGGGGTCACTTATGCATACTATCATATCATCTGTGAATAGGGAGACTTTGATTACTTCCTTTGCAATCTGTATCCCCTGGATCTCCTTTAGTTGTCTTATTTCTCTAGCTAGAACTTCAAGTACTATGTTGAAGAGATACGGAGAGAATGGACATCCTTGCCTTGTCTCTGATTTTAGTGGAAATGTTTGAGCTTCTCTCCATTTAATTTGATGTTGGCTACTGGCTTTATTATGTTTCATTATGCACCTTTTGTATGCCTGATCTTTCCAAGACTTTTTAACATGAAGGGGTTGTTGGATTTTGTCGAATGCCTTTTTGACATCTAATGGGATATTCATGCATTTATTTCTTTCAGTTTGTTTATATGGTGGATTACATTGATGGATTTTTGTATGTTGAACCACCCCTTCATCCCTGGGATTAAGCCTACTTGATCATGATGTATGATACTTTTGATGTGTTCTTGGATTTGGTTTGTAAGTATTTTATTGAGTATTTTTGCATCAATATTCATAAAGGTCATTGGTCTGAAATTCTCTTTATTTGTTGGGTCTTTGTGTGGTTTAGGTATCAGGGTGACTGTGGGCTCATAGAATGAGTTTGGCAGTGTTCCTTCTTTTTCTCTTTTGTGGAAGAGTTTGAGAAGTATTGATATTATCTCTTAGAATGTCTGGTAGAATTCTGTGCTGAAACCATCTGGCCCTGGGCTTTTTGGTTGGGAGATTTTAATGATTGGTTCTATTTCCTTAGGGGTTATACTGCTGCTTAATTTGTTTTCTTGATTTTGAGTTAACCTTGGTATATGGAGTCTATCAAGAAAATTGTCCATTTTGCTTACGTTTTCCAATTTTGTGGAATACAGGTTTTTGAAGTAAGACCTAAAGTTTCTTTGGATTTCCTCAGTGTCTGTTGATATTTCCTCCTTTTCATTTCTGATTTTGTTGATTTGGATATTTTCTCTCTGCTTTTCAGTTAGTTTGGGCAAATATTGTTTATTTTGTTGATTTATCAAAGAATCAGCTCTTGGTTTTGTCAATTCTTTGTATTGTTCTCTTTGTTTCTAAGTTATTGATTTCAGCCCTGAGTTTGATGATTTCTTGCTTTCTGCTGCTCTTGAGACTGTTTGCTTTTTGTTTGTTCTAGTGCTTCCAGTTGTGCTGTTAAGTTGCTATAATATGAGTTGTCTCAAATTTCTTTTTGAAGGCAGTAATGCCAGAAACTTTCCTCAGCACTGCTTTCACTGTGTTCCATCAGTTTGGCCATATTGTGCCTTTGCTTTCATTGAGTTTTAGGAAGTCTTTGGTTTCCTTCTTTATTGTTTCCTGACCCAATGGTCATTGAGTAGAGAGTTGTTCAGTTTCCATGTATGTGTAGGCTTTTTGTTACTTCTGTTGTTGGAGTCCATGGTGATCCAATAAGATATAAGGGATTATTTCAATTTTCTTATATTGGTTGAGATTTACTTTCTGACTGACTATGTGGTCAAATTATAGACAGTTCCACTAGGTGTTGAGAAGAAGGTAAATTTTTTGTGTCTGGGTGAAGCATTCTGGAGATATCTGTTAGGTTCATTTGTTTCATGACCGTTGTTATTTACATTATTTTTCAGTTTGGTTTCTGTCTTGATAACCTGTCCATTAGTGTGAGAGGGGTGTTGAAATTTCTCACTATTAACATGTGGTTTAAGGTTTAGTAATATTAGTAATTTCAAATGTGGATGCCCTTGAATTTGGGGCATAGATGTTCAGTATTGAAATGTCACCTTGATGAATTTTTCCTTTTATGAGTATATAATGTCCTTCTCTATCTTTTTTTATTAATTTCAGTTGAAAGTCTATTGTGGTAGGTTTAGTGTTAGCATATAATAGCATGGGGATGGCAAAAGCCTGGACTTTAAGATAAAAGACTTACTTCCAAAGTGACATATCCTTGGGAACTCACCAAGGACAAGGATCTCTTTGATCTTAGGGCTAGGGGCAGGACATGGCCCCTGAAGTGTCTGCCCTCTGGAGGTCTCCTGTCATTTCGTAGCCCTCTTTGAAAAACATCTGAATGACATGCCCTGAGGCACCTGCCCACATTTGTGTACCATCTCTGAATTCACAATTCACGCCCCTCTGCAAAGAGCATTTTTGAAAAAGACTGAGCCCAGGGGCATAACTTGAAAAGTGCACGAGGGCCAAATATGTATAAACTGGACATTGGGAAGGTATATTGGGCCATTTAACTCTCATAAATGTGGCATATTTATATCTGTTGTTTTGTATAAAGTTACTGTTATAAGAGAAGGAACCATCTGTTGGACTGAAAGGGGAAACTTCTGGGGGAAGAGGGTGGAAAGGTGGGATTGGAAGGGGGAATAGGGAGGGGTTTGTGACTGAGATGTAACTTGAGAAAAAAAAAGTATTTAAAAAAAAAAAAAGAAAAGTGCACAAAAGCTTCTACCAACAGGTAAAGATATTTAAGACAGGATTCATATGGCAGAGGACTGACACTCTCTCCTGTTCCTGACTCACTCAGCAACATTTTCCTCTACCATCAGAAAAACACGCATCACAATTTCATCGGAAAGTTTCACCCTCTGATGTTGACCTGTTTAGGTGTCCTGTCTGGAAAGGAGATAAATTCCCTCTGAGATTCAGGGGTGCTTACTGGCAGAGCTCCAGGACTTCAGGCCTTTACAGGCCATAAGCATCTGAATAGGTGAGCTGCCTAGGAAACTTTCATATGTTAATTGGTCTTTTTTTTTCTGTTTCTACAAACTTTATTTTTTAAATTAATTAATTAATTTATTACTTCAGGTAACATCTCCATCACAGTGTCCTCTTTCTACCCCTACTAGTCCTGCCCTCCCACTCTCTACCTCCTATCCCTTCCATCCCACTCCTCTGGAGTGGAGTGTCCCTATATAACAGTCCCCCATCCCAGTTCAGCAGTCATATGTGGGCCAACAACCTCCTCATACACTGGGGGCATACAAGGCAGCACCATTAGGGAAAACTGTCTCACTGACAGGAAAAAAATGTCTGTGTTCATGTTTCCTTTGGTGCATTCATTGCACTATAGTTATCCTGTACTATATGGCTAAAATCTGGTTATAAGTGAAAGGATGCATTGTGCATCCTTCTGAGTCTGGGTTAGCTCACTCAGGATGAGCTTCTCTAGTTCCATCCATTTGGCTGCAAATTGCATGATTTCATTGTTTCTGGTAGCTGAGTAGTATTCCATTATGTAGATGTACCACAGTTTTTAAATCCATTCCTCAGTTGAGGGACATCTGGGTTGTTTCCAGTTTCTAGCTATTACAAATAAGGCTGCTATGAACATGGATGAGGAAACTTCCTTGTGATTCGGTGAGGAGTCATTTGGATGTATACCCAGAAGTGGTATGGCTGGGTCCTGAGGCAAAGCTATTCCAAGTTTTCTAAGATATCACCAGACTGACCTCCATAGTGGTTGTACAAGCCTGCACTCCCACCAGCAATGGAGGAGGGTTCCCCTTTCTCCACACCCTCACCAGCATGTGCTGTCATTTGAGCTTTTGATATTAGCCATTCTGACAGGTGTGAGATGGAATCTTAGGGTCATCTTGAGTTTCATTTCTCTGATGATTAATGATGCTGAGCATTTCTTCAAGTGTCTCTCAGCCATTAGGAATTTCTCCTTTGTGAATTCTCTGTTTACATCTGTTCCCCATTTTTTGATTGGATTATTTGGTTTCTTGGTATTTAATATCTTAAGTTCTTTGTAAGTTATGGATATTAGCCCTCTGTCAGATGTGGGGTTGGTGAAGATTTTTCCCAATCTGTAGGCTGCCATTTCGTTCGAATGACAGTGCCTTTTGCCTTACAGAGGCTTTTCAGTTTCATGAGGTCCCATTTATTGATTGTTGGTCTTAGATCCTGAGCTGTTTGTGTTCTGCTAATTGGTCTTAAGACCAGAAAGGTGATTTCTGTTTGATAAACTATCTTAGAATCTGGCAAATGAAATTCAGAGACTTTAAAACTAAAAAATTGTATGAAGAACAGCCATCCATCAGGACCCATGCTCAGAGAAAAATATCCTTTTGAGAAACCTTAGGTTAATGTTAGAAGTTTTAGGTGCTTGGTTTCAGAGTTAGGGTTTGGATTTAAGATTTAGGAATTTTATAGACAATTGTTAAGTATTAATAAATGTATGTGTGATAAATAAAAATCTACAGTTACAGTCTATTTTATTTGATATTAGGATGGCTACTCCCATTTGCTTCCTGGGACCGTTTGCTTGGAAAATGTTTTTCCAGCTCAGAGAAGTTCTTTCTGAATGTAGGAAGCATCTGGAGGCCTGAAGCTGAGTCTGAGTATCCCTGGGGCTCAGCAGATGCCTTTTAGGAGAAGCTCTCTCAGAAATGCACCTAGTTTCTGGGGCCTGGGAAACTAACATATACATGCAGAAGTATTAGAATTACACATGACTTATAATGGAGACTCATCTACAAATCCAGTCCTATAGAGGGTGCTAGAAAGAAAACTCCAACTTAAGATGACTGACCACACAGGATTCAACAACCATTGATCATTGATATCTCTCAATCAATGAGATTGATAGGTGTGATTTCTTCTTTTTGTTTTAGAAATTTCAGGTGGGCTATTAACATTAACATTAATAGAATGGATGCAAAACCAAGATCCAGCCTTCTTCTGCATTCAAGAAACACACCTCAACATCAAAGATAGGCATTAACTCAAGATAAAGGGTTGGAAAAATATATTTCAAACAAATGGACAAAATAAACAAACTGTTGTATCCATTTGAACATCTAAGAAAATAGGCTTCAAACTAAAAACTAATCAAGAGAGGTAGGGTAGGACACCACAGACTTATCAAAAGAAATACACCAGTAGAACATTGTGCTTATTAACATCTATACCATAAAATCAAGGGAACCCCTGTTTGTAAAAGAAATACTACAACTTAAATCACATACTGACTCTCACACACTGATAGTGGGATACTTCAATAACCCACTCTCACCAATAGACAGGGCATCTAGACAACAACTAAACAGAGAAATTCTAGAACTAAGAGACTTTATAAAATAAATGGACCTAACAGATGTTTACAAAATATTTCACACAAACACAAAAGAATATACATTCTTCTCTGCACCTCATGGAACTTTCTCTAAAATTGACAACCTGCATAGACACAAAGCAAGTCTCAACCAGATACAAGAAAATTGAAATAGCTAGTTATATTCTATTAGATCACCATGGACAAAGCCTAGATATTGGCAACAACAGAAACAAGAGAAAGCTTACAAATTCATTGAAACTGAAAAACTCAGCACTGGATGAAAATAGATCAAAATAGAAACAAGAATAACAAAAAATTATTAGAAGTTAATGAAAATGAATAAATAGTATCCCCAAATATATGGGACACAATGAAAGCAGTACTAAAAGACAAGTTCATAACACTAAGTGCCTACATAAGATACTGGAGAGGTATCATACTAGCAACTTAATACCACACCTGAAAGTTCTAAAATGAAAAGAAGAAATTACACCTGAAAGTTCTAAAACAAAAAGAAGAAATCACACCTGCAAGAAATAGATAGAAAGACATAATCACACTCAAGGCTGAAATACAAGGAAAAAAAGAAAGAAAGAAACAAGAAACACAATATAAGGAATCAATGAAACAAAGAGTTGATTCTTTGGAATAATCTGTAAGATTGACAAACCCTAATCTAAGTTAACTATAGAGAGAACTTTCAAACTAACAGAATCAGAAATGAAAATAGTGAGAAACTTTCAGATACCAAAGTGTCAGGAGCTGAATGCTCTTGAGGCTCCTTCTTCCATGTCCATCTGCTTTTCTTTCTGCTTGAACATTATAGACAAGACCCTTAACATACAGTGTTCAAGCACTGTTGGAAGTTTTCTGAAAAGGGGGTTCAGTAAACAAGGAAGCTTATTGAACAGCTATCCAGCATTTTGCAAACTCTATGCTGAAGATGCACCCCAGAGTTACTTCATGCTAACACTCCCATCTTTTCTTTTTATCTGTTATTACTGACATAGAGTGAAGATTCCGTTATTGCTAAGTGTCACTCTCCTTGTTTGGCCAGATTACACATGGAGTCCTATAAAGGCGATTTTATTATTCCTGATAAGCATTTTACAAACTTGCCTGACTCAGTCCAAACAAGTTTAGAAGGTTAAGAAGTTAGATAGTTGGCAGAAAACATATAGATATAGTAAATACTGTTGACAAACATTGTGTATCGCATTAGAAGACAGGCCTGACATAGATTTATGACCTCTGATGAATTTTCACTCTAGAGATGATAAGACCAAACTCTTGGTATGTCATAAAATGAATTGAGGACTCTATACTTCCCATGAACTCAAGGGATAATGAGGTACGAAGAATTCTTGAATTTAGTACAGATCTTAATGACAAAATTCACAAACTGTTTCATTATAATTCCTTATACCTTCTCAACTTTGGCATAATATACTGTTATTTTAAACTTCACTTGTGTGTAGAATAGCAATTGATAAGTGCCCTCCTATTGCAACGATTTTTACCTGTCCTTGTGATAAATGCCTTTTAAAAATGAGACAATTCTTTCTTTGATATAGAAAGCCCTCATTCAGAGTATAAAAAGAGTAATCACTACAATAAAACTTGTCACTGCATCCTAGCTTCATCCATTTTCTTTCTGTGTGTGTGCTTGAGAGTCCCCTCCTACCCTTTTCTCATTGTTTTCATATATACTCCTGGATCAGGTAAAAATCTCAGAGCTCTACCATCTATCTACATCTGAGATAAGTTGATCGATGTATATTTTAGCCCACTGAGCTCTCAGTGGGGTAGCCTGATGGCTAGGAGGCCAGAGAACTTCTGTTAATTTACAGAACAGAGGGACTGGGAGGGGTGGACAAAAGAGGCTATGATGGAATTGTAACTTCAATTAAAAAATAAACCTTTTTTTTAAAAATGAGAGAGGATGCTCTGTGGGTTCTGGTTTCAGCACCTCAGACAGAGAACCTAGGTACAAGCCATGTTCTATGTAGCCATACTGCCTATGACTTCCAAAATAATCATTTGACACTGATAACTAAAATGTGCATAGAGGAAAAAAAATCACAGAACAAAGGGTGGTATTTAAAACTTATGCTGGCTTCTAGCTAAGGAGATGTTCCCAGTCAAAGGAAAAAAGTCATTTTAACTGAGATAAAACATAGGCTTCTCTCTCTCTCTCTCTCCTTCCATAGCTAGCTCTCTTTAATAACTAACTGTAGGGGTCATCAGCCTTTGTAGTCATAGAAGTTAATGGTGGGCTATCAACCCGGAGACTATCAGCCTGGAAGACTAAGACTCAAGGAATTGTTACTCCTGCATTCCATCCTAACATACCCTGTGTGACAAGGCTGGTCCCTGGCACCATGGATATCCAGATAATCATAAGGACATAGTTTAAAAACCTGTACTTCACCAAATTGGAAAATCTAAAAGAAATGGATTATTTTCTTGATAGGTAGCACTTACCAATTTAACATTCATTAAATCACAATTGGATAAGCAATTTAAATATACTATAACCCCTAATGAAATAGAAGCAGTCATTAAAAATCCCCCAACCAGAAAAAAACACAGGGCCAGATGGTTTTATCGTAAAATTATACAAGACCTTCAAACATGAGTTAACACCAATACTTCTCAAATTTTCAACAAAATAGAAACAGAAGAAACATTGACCAATTTATTCTATCATGTCATAATTACTCTGTTACCCAAACCATACAAAAGGGCGGAAATAAAGAAATATATAGATCAATTTCTCTTATGAACATAGGTGTAAAAATATTCAACAAAATACTTACAAACCAAATACAAGAACACATGAAAAGGGTCATTCACCATAATCAAGTAAGCTTCATCCCAGAGATGCTGGGATGGTTCAATATTGGAAAATCAATAAATGTAATCCATCATATAAATAAATGGAAAGAAAAAATACATGGTCATCTAATTAGATGCAGAAAAGCCCTTTGACAAAATCCTGTACTCTCATGATAAAAGTACTGGAGAAATTAGGGATAAAATGAATATGCCTAAACATATTAAAAGCAGTTTACAGCGAGCTCATATACAACATCAACTTAAATGGAGAGAAAATCAAAACAATTCCCTCAAAATTAGGAACAAGACAAGATGTCTACTCTCTTTATAACTATCTATTATACTACTAGAAGTCTTAGCATCTTTATTCAAAGATGATATGAGAGTATACGTAAGTCACTCTAAAAACTTCACTGGGGAATTTCTACAGCTGAGAAACGTTTTCAGCAAAATGGCTGGACACAAATTAACTCACAAAAATCCTATATACAAATGGCAAACAGAATGAGGAAAAAATCAGGAAAACATTACCTTTCACAATAGCCTCAAATAATAAAAAATACCTTTTGGTAACTCTAACCAAACAAGTCAAAGACTTATAGGACAAAAGCTTCAAGTTCTTAAAGACAGAAATTGAAGACGATATCAGAAGATGGAAATATCTCCCATCCTCATATATTGATAAGAATAACAAATTAAAAATAGCCATCATACCAAAAACAAACTACAGATTCAATGCAATTCCATCAATATTTCAACATAATTTGTCACAGACCTTGAAAGGACAATTCTCAACTTCATATGGAAAGACACACACACACACACACACACACACACACACACACACACACACAAGATAGTTAAAACAATCTTAAACAGTAAAAGAAATGTGAGAAGTCTCACCATTCCTGATTTCAGGTTATACTACAAAGGTATAATAATAAAAATAACATGGTATTGGCATAAAAATAGAAAATTATCAATGCCATTGAATTGAAGACATAGATTCAATAGAGGGCTAAAATTCAAAATATATAATGAATTCAAGAAACTTGATATCAAAATCTAAATAACTGAAACAAAAATGGTGTACAGTTCTAAACTGAATTCTCAATAGAGGAAGCTCAAATGGCTGAGAAATACGTAAAAAAAATTAAAATATTATGTTGATCCTACCTATCCCTGAGAATGGGAGATCTTTCCAACTTCTGATGTCCATTTCAATTTCTTTCTTCAAGGACTTGAAGTTCGTGTCATACAGGTCTTTCACTTGTTTGGTTAGAGTTACCCCCAGGTACTTTATATTGTTTGTAGCTATTATGAAGGGTGTTGTTTCCCTAATTTCTTTCTCAGCCCACTTATGTTTTGTATAAAGAAGGGCTTCTGACTTTTTTGAGTTAATTTTGTATCCAGCCATGACCATCCTGCCAAAAGCAATATACAGATTCAATGCAATTCCTATCAAAATATTAACAAAATTCTTTATAGACCTGGAAAAAAACAATTCTCAACTTCATATGGAATAACAAAAAAACCCAGAATAGCTAAATCAATCCTGTACAATTAAAAAAAAATACATCTGTAGGCATTACCATTCCAGATTTCAAGCTATACTACAGAGCAATAGTAATAAAAACAGCATGGTACTGATATAGAAACAGACCAGTGGATCAATGGAATCAAATGAAGCCCCAGAAATGAACCTACACACCTATGGTCACTTAATTTTTGACAAAGAAACCAAAACCTTACAATGGAACAAGGACAGCATCTTCAACAAATGGTGCTGGTCTAACTGGATGTTGACATGTAAAAGAATGAAATTAGACCCATACTTATCTCCTTGCACAAAACTTAAGTCCAAGTGAATCAAGGACCTCAACGTAAAGCCCGACACACTAAATCTAATAGAAGAAAAAGTGGGGGAAATCCTCAAACTCATTGTCACAGGTGATAACTTCCTGACCAGAACACCAATAGCTCAGGCTCTAAGACCAACAATCAATAAATGTGACCTCATGAAATGGAAAAGCTTCTGTAAGGCAAAGGACACTGTCATTAGAACAAAAGACAACCTGCAGATTGGGGAAAGACCTTTACCAAGCCCACTTCCAACAGAGGTCTAATATCCATAATTTATAAAGAACTCAAGAAATTAAACTCCAAGAAACTAAATAATTAAATCAAAAACTGGGAAACAGAGCTAAACCAGAATTCACAAAGGAGGAATCTCTAATGGCAGTGAGATACTTGAAGAAATGCTCAACATCCTTAATCATCAGACAAATGCAACTCAAGTCGACTCTTAGGTTCCATCTCACACCTGTCAGAATGGCTAAGATCAAAAACTCAAATGACAGCACATGCTGGCGAGGTTGTGAAGAAAGGGAAACAATCTTCCATTGCTGGTGGAAGTGCAAACTTGTACAATCGCTATGGAAATCAGTCTGGAGATATTTTAGAAAACTTGAAATAGTTCTACTTCAAGATCCATCCATAACTCCTGAGTGTCTACCCAAATGATTTCTCACCAAACCACAAGGACATATCCTCATCTATGTTCATAGCAACCTCATTTCCTCATTTGTAATTGCTAGAAACTGGAAACAACCTAGATGTCCCTCAACTAATTAATGGATAAAAAAAAATTGTGGTATATTTACACAATGGAATACTACTCAGCTATCAGAAATAAGGAAATCATGCAATTTTCTGTAAATGGATGGAACTAGAAAAGCTCATTCTGAGTGAGCTAACCCAGACTCAGAAAGATGCACATGGCCTCTACTCACGTATAATTGGATTTTAGCCATATAATACAAGATAACTATCCTACAACCAACACACCAAAAGGATCAGGAACATAGACTTTGTTACCTATTAATGGGTCAATTTGCCTTAGTTGTGCTACCATGTAGGCCCCCAGAGCATGAGGAAGCTCGCAGCCCTCATATGACTGTTGAACCAAGAGGGGCTGATATGTAGAGACACTCCACATTGGAGGAGTGGGATGGGTGGGAGAGGATGGAGAGGGTGGGAGGGTGGAACCGAGAGGGGTGGAAAGAGGACACTCTGATGGAGATCTAACTTGAAGTAATAAATAAACATTAGGAAAAAAAGAAATTTAAAATATCCTTAGTAACCAGGGAAATATAAATCAAAACTACTCTGAGATTTCATCTTACACTTGTCAGAATGACTAATATCAATAGTACAGTAACAGCACATGCTTAGAGGATGTGGAACAAGTGAAACCCTTCTTCATTGCTGGGGAAAGAGCAAAACTTATACAGCCACTATGGAAATCAGTATTGAGGTTCTGCAGAAAGATGGGAATCAATCTACTTCCAGATCTATTTATATTACCCTAGGACATATACCTGAAGGACATTTCATCCTATCACAGGGCCACCTGCTCAAAAATTTTCATTGCTCTGTTTACAATAGCCAGAAATTGAAAATGACCTAGATGTCCCTCAGCAAAATAATGGATAAAAACTGTAATACAGTTACACTCTGTAATAATACTTAACTCTTTTTAAAAATGGCATCATGTTATTTGTAGGCAAATGAACTAGAAAAAATCATCCTGGGTGAGGTAACCCAGATCTAGAAAGGTAAATATGGTATGTATTTGCTTAGATCTAAATATTAGCCATTAAATAAATGATAGAAAATTACAATCCTTAGACTCAGAGAGGTTAGGCATAGAGGAAGAGACTAAGGAGGACATGTGGATCCTCCTAGGAGAGGGATATATGATAGATTTAATGGGAGAATTAGGGACAACAAGAAGGGATCAGATGGAAATGGGGAGGTGAGATGGGACTAAGGAGAAGGACAACTAGAATTGAGAACATTTGAATGGCGGACATGCATTAAAAACTTCTTATATGAAGCCAATGTTAGTGAAGTCTTCATATAAAGAGGGAGATGGAACTGGCTAACTCTTGTCACCAAATAGATCTTTCAATTCCAGAACTGAATTTCAGATAGTAAAGTAGTTGATCAAAAGGGTCCCATGGAAATCCCTAAACAACCCAAGCTGCTGCCAAGACAGAAGGTTGCTCTCCAAAAGCTGACATCAAGGCCTCATTGTTGAGGATAACACCCACACAATTCATTGAACATGGAAAGGTCAAGCTGGTGCCTACATAGTACCTTCACCCCCATATTCTAGTGTTTATGACACAAAAAGGTACTCTGCAATCTACCAGAAGATTAAAATAATCACAAACACAAGCACAAAACCTTTTATCTACAGTCTGTCCCACCTGCAAAATATACTAGAGTAATGGTGGCACAAACCTTGGGAGAGTAACCAACTACTATCTGATTGGACTAAGGCCCACTCCATGAGATGAAACCCATATCTGACACTGCTAAGGTGAGCAAGAATCAGAGTATAGATAGCCCAGAGAGTTAGGATAAAGCCAAATACTGCTGGCCTTAAAAAAAAAAAAGTAACAATAACATGACTCCTAAGGATATTCTTCTATATTCATACATCAGAAGCTTCTTCCTGAAGCAGGTGGGGAAAAATACAGAAACCCAAAGTCAGATATTACACACAAAGAGAAGCCTTGGAACACTTAGGTCTAAATAGGATGTCTCTATAAAACCATCCCCTTAGAATTCAGGGAACCCTGGGAAAGTGTAGGCAGAAGGAATGTGGGAGACAGAAGGGATGGAGGACACCAGGAGTTTAAGGCCCTCTAAAATTGAGCAATGCTTATATAAACTCACACAGACTGACATAGCATGCTCAGGGCCTGGACAGTTCTGTACTAGGTCTTTTGGATATATATATTGTAGCTTTTAGTTTAGTGCTTTTATGGGAATCCTGAGTGTATGAATGGGTGGGTCTCTGATTCTTGTGTCACCCTTTGGGATTCTTTTATATTCTGTTAGCTTGGTTCATCCAAGTTCAACAGGATGGTTTTCATCTTAGCTTATCAAATTTTATTTTGTTAAAAAGTAAAATATAAAAGCCATGTCTTTCTAAAGCAAAAAAAAAAAAAAGAAAAGAAAAGAAAAGGAAGAAATAAAGGAAGGAAAAAAACAAAAGGCCACAGTTCAAAATGACCACATTTTATACTCTACAGTACTTTATAATTTTTAGAGATCCTTAAATGTCTTTGTCTCTCAGCAACTTTAAACATTCTTATTCTTTCCCATTTTACAGATGGGAAATATATGGACTCAGAAAACAACAATGACCATTTCCAAAGCCACAACAGGAGGAAAACTAAATACTACACAGATCTAACCAAGGCCTCCAGATGCTGGAGCCAATACACTTTACACCTTTCTAACTTTTCTAACTCTCTGTAAAATACTAGGAAACAAAATCATGTTGATGAAATATTTTTTTTTTTTGCAAATGGGAAAGCCTCTGAGAAATGCTCTATTTTTATACTTCTGCTAGTAACATACATAGAGCCTTTTATGAAAGCTATGACCTGGTCTGAGAGTGAAGAATTTGTACAAAAACATTTCGCAGGGATTTTTTTTTCTGTAAGACCTAAGAGTCAATGGCTTATTTTCCTTTAAGATGCTCTGGCATTACTAAATGGGCTCAGGCAATCCTTCCAGAAAGGGTCAAGGAAAGGGCTGTCAGGGAAGAATGACAAACATGAGAAAGTTCAACACCTCAAAAAATGTAATTATTTCAGAGCAGGAGAAGCCAGCCAACAAAAACACCATGCTTGAAGGTTTCAAATCAAAGTGTCCTTTCAACCATAGCTTTAATGGAAACTACTAATGAAGCAGGGCTCCTGGTAAAGAATAAATAACAACTTCAAAGGAGGTTAGTAGGAGCAAATCCAAAGGAAGATCTAAGGGAGTCAAATGGAACAGTGAAGTTGGCTTTATTGAGTGAGAACAAAGTAGCCTCCAGCATATTTGTTATATATTCAACAAATGTTTATTAGATGTCTGTTTTGTATCAGTCATTGTTCTCAGAGAAGATTCACTTTCTAGTTGTGATAAGTTATAGGGAGGATCACAGGAAAAAAATTGGTCAAGATTTTGTGACATCTCAGTTACTTAAATGAATATCTTCTTCCTTAATGATTAAATACACAGAAGAAGCCATACATAAAAACTCCAGAATAGGCATATGTAGTGAGTACATCAGTTTTAGTTAGTTTACTAGGGCTGCTGTTCAAACACACTGCCAGTTTAGTGTCTTAATAGAAATGTATTGCCTTATAGGTTTGAATGCATAAGTTCAAAATCAAGGTGACATCAGGAGCAATCCTGTCGATGCCCCTGAGTGTTGTTGTGGGGGTGGTGATCCAGTCCAACTTTCTTGTAGTGGCTTTGTCTCATGACATCTTTCCTTTCTGTGTCTCTCTGTATCCATACTGCCCCTTTTAATATGGACCCCAGGTTCTATCATACTGACTTCATTTTAACTTATTTCTGCAAAGATCTTTTTTCAAATAAATTCACACTTCAAGGTTTTTTCTTCAACATGTGATTTTGCATGGTCACAATTCAATACCTAAAGATCCACTCTTTATCACTGGACAATGATATATGGTAAATAATGAGATAGCATAGTTCATTTCCACCAAAATGCATTGAAGACCTTGGAATAATCAGCCAGTAGGTAGACAAGCCCTACCATTAAACAAGAATTAAATTCATTAAATTCAATTAAATTTATCAAATCTCTACAGAACAAGACAAATGCAGGTTGACAGTGAGACACTCCAAAGATGATCCGTTTTGGAGGTGATATATGAACTTGATCCTGAAGGGTGCAGGTATCTTCTACATTCTTTGCCACCAATCCAAAGGCCCATGAAAGAGTTGATGCTATAGATGATTACAATGGCTTCCCATAGATGTAGCTCTGTCTTGCTTTTCCTCCTAAGTTTTATGCTATAAATTACACCAGCCTCATCTAAACTGAAGAGAGCAATTGGCTTTTTTCAAAGTCTGCTAATTTGAATGCAAATATAATCTAAAATGTCTTTATAATGACATTCAAGCTAGTTTTTAATGAGTACTTGGGTTTTGATATTTGTTGTAGCCTCACTGATATGAGGCTCTGTCCTCAGTGTACCAAGGAACATAGCTTTATTGCCTGTTCTGGTTGTACAGTCATACAAAATCATGGTTTTTCTCATACTGTTGCACTTTATGCTCAGTGGTCTTTTAACTTTTCTCACATATACCTGCTTGTCACAAAAGGCAAAATCATTTTGAGGAGAGGAAGACCTTCAATAGACCTTCTAGTCCACCAACACATATAAGATACAGGTTCAACTTACTTAGAAAGAAGAGGTTGGCAGACATGGCCTCAAAACTAAGGCTGTTTCCCCAAACTCCAACTCTCAGATGCTTGTTGTGTATTATCTGAAAACAAAGTTAATGGTTCTCTAGATGATTTTCTCCCTGGGAGAGGCACTTCTTGGATGACATGCTGATTTTTCCATCTAGGATATCTTCCAGATGCTCTGGTCCTGTCACTTATGAGAGAACTGTTTCCATACTGTCCAAGCTTTAACTTTACTATCCACCAATATTGCTAGCATTCTTGGCAGGCAAAGCCCCTATTCCATTTTATTTATAGCAGTCATACTAACTGGTATGAAAATGCCTGCCTTTCTTTTGTGTCAGGGTAAAAGAACTCTGAAGCCATACCTTTAACTCTGCTCATTAAACTTCTGTACTATTTCAGAAAGTGATACAAGGAAACAGGGAGGGGGAAAGAAAAGAAAGAAGGAAGAAGGCCAGGGGGAGAAGAGAAATAGGATATTGAGTGAAATAAAGGAATAAACAAAAAAAGAAGGAAGAGAGAACATAGGAAGGAGAAAAGAAGATGAAGGATACAGGTGGGTAGGAGGAGAGAGGACCAAGGAGGAGAGGAAGTAAAGGAAGTAAAGGTCCAATGAAATATGTGAAACAAGGAAGGAAAGAAAAAAGAAAAGAATGACTAGTTGATGCTTAAGCTATCTCTCTCTCTCTATGTATCCAGTTGTTTTGTTGTTGTTGTTTTTAAAAAGAAGTACTATGGCTAAGAGATTGCCTTGATTCTCAGAAAAGACTTAGGAAGGTGACACCTGGTTGGAGGCAATAGGTCACTAAGGATATATTTTTGAAGAGTATATCTTGCTTCACTACAACCTTCCCACTATGATCTGTCTGGAATAAGCTAAAACATCATGGGTAGTGCCAGGTACAGAGAATTCACCTGGAATAACTACAATTCTCTGTATATAATACAATACACAACATATCATCACCTTTAAAGGAAACATATTGATTCGTTTTTTTTTTATTTCTTCAAGTTACATCTCAATTGCAGTCCCCTGCCTATTCCCCCCTCCAGTCCCACCCTCCCACCCACAATCCCCCATCCTCTTTTTTTTTTTAAGTTTAAGGTATATCTTATTTCCCCCTACAGTTCCCCTTTCAGTCCAACAAATGGCTCTTTTTCTTATAATAATAAATACAATACAAAACAACAGAGGTAATTAGGCCATAGTTATGAGGGTTATATGGCTTAGCGTACATTCCCAATGTCCAGTCCATATGTATTTGGCACCTGAATTTAATATTCTACTATCTAACCATCTCCATGAGTTTAAAGTTCTATATGTAACTCAACATTCATACTAACTTCCAACACAATTTTAAAAGCACCTTCTTAGATCTATAACACTCTCTTGACTCCTAAACAACTCAAAATTTAACTATGAGACTCTAGATATTTGTTCTTCAACCACCTCAGAGACCTGAGAGGGATAAATATATCTGATTTTATAAGAAGTACAGGGCCTGCAGCTTCAAAACTAACAAATGACATACCAGTGGCTGCCTGGACAATTCCCATTTTCTCTCCATACATTACAGTATCAGTCTTCAGTCGTTTGGCCCCGTTTCTCTGACAGACATTGATTGTAGAGCAGGGGTTATGAAGGACTTGCCTACTCTGTCTTGGCAGAGCTAGGCTGTTGACTTACCTGCTTCCAGGTTTTGTCCTTTTTGGACAGCATTCTGTCTACAGTTGGAACAAGGGGCTTTTCCTACCAAGAGATAGGCTTGTGACTTATTCAATCACCTCCCACTGGAGATTCTTCGATGCTCATCTTCTACTTGGGGTAGAATAGGGGTGCTGTCAGGAGTTGATATGTCTTGACATAAAAAAATCTAAAGTTATGAAAAAAAATCTTTGAATGCCATATTCTGCAGATCTCTTGAGGTTTTTGAAGAGGCCCTATCTATCTCTTGTATTAGGAAAAGCAGATGTTGCTTGTCTCTTAGAAGCTTTATTTCTGATTAGCTTAGAAAATAGCTATAATAGGCTGTCATAGTACCTAACAAAATGACCAGCTTGCATAACTATTAGTTTGCATTTCTTAATTATCCTAAACAGTTTATGACAATTAGTAGTAAAAGGCCGAAACATCACATTTCATTTTTTTTCTTTACCTCCTAACCCTTCCATCCCATTTCTCTGGGGTGGGGTGTCCTTATATAACAGTCCCTCATCTCAGTTGAGAGGTCATATGAGGGCCAAGAGCCTCCTCATTCATTGGGGGTCTATGAGGCAGTACCACCAGTGAAAAGGGTCCATTGCCCAGGAGAGAGAACTAAAAAACAAACAAACAAATAAGCAGACACACAGATATAGAAGAATAAAAAATAGGAAAAAATACAAAAAAATATAAAAAATAAATAAAAAAATAAAAATAAAAAATAAAAAGTCTATGTCCAAGTTCCCTTTGGTCTGTTAGTAGTAGTATCGATACCTTCTGCTATATAGCTAAAATCCTACTATAAGTGAATAGATGCCATATGCGTCCTTCTGAGTCTAGGTTAGCTCACTCAGGATGAGCTTTCCTAGTTCCATCCATTTGGCTGCAAATTCCATAATTTCATTGTCCTGGTAGCTGAATAATATTCCATTGTGTAGATGTACCACAGTTTTTAACCCATTCTTTGGTTGAGGGACATCTGGGTTGTTTCCAGTTTCTAGCTATTACAAATATGGCTGCTATAAACATAGATGAGGAAACTTCCTTATGATTCCATGAAGAGGCATTTGGGTGTATACCCAGAAGTGGTATGGCTGAGTCCTGAGGCAAAGCTATTCCAAGTTTTCTGAGATATCACCATACTGACCTCCATGGTGGTTGCACAAGCCTGCACTCCCACCAGCAATGGAGTAGGGTACCCCTTTCTCCACACCCCCGCCAGCATGGCTGTCATTTGAGCTTTTGATCTTAGCCATTCTGACAGGTGTGAGATGGAATCTCAGAGTTCCCTTGAGTTGTATTTCTCTGATAATTAAGGATGTTAAGCATTTCTTCAAGTGTCTCTCAGCCATTAGGGATTCCTCCTTTGTGAATTCTCTATTTAGTTCTGTCCCCCATTTTTTGATTGGATGATTTGGTTTCTTGGCATTTAATTTCATGAGTTCTTTGTAGATTTTGGATATTAGCCCTCTGTCAGACATGGGGTTGGTGAAGATTTTCTCCCAGTCTGTAGGCAGCTGTTTTGTTCGAATGACAGTGTCTTTTGCCTTACAGAAGTTTTTCAGTTTCATGAGGTCCCATTTATTGATTGTTGATCTCAGGTCCTGATCTGTTGGTGTTCTGTTCAGGAAGTTGTCACCTGTGCCAATGAGTTCGAGGGTTTTTCCCACTTTTTCTTCTAGTAAATTTAGTGTGACCGGCCTTATGTTAAGGTCTTTGATCCACTTAGATTTAAGTTTTGTACAAGGTGATAAGTATAGGTCTAATTTCATTCTTTTATAAGTGGACAACCAGTTGGAACAGCACCATTTGTTGAAGATGCTATCCTTCTTCCACTGTGCCATTTTGGCTTCTTTGTCAAAAATTAGGTGGCCATAAGTGTGTGGGTCTATATCTGGATTTTCAATTCGATTCCATTGATCTACTGGTCTGTTTCTATACCAATACCATGCTGTTTTTACAAATATTGCTCTGTAGTACAGCTTGAAATCGGGGATGATGATACCTCCAGATGTTTTTTTTTTTTATTGTACAGGATTGATTTAGCTATTCTGGGCTGTTTGTTGTTCCATACGAAATTGAGAATATCTCTTTCCAAGTCCATAAAAAATTGTGTTGGTATTTTGATAGGAATTGCATTGAATCTATATATTGCTTTTGGTAGGATAGCCATTTTTATTATGTGGATCCTACCTATCCATGAGCATGGGAGATCTTTCCATCTTCTAAAGGCCTCTTCCATTTCTTTCTTCAACGGCTTGAAGTTCCTGTTGTACAGGTACTTTACTTGCTTGGTTAGAGTTACCCCCAGGTATTTTATGTTGTTTGTGGCTATTGTAAAGGGGGTTGTTTCCCTTATTTCTTTCTCAGCCCATTTGTTTGTTGTATAAAAAAGCACTTCTGATTTTTTTGAGTTAATTTTGTATCCAGCCACTTTGCTGAAGGTGTTTATCAGCTGTAAGAGTTCTCTGGTGGAATTTTTGGGGTCACTTATGTATACTATCATATCATCTGCAAATAGGGATAATTTGACTTCTTCGTTTCCAATGTTTATCCCCTTGATGTCCTTTAGTTGTCTTATTGCTCTAGCAAGAACTTCAAGTACTATATTGAAGAGATTTGGTGAAAGTGGACATCCTTGCCTTGTCCCTGAGTTTAGAGGAAATGCTTCAAGTTTCTCTCCATTTAATTTGATGTTGGCCACTGGCCTGCTGTATATTGCCTTTATTATTTCTAGGTACGGTCCTTGTATGCCCATTCTCTCCAGAGCTTTTAGCATGAAGGGGTGTTGGATTTTATCAAATGCTTTTTCTGCATCTAGCGAGATTATTATGTGGTTTTTTCTTTCATCTTGTTTATATGGTGAATGACGTTGATAGACTTTAGTATGTTGAACCATCCCTGCCTTCATGGGATGAAGCCTACTTGATCATGGTGTATGATACTTTTGATGTGTTCTTGGATTTGGTTTGCTAGTATTTTATTAAGTATTTTTGCATCTATTCATGAGGGAGATTGGTCTGAAGTTCTCTTTCTTTGTCGGGTCTTTGTGTGGTTTAGGAATCAGGGTGACTGTGGCCTCATAGAATGAGTTTGGCAATGATCTTTAAGATTCTATTTTGTGAAAGAGTTTGAAATATATTGGTGTTAGCTCCTCTTTGATGGTCCAAGAATTCCGTGCTAAAGCCATCTGGCCCTGGGTTTTTTTTGGTTGGGAGATTATTAATGACTGTTTCTATTTCCTTAGGGGTTATAGGGATGTTTTATCTGTTTATCTGATCTTGATTTAGCTTCGGTAGGTGGAATCTATCAAGAAAATTGTCCATTTCACTTAAGTTTTCAAATTTGGTGGAGTATAGATTTTTAAAGTAGGATGCAAATATTCTCTGGATTTCCTCAATGTCTGTTGTTATTTCTCCCTTTTCTTTTCTGATTTTGTTAATTTGGGTTTTCTCCCACTGTCTTTTAGTTAATTTGGCTAAGGGTCTGTCTATTTTGTTGATTTTCTCGAAGAACCAACTCTTGGTTTCATTGATTCTTTGAATAGTTCTTTTTGTTTCTAAGTTGTTGATTTCAGCCCTACATTTGATGATCTCCTTCCTTCTGTTCCTCTTGGGAGTGTTTGCTTCTTTTTTTTTTTCCAATTCACCCAGTTTATCTCTTAATTCACTAAGATGAGCTGTCACAAATTTCTTTTTGAAGGCACATAGTGCTATGATCTTTCCTCGTAGCACAGCTTTCATTGTGTCCCATAAGTTTGGGTATGTTGTGTCTTCGTCTTTGTTGGATTTTAAGAAGTCTTTGATTTCCTTCTTTATTTCTTCCCTGATCCACTGGTCCTCTAGTAAAGAGGTGTTCAATTTCCATGTGTGTGTATACTTTCTGTTGATTCTTTTGCTATTGAAGTCCAGCTTTATTCCATGGTCGTCTGATAAGATACAAGGGGTTATTTCAATTTTCTTGTATCTGTTGAGGCTATCTTTGTGGCCAACTATATGGTCGATTTTGTAGAAGGTTCCGTGAGGTGCTGAGAAGAAAGTGTATTCTTTTTTTTGGGTGAAACGTTCTGTAGATATCTGTTAGGTCCATTTGGTTTATGATCTCTGTGAGACTCATTATTTCTCTGTTTGGCTTCTGTCTTGATGATCTGTCCATAGTTGTGAGTGGGGTGTTGAAGTCTCCCACTATCACAGTGTTTGGATCCATGTGCGATTTAAGTTTTAGATGCGTTTCTTTTATAAATGTAGGTGGCTTTGTATTTGGGGCATAGATGTTCAATATTGAGATATCATCTTGGTGGATATTTCCTTTAACGAGTATGTAATGCCTTTTTCTGTGTTTTTTTTTTATTAACTTCAATTGGAAGTCTATTTTGTTTGATATTAGGGTGGCTACTCCAGCTTGTTTTCTGGGTCCATTTGCTTGGAAAACCTTTTCCCAGCCCTTTACTCTGAGGTAGTGTTTATCTTCAATAGTGAGGTGTGTTTCTTTTATACAGCAAAAAGATGGGTCTTGTTTCCGGATCCAATCCATAAGTCTGTGTCTTTTTATTGTCGAGTTGAGTCCATTGATGTTGATGGATATTAGTGACCAGGGGTTGTTATTTCCCATTATTTTGGTATAGCTGGTCGTCTTGTGTTTCTTTTTGTTTAGTTGCTGTGGAGGTTTCTACTTCCTTTGTTTTCTTGGCTGTAGTTATCTTCTCTGTGTTGGAATTTTCCTTCTAAGATCTTCTGTAGGGCTTGGTTTGTGGGGAGATATTGTTTGAATTTGATTATGTCATGGAATATCTTGTTTTCTCCATCTATGTTGATAGAGAGTTTTGCTGGGTATAGTAGTCTGGCTGGGCACCTATGTTCTCTCAGGGCTTGTAGGACATCTGTCCAGGCCCTTCTAGCTTTTAAAGTTTCTGAGGAGAAGTCAGGTGTAATTCTGATGGGTCTGCCATTGTATGTGACGTGGCCTTTTTCTCTTACAGCTTTTAATATCCTTTCTTTGTTCTCTACATTTGGAGTTTCTATTATTTTGTGTCGAGAGGAGTTTCTTTTCTGATCTAATCTGTTTGGTGTTCTGTAAGCCTCTTCGAATTTTACTGGCATCTGTTTCTTTAGGTTTTGGAAGTTTTCTTCTATGATTTTGTTGAAGATATTTCCTGGACCATGGAGTCGGGTGTCTTCTCTTTCCTCTATGCCTATAATTCTTAGGTTCCGTCTTTTCATTGAGTCCTTGATTTCTTGGATATTGTGGGTGAGAGATTTTTTTTTAGCTTTCTCATTTTCTTTGGATGTTGTATTGATATCTTCCATTGAATCTTCCATTCCTGAGATCCTTTCTTCCATCTCTTGAATCCTACTTTTGGTACTCAAATCCATAGTTCCTATTCTCTTCCCTTGATTCTCCATTTCCATTTTTAATTCTGACTGTATTTATTATACAGACTCAGTTTGGAGGAGACTAGGGTAGGAATTATTCTGATACCTGGCCATCTCCTGACCTGTCTGGCCAAAGAGAGGTCCTCCAACAATGAGGCTTTTGGATCCTACATGTAGGTAGCTTGATATGAGGGAATCTGATACCAGAAAAATATCACATTATTCACTTCATGAGATAATGACATATGGCCACACAGGAGCTTTATCCCTCTTCCCCTGTTCCAGATGGGTTGGGTCTTAGCTGTAGGCCTATTGACTCTTCCCACTTAGGAAGAAGGAGAATTCCAATGATAATAAGAATTGAGATGAAGAACAGAGATGCCTTCCAAGGCATCAACATAAGCTCAGAGCTCTAGATCCCAGGGAAGCACCAACTGGAACTCTACCAAAGCTGGGATTCATGCCCAAGGTCTTCCCCAAGGGCAGACTTGTCAACTCTACTCAATAGAATGCTGAGTACTAGAGTTCTAAGCCTGGATTTGTTTTGTGTTAACTTTCCAACTTTGAGCAGATACTTGCATATTCAATATCTCAACCTCCTCAAGACAGTAAATAATATCTACCTTTACTCAGAACTGAAAAGGCTTATGTGTGCTGTGTGAAATACAACAGCACTGCAACTCATGGTGAGTCATCTGTAATTAACTGCCTCATAAAAATGAAAAGAAAACCAGAAAACATATCACACAGGTCTGGCAGCAAACAAACTCAAACTGGGTTGTGCTTAAATCAGGCTGACTGATCCTTATCCATGTAATCAGCACTCTGTATTGATCATGATGTAATTTAGCCTTAGCTATAATTTTAACCCCTTCTCTCTTAACGTTTATATCTTCTTTCATTCTGAATGAATTTTCTCAGATTTCAAGTTTCTTTGTAACTTTTCTAACTGTCCTTGTACCTTGAACTTATTGAAGAATGAGACTCCCCTTGTTTTCACCTGTTATTAATTAAACAAATATTTACTGAGTACCCACTACAAATTAGATTCTTTAATAGGGTTTTTTGGGTGATGAGTAAGAAATGCTCTTTGATCTGAAGGAAGTTTGCTTTCCATCAGAGAACTTAATTCTGTACACAGCTGCTTTGTTTTTTTTCCAACGTGTCTTCTGACCAGTCACTTCTTCATCAATGATATCTGTACTTTTGCCATTCTGCCTCTCCTTTCTAAATCACTCTCCAGCCTCCTCCAAACTGTGACAGTTATTTTTAAAGGAGAAAAAATGTCATTCTATATTATAATTTCAATTAAATATTAGCAAGGGTTTGGAAGCTGGCTCTATTGGAAAAAATGGACCTTCATCTTGCAAGTCCCTGTTTTCTCCATTTATTTATTATCTAGACTAACCCTCCTTCCTTACAGGGTTTCAATATGATTCAAATGTAGCATAGCTGTTTTTATTACTATTGCTGTGTAGTACAGCTTGAAATCTGGGATCGTGATACTCCCAGATGTTTTTTTATTGTACAGGATTGATTTAGCTATTCTGGTTTTTTTGTTGTTCCATATGAAATTAAGAATAGCTTTTTCCAGGTCTAAAAATAATTGTGTTGGTATTTTGATAGGCATTGCATTGAATCTGTATATTGCTTTTGGTAGGATGGCCATTTTTATTATGTTGATCCTACCTATCCATGAGCATGGGAGATCTTTCCATCTTCTGACGGCCTCTTTAATTTCTTTCTTCAAGAGCTTGAAGTTCTTGTTGTACAGGTCCTTTACTTGCTTGGATAGAGTTACCCCCAGGTATTTTGTATTGTTTGTGGCTATTGTGAAGGGAGTTGTTTCCCTGATTTGATTTCTTTCTCAGCCCATTTATTTGTTGCCAGTAGATCAATTGAATCAAATTAAAAACCCAGAAATGAACCCACACACCTAAGGGCACCCAATTTTTGACAAAGAAGCCAAAACTGCACAATGGAAAAAGGACAGCATATTCAACAAATGGTGCTGGTCCAACTGGATGTCCACATGCAAAAGAATGAAATTAGACTCATAATTATCACCTTGTACAAAACTTAAGTCCAAGTGGTTCAAAGGCCTTAACATTAAATCTACTGGAAGAGAAAGTCGGAAAAACCCTCAAAATCATTGGCACAGGTGACAACTTCCTAAACAGAACACCAAGAGCTCAGGACTTAAGACTAACAATCAATAAATGGGACCTCATGAAACTGAAAAGCTTCTGTAAGGCAAAAGACACTGTCATTCAAACAAAACTGCTGTCTACAGATTGGGAAAAAAATCTTCACCAACCCCTCATCTGACAGAGGGCTAATATCCATAATTTACAAAGAAATCAAGACATTAAATGCCAAGAAACCAAATAATCCAATCAAAAAAAATGGGGAAAAGAGCTAAACAGAGAATGCACAAAAGAGGAATTCCTAAAGGCTGAGAAAAGCACTTGAAGAAATGCTCAACATCCTTAACCATCAGAGAAATGCAACTCAAGACGACTCTGAGATTCCACCTAACACCTGTCAGAATGGCTAAGATCAAAAGCTCAAATGACAACACATGCTGGTGAGGGTGTGGTGAAAGGGGAACCCTCCTCCATTGCTGGTGGGAGTGCAGGCTTATGCAACCACTGTGGAGGTCAATCTGGTGATATCTTTGAAAACTTGGAATAGCTCTGCCTCGGGACCCAGCCATACCACTTCTGGGTATACATCCAAATGATCCTCACCAAATCACATGGGAGTTTCCTCATCTATGTTCATAGCAGCCTTATTTGTAATAGCTAGAAACTGGAAACAGTTGTATTTATAGTTATAAGAAAAAGAATCATTATTTGGACTGAAAGGGAGAGCTGTTGGGGGGAAAAATAAATACCTTAAACTAAAAAAAAAAAAAGAAGGGAATAGGATGGTGGGGCTGAGGGGGAGGAGGGTGGAAGGGTGGGACTGGAGGGGGGGAGTAGGGAGGGGATTGTGATTGAGATGTAACTTGAAGAAATAAAAAATAAATTATTAAAAAAATAAAAAAATAAAAAAAAAAAGAAACTGGAAACAACCCAGATGTCCCTCAACCGAAGAATAGATTAAAAAATGTGGCACATCTACACAATGGAATACTACTCAGCTATCAGAAACAATGAAATTATGCAGTTTGCAGCCAAATGGATGGAACTAGAGAAGCTCATCCTGAGTGAGCTAACTCAGACTCAGAAGGATACACATGGCATCTATTCACTTATAGTCGGATTTTAGCTATATAGTAAGTGATATCTATACCACAACCAATGCACCAAAGGGAACATGGACATAGACTTTTTCTTTTTCTCCCTGTCAATGAGACACTTTTCCCTAATGGTGCTGCCTTGTAGGTACCCAGTGTATGAGGAAGCTCTTGGCCCTCATATGACCGCTGAACTGGGGTGGGGGAATGTTATGTAGGGACACTCCACTCCAGAGGAGTGGGATGGAAGGGTTAGTGGGTCGAGGGTGGGAGAGCAGGACTGGGAGGGGTGGAAAGAGGACACTATGATGGAGATGTAACCTGAAGAAATAAATAAATAAATGTAAGAGAGAGAGAGAGAGAGAGAGAGAGAGAGAGAGAGAGAGAGAGATCAGCATTAGACATGGGGAATAAGGATTTTTTATAGTTCCAGAGTAGAGGGTTAGAGGGTAGGATAGGGGTGATGGTGAAGAAGGAGCAGGGCGTGATCAAGATGTAACTTGAATAAATAAATAAATGTTTAAAATTTTAACAGGGTTAAAAACAAACAAACAAACAAATGTAGCATAGCATGGTGGGGGGGGGGAGTTGGAAAGTTGTGGTGGTGGTGGCAGTATCTGAGTCTGTGGGTTGGGATCTAATATCCCACTGGATATAGGGTCTGGACAGAAGGAAAGCACACAATACTGTAACAGCTTTTCTCTTGTCTGGTCTGTGGGCAGGACCTTGAGAGAAAACACTAATGCAGCTGAGGACCTACCTATTCCCTCCTGGGATTTGTTAGCACCAGGGAAAGTGGAGTCATGCTGGCTGCTGTTGTGTCAGGGGCCACTGGACCATTTTCTTTGGGTTGGAATCCAGTGCACTGGGCCAGAGAAAGCCTGGCAGGTCAGGGGCATGCAGATATGGTTGGAAAAAGCTTTCCCCAATAGTGGAAGTTTCTTCAGACAAAATCACAGCTCTGAGGCAAACTATTTGGTGAAACAGCAATCCTTTATTTGCAATTTAGGAGTCATGGTGGTCTTAGTTCTCCCTTGGTCTCTTCATCATCTCCTAAATACCTCCCAAACCCTCTAACTCTGAGATGAGTGAGGAGTTTTTTTTTTTTTTTAACTGTGGGAACTGGGAAGGAATTTTTTTTTTTTGGGGGGGTGAATGCATTCTATTGGCTGAGATGAGATACTGGCAATTCTATATTTACATGGAGAAATATCTCACGCACTGGTTACAGGACTGAGCTCACCTGCGACCTCTTGTGGGGTTGTTTCTATGTTCCACAAGGAAGGTAGTTACTTGGGGGCTGTGTCCAAGTGCCCCTGAGGCAGGCAGAAGCAGCGAGAGAGCTTGTTCCATGCCTTCCATTGTCAGGATGGGGTATGACATCCCAATTTTGAGATTTCTGGGTTTGAACATGTTCTATATCACCTGGTTTATGCCAAATCCCATGGAGACATGGTCTACTACCCAACAATGCATGACAAATAGGGAAGGCATGGTCCATGAGCCCCTACACTCAAATAGTCTGTTCAATGTACATACTTCATTGTCCAGAAGTACTAAATTGTTTTTCAGTTTGATTGTCTTTCTGTAGCACAATATTTGACACTCAGTATGAATGATGAGTTAATGATGATTATTTATATTACCATTAAAGCTCATAGGAATGACACAAGGATGGAGACAGTGTTTTTCTGCTCTTTCTTTTAATTTGTGTTTTGTGTGTGTGTGTGTGTGTTTGAGTATGTGTACACATTGCCATAGTGGATGATGGTCACAAGACAATTCATGGTATCAGTCCTCACCTTTTACCTTCTTTGAGGTAGGGTCTCTTGTTCACCACTTACTATACCTAACTACCTGGCCCAGGAGGTTCTCCTGTCTCTGATCCCCATCTCCCCACGGAAGTACTAGTGGAGATGTACTTCTACAGATGCACCCTACTACAATTATTTTTAGTGGGGTTCTGAGAGTGGGAACTTAGACCCTCACATTTTTTGCAGTAAACTCTTTACCCACTGAACCATCTTTCCAACCCTGATTCTCGGTTTTCTTTAAACAAAAAAGTTGTATTTAAACTAGAAAGTTCAAATGCCTGGCTTATTGGAGTCATCTCCTACCCATACTGTGCAGCCCTAGGTCACTTTCCAGGTGCCCAGGAGACTCACTTTTTTTTTCTATGTATATCTTGGATGACAAGGCAGCTCTATTAAATCAGAAATCTACACGCCATCCAGAGTTCCTGAGGACTTCATTCAGGGGATAAAAGTACAGTACTTTCTATTTATGGAATACATGGAATAAAGTCCCCAATCCAACTATTCATATTTGATGCTGTTGTTCTCAGTTTATGACACTTTAGACTCATCGTTCTCCATTTTATCAACTCTTTCACTTTTGTTCTCTGAAAAGAGTTATGTTCTTATTGTATAAAATATATTTATCTGTCACTTCTATGCTGCTGAGCATAGAACGAGGGTTCTTTTTTCACTTTTCAAAATTAAATTTATTTATTTATTCTTATTCAAGTTATATCCCTGTCTCAGCCCTCTCCCTCCTCCCCACCTGATATCCTAGTCTTCCACTTTTCCACCCTCTCCCCCCTTTCCCTCAAGGTTCTTAATATACTTATGCCCCAAATTGGCCAGAAAGATTGTCATTCTTTGTGTACTTCTGTCAGTCAAGCCTGTCTCATTCATATCACATTCCCTTTATTTATACTTTTTAAGAATAATAAGTAGATTGGTAGCTAGCTAGATAAGTAGATAGAAAGGGATATAGACTGATAGATGATAATCACAGAGAAAATTACATATTCCTATTATCTTTGATGTTTATGATATCTCTATGTGGTTGTATTATTATTCACATTTTATAGAAAAGGCACTAATTTAACATATTTAGGACACCCATGTTAAATTGGGTCTTCACTTTACTATGATTTCAAACATGAATGTATATGATGTCTGTATGTAGTATGTGATTGCAGGCGAGATTCTGTCTTCTCCCCTCCCCTCCCCTCCCCACCCCTCCCCTCCCCTCCTCCCCCCTCCCCTCCCCTCCACACCCCTCACCTCCTCTCTTTTCTTTTCCCTGCTCACTACTTCCCCCTTTCTCAATACATTTTTTTCTTTTTTTGGCTTTTGCCAATAACCAATGTGGAAAGAGCCTTGCTTAGTTAGGACTCTCGGCATCAGCCTTTACTTTACAGCTGATTAAATAGTAGCAGAATCATTCGCTTATCTTTCTTACTTGGGTTGATGAGTGAAATGGAGTCTTTCTCAGTGAGCACAGTCTATTAGCAAGCTACAGAAGATGTCCTTTGCCCCTTCCCACCCCTTTTCCTAAAAGCCAAGAGATGTAGTGAGGCAGGGACGCAAAACTAGGCAGTAATGGGCTGTAATTTAGTTCCTGTTTTGGGTTTTTTTTTTTAACTGCTCAGGGGTGATTGCCTGTGAAAATGGTTTTATTTTATGATCTTTGTGGAGCTTCGTCAAGCCCCATTTGAAATAACAAGGCCCTTCCTTTCTATTGCTGCTGCTTGTGCTGAAGAGAAATGAGAGGGAGAGGCAGCTTCTAGGAGAATATGCTACAGGACTGTTCATATAGTGGGTAGAGGTCAGCAGGACGAGAAGCCATGCCATAAAATTACCCTTGGGCTACCTGCAGTCTTGAAGAATGACAGGTGGAATATACTTCTGGAACATTCCAAACCTGATTGGCAGGCAGTGGACAAAACTTTATTTTCCATGGACAACAATACCCTCTAGAAAAAAGTAGAGTTAACACATACTGGTCAGGGAACTCTAGAAGGATTTGAAACTCACACAATACTATACTCTGGCTATTTCTCACAGAACCAGAGCTCAGTTCAGTAGACACTGTCCACATCCAGTTTGGCTACCAAGCACTTGAAATATCATTGAACTGAGAAATGCCAGGAGAGAAAAATATGCCCAATTTCCAAGGATTAGTATAACACACAAATGTAAAATATCTAACTTATAGCATTTGGTGTTGTTCATGATCAAATAAAAATATTTTGGATTTAATAAGTTAAATAACACATATACACTTACTTGTCTTGTATGCTTATCAGAAAATTTAAAAGTCCATATACTTCCCATTGTTCTTAGTTTTGGAGGTAGTGTGGGTAAGACTTGTGATCCTCTGGACCCTTATGCCTTCAGGGTTCTAATTAACTTGTCCCCAAAATAGTGACTAGATGGAATTCACTACAAAGAATCCGTACACCAATTGTTCATGGCTTTGGAAAACTTTAGTGAAGATTGGCACAGAGAAAATTCCTGATGAAAAGCCACATAGAGCTTTGAAGTGAATTTCTGCCAATGGACTGAGTCCAGTCAATACTGAAAAGCCTGTATCCCCTAAGTAATGGAGCATATAAGGAATGCTTATGCTGTTAAACTCCCTCCAAATGTAATGCTGTAGCATAGAATTGGCTGGAGTGAAAAGAGCTGTATATCTAAGCTGTGACACTCCTGTACCCAGAATTTACTCAGCAATGTATTTGAAAGTGTGATGAAATATTCATTTGCAAGGTATCCATACTGTGATTAAAGAGTCTGAATACAGGGAAACAGTATATCATCTTAATCAAATGGCCATTAAGCATACATAGGCTATAGGAGAAAGCCATTCTATGTGGGAGAGTCCTTTCTATGGCCCCTAGTCATAGTTGGAGAATTTATATTTGCCATTCAGTATAATGTTTTCAGTCCTCACATAGCAAACCCCTGACAAGGCAATATAGCTTAGCTTATTATGTACTTGTACATATGAGTACTTAATTGCTATACTGAAGCATCAAAATGATGTGTGCTCTATTCAAAGCTTTAGGAAAAAGTGTAGGTGGAGTTAAACAAGCAAACAAAAGGCATTGAAGACAATACAATGGTCATTAGAAACCACTAGCTTCTTTCACTGTCCATATTGTTTCCCTTGATTTATTTGTTTCCTTTGTGCCATTTTCCTTCTCCCTTTGCCTTTCCATGCTTCCTCTATGTCTGAAAAACACAATACCAATACTCATTGAGCATTCAACTTAAAGTGAGTACCTGCCCGTAATCACAATGATTTTCATACAAGGAAAGCATGAATGATGCAAGGTATCTGTTATGCATGTGTGTGCGCGTGTGTGTGTGCGCACACACACACACACACACACACACACACACACACACACGCGCACACACACACACACACAAAGTGAGATTTCAAAATCCAGGCATTCTGTTAAATTATTGAGTATTAACTCTACCATTCTAGTTCCCATTTTGTCAAACATCTTTAGCTGTTAATTTTTTATACTCACATATTTTTTTATTCTTAGCTCAAAGAATCTGGGCTTCATGCTTCACAAGAAAGGCACAAGACCAGGAAGGAAGAAGTTTTATCTTCCTCTTGGCTTACTCTTTATAAAAATATCTTATCATTTTTAAAAGTTTATTATATTCTCACCTTCACATTTAAATTTTTGTCTGTTGTACCCCAGCATTCATGACTTCTGAAGATTTTAGTGATGTTTAGAGAAAAGGATATGCTAGATATCTCCTAAGTAGCCATGTACAGCTTTGAGGAGAATTTCTGCTGATGGGCTGATATGAACAGCATAAATGGAAGAGAAGAACTTATTAAAATCTAATGCATATTGTACGCTGCTTAATGGTATTAAATAAGGCCATTTGAAAGTCTGAAGGGCAGTTAGGAAAGTAACACATCCAGAGCAAGGAACTTACTGTACTAATAGAAGTACCTTCATCTTCCCAGAAGCCTGCATCCTGGGGACTAACCTGCAGTTCTACCTGGCTTGATTAGTGTTTATCATGATTGATGCTTTCTTATTAGTGTAATCTTTAATTTTTGATTCCTAATGATATTTTATCCTGTATATCCTGGTCTTCTTTAACTTTAAGACTTATCTTTGATGATTAAAGTGCTCCAAGTCAACAAGAAATGATCTGTCTCAGTATTTGTCCATTGCTGGTCAATTAGTTTCTTTGAGTTTGTATCATAATTCATTCATATCATTACTCATTCCCTATCAGAGTGTGAAGGTGAGCTACATTGTGTATGTAAGATTGTGCTACATACATGGATCCTGGAGATACATTCTTGGGTTCATAGGTTAGTTCTGCCACTCACAAGCTCCATGAACTAAGGAAAGTTCTAGAAAATGTATCAAACTTCAGCTTCTTTATCTCTAATCTGCAGTAGTAATACATGTATCACAGGCATTTTGGGTACTAAAATAATGTGTAGATGAGCTGCTTGTAATATCTGATTAACTATTTACTAACACAGTGGTTATTATGTAGAAGGTATATCTTTGTTATCGAATAAAAGTGAGTTTGTTAAGGTCTTTGATCCACTTGGACTTAAGTTTTGTACAAGGTGATAAGTACGGGTCTAGCTTCATTCTTTTACAAATGGACATCCAGTTGGACCAGCACCATTTGTTGAAGATGCTGTCCTTTTTCCATTGTGCCATTTTGGCTTCTTTGTCAAAAATTAGGTGGCCATAAGTGTGTGGGTCTATTTCTGGATCTTCAATTCGATTCCATTGATCTACTGGTCTGTTTCTATACCACTACCATGCTGTTTTTACAACTATTGCTCTGTAGTACAGCTTGAAATCTGGGATGGTAATACCTCCAGATGTTTTTTTAATTGTACAGGATTGATTTAGCTATTCTGGGCTTTTTGTTGTTCCATATGAAATTGAGACTAGCTCTTTCCAAGTCTATAAAAAATTGTGTTGGTATTTTGATAGGAATTGCATTGAATCTATATATTGCTTTTGGTAGGATGGCCATTTTTATTATGTTGATCCTACCTATCCATGAGCATGGGAGATCTTTCCATCTTCTAAAGGCCTCTTCCATTTCTTTCTTCAAGGGCTTGAAGTTCTTGTTGTACAGGCCCTTTACTTGCTTGGTTAGAGTTACCCCCAGGTATTTTATGTTGTTTGTGGCTATTGTGAAGGGGGTTGTTTCCCTTATTTCTTTCTCAGCCCTTTTGTTTGTTGTATAAAGAAGGGCTTCTGATTTTTTTGAATTAATTTTTTATCCAGCCACTTTGCTGAAGGTGTTTATCAGCTGTAAGAGTTCTCTGGTGGACTTTTTGGGGTCGCTTATGTATACTATCACATCATCTGCAAATAGGGATAATTTGACTTCTTCGTTTCCGATGTTTATCCCCTTGATGTCCTTTAGTTGTCTTATTGCTCTAGCAAGAACTTCAAGTACTATATTGAAGAAATATGGTGAAAAGCCCCTTGCTCCAACTGAAGACAGAATGCTGTCCAAAAAGGACAAAACCTGGAAGCAGGTAAGTCAACAGCATAGCTCTGCCAAGACAGGGTAGGTAAGTCCTTCATAACCCCTGCTCTACAATCAATGTCTGTCAGAGAAGCGGGGCCAAACGACTGAAGAGCGATGCTGTAATGTATGGAGAGAAAATGGGAACTGTCCTGGCAGCCACTGGTATGTCATTTCTTAGTTTGGGAACCTGCAGATCCTGTACTTCCTATAAAATCAGATATATTTATCCCTCTCAGGTCTCTGAGGTGATTGAAGAACAGATAGATAAAATCTCATAATTAAATTTTGAATTATTTAGGAGTCAAGAGAGTGTTATATATCTAAGAAGATACTTTTAAAATTGTGTTGCAATTAGTATGAATGTTGAGTCAGATATAGAACTTTAAACTCATGGAGATGTTTAGATAGTAGAATGTTAAAGTCAGGTACCAAATACATATGGACTGGTCATTGGGAATGTATGTTAAGCCATATAACCCTCATAACTGTGGCCTAATTACTTCTGTTTTACTGTATTGTATTTATTATTATAAGAGAAAGAGCCATTTGTTGGACTGAAAGGAGATACTGTAGGGGGAATTAAGATATACCTTAAACTTAAAAGAAAAAAAAAAGGGAAGAGGATGGGGGTTGAGGGTGGGAGGGTGGGACTGGAGGGGGAATAGGGAGGGGACTGCGATTGAGATGTAACTTGAAGAAATAATAAATAAAGGAAAAAAATAAAAAAAAGAAACTTAAAAAAAAGTGAGTTTGAATGCCAGTATAACCTCTTACTAATCCTTTACTTTATGTATCTCCTTGAGTCTCAGTTAGAATGGAAGTAATGGAAGTAATATTTCTCTGATATGGTTGAGAAAAAGATTGTCATATGTGAATTACACAGCACAGTATCTAGCATAAGACATCAGGCATTAGTCACACATTTATTGAAAGACTCATTAGATTAGTTAGTGAGTACAACAGTGACTAAAGCTGTAGATAAACAGGAGAGAATTTCTACTTATTGAAAATCTATGAGCCTGCTTATTGAGGATCTTACAGAAAATTGAAGCATAATAATTCTAAGAACTTTCTAATGAACACCATCCAAATGCAGATATTCTTGGATGACATCTGATGACCATTTTAGGCAATTACCTTGAACAGAGGTCTGTCTAAGATTTATGCTTTAAGGTTCATGTGCCTAAACTTCAGATGACATTATCACTCAGCACATGGTGGAACTCAGGCTTTGTTGAGTCAGACCCTATTAATTTGAGTGATAGAATAGCAACTCAAATTGACTTCAGCTGACATAGAACTTTTGGCTCACATAGCTTAGAAAGAGTGTGGACTTTCCCTGGGAATTACAACAGTCAGGGTCTGTTCTTCAGAAGCCTCTAATCCATATGACTTATTTGTGTTAACATTTGTATATAGGGTGTCAAATAAAATATTGTGTGCTCTCATTCTCTTTATTCTTTCCATCTGAAACACCACTTGTACCATTTTAAGTTTACACTAAAGTTCTTACCGCACATTGTCTTATTTTTCCTCAGCAGCACACTTAGTATTTACATAGAGACTAACTTAGTTTGATGCTCATACTGGGCTCCAAAATTGTTGTTCAGGTAGGCTGACAGATGGATTAAGAAATAGTGTGATAGTGACATGGATAATAAGATGTGTGTGTGTGTGTGTGTGTGTGTGTGTGTGTGTGTGTGTGTGAAATAAAAATAGAAGGAATCCAAGATGGGGACAGACAGCAATGACACATTTTAAGTATAGGGAAAATAGCTATACTATCCCAGAAATATAAACAAGCTGAGCAACAACCCGAGAAGTGTGAACCAGTGGGGTTTTACCTGGCGAACCCATGGACACATGGGGGTCACTGGGGATTCCTGTGAAACAGACCTACTAGCTGCAGAGCAGAGGCCCAGGGCCTGAAGTAGAGCTCAGTGGCGTGTGGCAGAGGCCAAGGGCCCATAGCATGGAGCAGGGACTAGCAGGGAGCCAGCGGTGGAAGTGGCAAGAGCCACTCAAATACACAATGAGTAGCTCCGAACCCCAGAGAGGGGTGGAGCACCCAGCTTCCATGCTGGTATTCCATACTGGAGAACTGTGTGATCACCAAGATTTATCTCCAGTGGAGTGGGGGTCTGGGAGGAATAAGCATATCGGGCTTACCCAGAAAGGTGTTGGACATACAGGTCCCTCTACTGGATATGCAATCATGGGGAAGAATATTGCATCCAGACAAGGTAGAGGGCTCTTCTTCCTGCGCCAGTGCAGTGTCCTGCAGTTCTGATACACTGCAGGGCATTGTGTTGCAGCCCCAACTACCAGTTAGAGGTACCTCCTGGCCTCCTGGGCACCCAGCATTCATATGTTCACTCCAGCACCCTAGAGGACCAGCAGTGCCACTGAAATGGTAGGATCAGAGTGGGCTGAAAGGCAGGTGGTCACGTTATAAGGCAGTGGAACTCCACTGAGTCCAAGCCCAGCATACGAGTTGTGTTCATTTTGGAGCAGTGCACCTTGTCCCTTCTTGGAGGGATACCCACCCTGTCTTCAGCATCAATAGGGAGCATCCAGTTATTGGCCATTGTGCACTGCCTGAGTGATACAGACTACAAGGGCTTACTGCTTAGGGCCATGAGGCACAAAGGTGCCCTGGGAAGCATCTAGAAGAAGCTGCCTGAGGGGACCATGACCACAGACCTGACCCTCGAATCAGACACACAAGTAGCAAGAGATCTGTGGATCTAGCCTACAATCTGTAGTCCTCCGAGCCCCACTGACATCACTAGGAAGACCTGCTAGAACCAAAGACCCTGCAGGCAAGAATAACTCATGCCATTTAATTCCTGACCTGAGGTCCCAATTGGGACACAAAGGGAAGGGGTGAATGTTGGGGTCCCACCAAGACCAAGCCCCCATCTCAAGACCTGATCTAGCTGTGTTAAGCTATAGACCACCAAGATTATATGGACTCTACACCAAAGCTCCTTCCATGACACCAGGTCCAGAAGACAGTAGGAACAATCAGCTCAGAGCAACCAGATGGCTAAAGGTCAGTGAAAGAACAAAACTGACAAAAATCATGGAAATATGACTCCAACAAAATTCAGCAAGGTTAACAAAGCAGGACCTGAACATCCCATCACAGCTGAAACACATGAAAATGATGAGAAATCTATACTTAGGAAAATGATGGAGTCCTTACAAGAAGAAACTAAACCCCTGAGAGAATTTAAAGAGTCCTCAATTTTAGAAATGAAAGCAGTGGAGAATACCATTAAAGACCCAAACCAACACAACCCAACATGAATGGGAAAGAGAAGAGGCAGTGATAGATTTGAAAGTTTTGCAAACAAAGACAAACAAATTCGAGCAGTATATGTATAAAACGACTAAAATTTTTTCAAGATTTGAAATGGGAAGTGAAAGCAATAAAGAAAATACAAGCACAGATAGTCCTGGAGGTGGAAAATCAAGGGAAGAGAACAGTAACTACAGACTTGAGTATCAAAAATAGGATACAAGAGATGGCAGACAGAATCTCAGGCATTGAAGATTCGATTAAAGAAATCAGTACAACAACTAAAAAAAATGAGAAATCTAAGAAAGCTCTCACCCACAGCATCCAAGAAATCAAGGACTCAATGACAAGATAGAACCTAAGAATTATAGGCATGGAGGAAAGAGAAGATGCCCGACTCCAAGGTCAAGGAAACATCTTCAACAAAATCACAGAAGAAAACTTCCCAAACCTAAAGAAAGATATGCCAGTAAAATTCCAAGAGGCATACAGAACACCAAGCAGATTAGACCAGAAAAGAAATTACTCTAGCCACATTATAATTGAAAATCCAAATGTATAGAACAAAGAAAGAATATTAAAAGCTGTAAGAGAAAAAGGTCAAGTAATGTATAATGGCTGACCCATCAGAATTACACCTGACTTCTCCTCAGAAATTTTAAAAGCCAGAAGGGCCTGAGCAGACTTCTTACAAGCCCTAAGAGAACATAGGTGCCCAGCCAGACTACTATATTCAGCAAAACTCTCTATCAACATAAATGGAGAAAACAAGATATTCCATGAAAAAAAAAATTTAAACAATGTCTACCCACAAATCCGGCCCTACAGAAGATCCTAGAAGGAAAATTCCAACTGAAAGAAAATAACTACACCAAAGAAAACAGAGGAAACAAAACCTCCACTGCAGCTAAACTAAAAGAAACACACAACCACCACCTACATCAAACTAACAGGAAATAACAACCTTTGGTAATCAATATCCCTGAACATCAATGGAATCAACTCCCCAATGAAAAGTCACAGGTTTACAGAATGGATGCATAAACAAGACCCACCATTTTGTATACAAGAAATGCATCTCACTAACAAAGATAGACTCTACCTCGGACTAAAGGGCTGGGAAAAGGTTTTCCAAGCAAATGGGCCCAGGAAGCAAGCTGGAGTAGACACCCTAATATCAAATAAAATAGATTAACAACTGAAGCTAATCAAAAAAGATAGGGAAGGGTACTAAATACTCGTTAAAGGAAAAACTAATCAAGATGACATCTCAATTCTAAATATCTATGCTCCAAATACAAGGGCACCCACATTTGTAAAAGAAACTCTTCTAAAGCTTAAACCACACATTGATCCCCACACATTAGTAGTGGGAGACTTCAACACCCCACTCACAATAATGGACAGGTCATTGAGACAGAAGGCAAACAGAGAAGTAATGAGTCTAACAGAGGTCATGAACTGAATGGACCTAACAGATATCTACAGAATGTTTCACCAAAACACAAAAGAAAACACCTTCTTTTCTGCACTGAACAAAACCACCTCCAAAATTGACCATATAGTAGGACACAAAGCAAGACTCAAAAGATATAGGAAAATTGAAATAGCCCCTTGTATCTTATCAGAATACCATGGAATAAAGCTGGACTTCAACAACAGAAGTAACAGAAAGCCTACACATTCACAGAAACTGAACAACTCTCTACTGAATGAATACTGGATCAGGAAAGAAATAAAGAAGGAAATCAGAGACTTCTTAAAATCCAACAAAAATGAAGGCACAACATACCCAAACCTATGGGACACAATGAAAGCTATGCTACGAAAAAAGTTAATAGCACTAATTGCCTTCAAAAAGAAAACTGTGACAGCTCATGTTAATGAATTAACAGCAGAATTGGAAGAACTGGAAAAAAGCAAACACTGCAAAGAGGAACAGAAGGCAGGAAATCATCAAATTTGGGGCTGAAATTAACAACTTAGAAACAAAAAGAATAATACAAAGAATCAACAAAACCAAGAGTTGGTTCTTTGAGAAAAATCAACAAAAATAGACAATCACTTAGCCAAACTAATAAAAGACAGAGGGGGAAAAATCCAAATCAACAAAATCAGAAATGAAAAGGGAGAAATAACAACAAACATGGAGGAAATCCAGAGAATCTTTAAGTCCTACTTTAAAAATCTGTACTCCAATACCTAGTAATGCTTAAAAATGAAATGTGAAGTTTCGGCCTTTTGCTACCAACTGTCATGAACTGCTTAGGATAATTAAGAAATGCAAACTAATAGTCATTCAAGCTTATCATTTTGTTAGGTACTATGACAGTCTATCACAGTTATTTTCTAAGCTAATTAGAAATATAGTTGCTAAGGGACAAGCAACATTTGCTTATCTAAATACAAGAGATAGATAGGGGGTCTTCAAAAACCTCAAGAGATCTCAGAATATGGCATTCAAAGATATTTTCTTAACTTAAGACTTTTTAAATATCGAGACATGTCAGCTGGTGACAGCACCCCTATTCTACTCCAAGTAGAAGATTAGCATCAAAGAATCTCCAGTGGGAGACGGTTGAATTAGTGGCAATCCTGTCACTTGGCAAGAAAAATTCCTTGCTTCAACTGTAGACAGAATGCTGTCCAAAAAGGACAAAACTTGGAAGCAGGTAAGTTGACAGACAGCCTAGCTCTGCCAAGACAGGGTAGGCAAGTCCTCCATAATTCCTGCTCTACAATCAATGTCTGTCAGAGAAACAGGGAAAACGGCTGAAAATTGATGCTGTAATGTATGGAGAAAAAAATGGCAACTGTCCAGGCAGTCACTGGTATGTCATTTCTTAGTTTTGGAAGCTGCTGGCCCTGCACTTCCTATATAATCAGATATATTTATCCCTCTCAGGTCTCTGAGGTGGTTGAAGAATAGATAGCTAGAGTCTCATAGTTAAATTTTGAGTTGTTTAGGAATTAAGAGGGTGTTCTGGATCTAAGAAGATGTTTTAAAAATTGTGATGCAAGTTAGTATGAAAGCTGAGTTAGATAGGGAACTTTAAATTCATGGAGATGGTTAGATAGTAGAATGTTAAAGTCAGGTGCCAAATACAAATGGACTGGACATTGGGAGTGTATGCTAAGCCATATAACTCTCATAATTTTGGCTTATTTATTTCTGTTGTTTTGTATTATATTTATTGTTATAAGAGAAAGAGCCATTTGTTGTACTGAAAGGGGGAGCTATTGGGGGAAAAAGATGTACCTTAAAAAAAGGAAAGAGGATGGGGGGTTGAGGGGGAAGAGGTTTTGAGGGTAGGACTGGAGGGGGGAGTAGGTAGGGGATTGTGATTGAGATGTAACTTGAAGAAATAAAAAATAAATTAAAAATTATCTGTACTCCAGCAAATTTGAAAACCTAACCAAAATGGAGAACTTTCTTGATAGATTTCACCTACCAAAGTTAAATCAAGATCAGATAACAGATTAAACAGTCCTATAACCCTTAAGGAAATGGAAACAGCCATTAAAAGTCTCCCAACCAAAATAGCCCATTTCAGAATTCTATCAGACCTTCAAAACAGAGCTAATACAAATACTCTTCAAACTCTTCCACAAAATAGAAACAGAGGGAACACTGCCAAACTCATTCTATGAGGCCACAGTCACCCTAATTCCTAAACCACACAAAGACCCAATGAAGAAAGTGAACTTCAGTCCAAATTCTCTCATGAACATAGCCACAAAAATACTTCATAAAATACTGGCAAACCGAATCCAAGAACATATCAAAAGTATCATATACCATGATCAAGTAGGTTTCATCCAAGGAAAACAGGGATGGTTTAACATATGAAAATCCATCAACATAATTCACTAAACAAACAAACTGAAAGAAAAAATCCACATGATCATCTCACTAGATGCTGAAAAAGCATTTGACAAAATCCAACACCCCTTCATGCTAAAAGCCTTAGAGAGAACAGGCATACAAGGACCATACTTAGAAATAATAAAGGTTCTATACAGCAAGCCACTAACCAACATCAAATTAATTGGAGAGAAACTGGTATACAAAGACCATACCTAAACATAATAAAGGCAATATACAGCAAGCCAGTAGCCAACATCAAATAAAATGGAGAGAATTTTAAAGCATTTCCTCTAAAATCAGGGAAAAAGCAATGATGCCCACTCTCTCCATATCTCTTCAACATAGTACTTGAAGTTCTAGCCAAAGTGATAAGACAACTAAAGGAGATCAAAGGGATACAAATTGGAACCGAAGAAGTCAAATTATCCCTATTTGCAGATGATATGATAGTATACATAACCAACCCCAAAAAATTCCACCAGAGAACTCCTACAACTGATAAATACTGTCAGCAAGGTGGCTGTATATAAAATTAATTTAAAAAATCAGAAGCCCTTCTTTATACAAAAGATAAATGGGCTGAGAAAGAAATTAGGGAAACAACACCCTTCAGAATAGCCACAAACAATATAAATTACCTAACCAAGCAAATGAAATACCTGTGTGACAAGAACTTCAAGTTCTTAAAGAAAGAAATTGAAGAGGACATCAGAAGATGAAAAGATCTCCCATGCTCATGGGTAGGTAGGCTCAACATAATAAAAATGGCCATCCTGCCAAAAACAATATACAGATTCAATGCAATTCCTATCAAAATACCACCACAATTCTTTATAGACCTGGAAAAAGCAATTCTCAACTTCATATGGAATAACAAAAACCCAGAATAGCTAAATCAATTCTGTATTAAAAAATCTGGAGGTATCACCATCCCAGATTTCAAACTATACTACAGAATATTAGAAATAAAAACAGCATGGTACTGGTATAGAAACAGACTAGTGGATCAATGGAATTGAATTGAAGACCCAGAAATGAACCCACACATCTATGGTCACTTAATTTTTGACAAAGAAGCCAAAATAATACAATGGAAAAAGGACAGCATTTTCAACAAATGGTGCTGGTCTAACTGGATGTCAACAATTAAAAGAATGAAATTAGACCCATACTTATCACTTTGCACAAAACTTAAGTCCAAGTGGATCAAAGACCTTAACATAAAGCCTGACAAACTAAATCAAATAGAATAGAAAGTGGGGAAAAGTCTTGAACTCATTGGCACAGGTGACAACTTTTTGAATAGAACACCAATAGCTCAGGCTCTAAGACCAACAATCAATAAATGGGACCTCATTAAACTGAAAAGCTTCTGTAAGACAAAGGGCAGTGTCATTCAAACAAATGGCAACATACAAATTGGGAAAAGATCTTTACCAACCCCACTTCCGACAGAGGGCTAATATCCATAATTTATAAAACACTCAAGAAATTAAACACCAAGAAACCAAATAATCCAATCAAAAATGGGAAACAGAACTCAACCAAGAATTCACAAAGGAGGAATCTCTAATGGCAGTGAGACATTTGAAGAAATGTTCAAGATCCTTAATTATCAGAGAAATGCAACTCAAGACTACTCGGAGATTCCATCTCACACCTGTCACAATGGCTAAGATCAAAAACTCATATGACAACACATGATGGCAAGGGTGTGGAGAAAGGGGAACACTCCTCCATTGATGGTGGTAGTGCAAACTTGTACAACAACTATGGAAATCAGTCTGGCAATATCTTAGAAAACTTGAAATAGTCCTACCTCAAGACCCAGCCATATCACTTTTGGGTATCCTGCCAAACAGTTCCTCACCAAACCACAAGGACATATCCTCATCTATGTTAGTAGCAGCCTTATTTGTAATAGCTAGAAACTGGAAACAACCCAGATGTCTCTCAACTGATGAGTGGATAAAAGAATTGTGGGACATTTACACAATGGAATACTACTCAGCCATCAGAAATAAGGAAATCATGCAATTCGCAGCCAAATGGATGAAAATAGAAAAGCTTATCCTGAAGGAACTAACAACACACACTCAGAAAGATGCACACGGCATCTACTCATTTATAATTGTATTTTAGCCATATAGTACAGGACAATTATCCTACAACCAATACACCAAAAAGGTATGGAATATAGACTTTCTTACCTATTAATGGGACAATTTGCCATAGGGGTGCTACTATGTAGGCTCCTAATGCAAGAGGAAACTCTTAGCCCTCATATGACTGTTAAATTGAGAGGGACTGATATGTAGGGATACTCTACATTGGAGTGGGTTGAGTGGGAGAGGGAGGAGAGTTTGAGAGGGTGGAACAAGGAGGAATGGAAAGAGGGCACTATAATGGAGTTGTAACTTGAAGTAATAAATAAACATAAAAAAATCCAAAATGAAAATACACAAATAGATATATTGATAGGTGAGAATTATGGTTTGATGAAAGGATATGCATTAAAGGGATAAATGGATAAGTAGATAGAGGGAATTATAATTTTATGGATGATTTATTAATGATGGACTAAATTGGTACACATTTGGGTAAATAGATAAATGGGCAAAGGTTAGTGACTCTACCTATGCACTTAAAGTTCACCTTTTCCTTTGAAATGTGTGTAAATTCTAGTTCTCTTCTGTAGAAATTGGCTGCTAGAGTAACTTCCACTGATTTTAATTTTCTATGATAATACTCTTGGAAGACATAAAGGGAGAGTTGCTATCTTTCCTAAGTGTACTGAAGAAATTCAAGGAAAAGATTTATCTGCTATGGATTTCCCATTAAATATTGCAAGAATTTGAGTATATCGCTGGAGGAAAATGAGAATTCATAGAAATGTGTAACAGTCTGTTTAACTAGACTTGCCTGTCTCACAGATTATGAATCTTATTCTTCTCACATTGACTAGGGAGGGAATACAGAGAGAGATTGGAGATGAATGGATTTGTAAGATTGACGTAATTATTTTCACTTATGGTGCCAAAGCCTCAGCTGCTCTGTTGATGCTTTGAAATGAGCAGGAATATTAAACACTACAGCAAAAGCACATAGAAAAATCATACAGTTTCTTGGTATAAATGTAGCACTGATTTCCTTATCAAACAAAGTGAGAATAGACTCGAATTGTCCTTACCTTAATATCAGATGAAATATGATTCAGAAACTATAGAAGAGAAAGGGGTTCTTAAAAACAGCTTAGGTTGATGGCCAAATGGTTTATTTACTAAGTGAGGGATCTTTGCTTCTGAAGATTCTGTGAACCAAGTGTCTTACTCCCCAGAACCTCCTGCTGAAAACAATTGCCAGTACTGGTCAGAACATTTTTATGATCATGAGCTGGGCTACTGCCTGGGACTATATTTGTGTTCATAGCCCATGTTACCCTGTAGACTGTGACTGAAATCTAAAATCTATATTTACTAATAATTATTATCGCCTATCAGCCAACCAACTCTAACCCTTTAGAATGATACCAATCCTCAAGCACAAATGCTTTGAGAGCAACTGGTCAGCAGTCTGTCTTCAGAAATACCTCAATAACTAGTCTCTCTGTGGCTCTGGCATTGCTACGGTAGTCTCACTTCAGCTTGGGCTTGAGATCTCCTAAGTCAGCCAAGACTGACAAAGCTAAATGAATCAGGTAAAACACCCCTGAGTGCTTCAGCAGTTAGCTAAACTCTCTTGGGGCAGATGCTGTGCTATGCAGCCTAGTCCTTGGCTGCAAGGCTTCCACACTCGGCATCTCCACACTAGGCTGTCAGCCCAGGCTCTGGCTACCCGAGTTTGCCACCTGAGGGGTAGGGCTGTATTTGTAGCCTAGGAGCTGGGCATTGTTGTCTTCTCTCACTTGAGGCCCCAGTCGCTTCAGTGAGCAGTCATGCCTCATGTTTCACTCACTCACTCATTCAGTGGCTGCAAGCCCATGGACAGACAAAGCCTCAGGCCACTCTACTCCCCAGCCAGCTATGGCTCTCCTCAACATCTGGTTCTCATGAACTTTCTCTGAACAGGTTCTATGACATGCCTCTTATCTCCTTAGCTAGTCTCAATTTATGTGCCAAGGTGCCTGACCACATGATTCTTACTGCCTCAGGGTTGGTGTGGCCTAAGGGCTGGTTAGCACATCTCTGCTTGAAGTACAGCCTTTTCCTCAGCACCAGCAGCTGGCACACATCCCTTTCAATGGTCCATGTCTTATGTGCTCTTTCTTGGGATCTGCTGCCACACCCTTAAGTAGGGAGCTGTTCTTGTGATCCCTGACTGATCTTGTGGTTTCTGAAGATCCCTAGTCTCAAGGTGCCCTTTCTTAGGGTTCTGTCTCGAGTCTCTCCAGCCATGACCCTCAGTAGGGAAATGTCTTCACATCTCTCACAGGTCCCAGATTTTATGGCTCCAAAATGAGTCTTCACCTGGCTTCTGCCCAATCTGGGCTCCTCCCACTTTCAACCAAAATGAGACAATGTCCATCAGTTGAAAGCAATGCCAATCCAAAAGCCCATTTTCAATTTTCTGGGCTTTTTTCTTATACAGGCTTCCTCCTCATTGATTACCCAGGACCATATGCGCCCTGCCAGATGTTTTCCACAAGTCCTATTCCTACCTTTAAGAGATTGTCCTCCAGAAGCTCCCAATATTCACTAAAGAAATATAACTCCCATTACAGTAGGCCATGTTGATGTCTACGCTTTGTGCTGCAGCAGATGGCCATTCTGATGTCTGTGGTCTGTACTGCTACCAGGAACCATAGGGATATACATGATCTGTGCTGTCACCAGAAACTGTGTGGAAGTCAGTTTCTTCTGACTGTAAGTGGCAAGAAAGCTACTTTTGAAGTAGTCTTGATGACCCCAGGCCCACAGTTGATAAACAGTGAAATGAAACGTATTGGCTCAAGACCCCCAAGATCAAGTTCTCAGACAAGTGCTCAGCTCTTTGGAGACTTTCTTGCTCCAGATGGACATTGAGCAAGGATAAGCGACAAGGACAGGAGATAAAGGAAGAGGGAGAAGGGTAAGGGAACAATGGATATGGGAGAAAAGGTGTAAGAGAGATGAATAAAGGACATTTGTCCTGGAGTGGGACAAAGGTCTGTCTCTGGTAGAGAGGGGACAGACAAGGCTTATGTTCAAATGATGGTTTACAAATGTAAAGTGGGAAACCAAGATTTTGATGAGCTGTTTAATTTTAAGTAGGCATGTTAATTAGGTGACCCAAAAGGGGAGGGGTATTGATTGCTGAACCTTGGTGGTCCCCCTCAGGTAGAGGAAGTATCAAATAAGGGAATAGACCTTGGTGGCTATCTTCAGAAATGTATTCTAATAGTTGTTTAGAAAGGTAGAGGAAATAGCGAGAAGAGCAAGGCCTGCCAGAGTCATATTCACCATGCTCAAACTAGCCAGAGTCCCTTCAAATAGGGTCATAGAAGGCTTCAGTGACAACCCCTACTATCCCACAAAGTAACAGCCTAGAAAGGAAGTCATTGAAGAAAATTCTTAAAAATTGTGACAATGGGAATCTGTAGTCATCAATACCATTAAAAAAGTTGTTTCCTTGTCCTTTACAGTCAGTGGGAGCTCAATCATGGACTTCCTCATGATTTCTGGTGACATTACAGACCATGGACATCAACATGGTCCTCTGCCCCAGCATGGCCCACAGACCCCATCCCCCAAGTAACAGCCAAGATAGGAAGTCATTGAAGAGAACTATTAAAATTATGATAAGGATACTGAAGTGTAGCTCTCCACAGTTGATGGCTTCTGGTCAGTGGCAAGTGGACAAGAACTCAGTTTTCTTTAAGGGGCTGGCCACTGGGAGTTTGAACATGCTCCAGTGAGTATATGGGCAACATAAATTGGTCATGTTTTCTTCTACTTCTTCTCCTCCTCCTCCCCTTCTTCTTGTTCTTGTTCTCCTTCTTCTTCTCATTCTTGTTCTTGTTCTTCTTCTCGTTCTTCTTCTTTCTTCTTATTCTTATTCTTGTTGTTGTTCTCCTTCTCCTTCTTCTCCTTCTCCTTCTACTTCTCCTTCTTCTTCTTCTTTGTGAAGTCTCAATTCATGCTCACTGGGAAGTGAGCATGATTGGGGTGCATGATTTGAAATTTCCAAAATAATCAATAAAAATACTATGTTGGAATAAAAACATTTTTTGTTGTCTTTTGACTGTTTCTTTGAGCTGGCAAGAAGTTAAGTGACACTTGACAAAGACCTTGAGTATAAGCACAGAAAGCACTAATGTTATCTTGTGCCTGAAGGGCATTTTGTGATCTTGAAATATAAAGTTCAATTTTTGTAGCATCACAGGCTCAATTACTCATCACAATTCCCAGATTCCATCTAAGACGTGTAGAGGTGTAACAAAAGCCATTGCAACAAAGCCAGACTCTATAGAGCTACCATCAGAAGTGTATCCCCCAAGTAATCTGGGAAGAAATTTGCCCAACTCAGTAACTTTGGCTTGAATGAAGAGGAAAATCCCACACGTGTTACATATAGAAGTCAGATCACAAGTACAACAGTCAGAATTCCCTCCATCTGTTGATCATTTAGTCAAGAATTCTATTTAAAATGATTTTGGACTTGACCTTGTTGTACGCAGTTGGCAGAAAGGTATGTAAAAACTTTTATGAAATAATTCGTCTTAAATTATTACTATTAGTAATGTAAAATACCAGCTCTGAGGCTTTATGGTGGTTGGAAATGGTTTATTTCTGTACCTGTACTTTCTTTGGAGCCCCACTAATTCATATTTATCTGGAAGAATAAAACAATACAAACTGTAGAGGAGGAGCACAGGAGGAATGCAACACTTTGAATGTATTCCCTAAAAGCCCACTTCTAAAGTCCTGGTTGCAAGCCTACAATGCTTTTGGGAGAAATTACTTTAAGAGACATATCCTAGTGAGAATGAGTTAGGTCCCTGGGGACAAGCCATTGACCCCCTTCTCCTGACCATCATTAGCTAAAAGCACTTCTATCATGTGTCTCCACTATGGTGTACTATGGCACCATAGGCCCAAAGCAATAGAATCAAATGACTGGGAAATTGTGAAGCATGTTTCCCAAATAAAGTATTCATATTTTGAAGACCTTCTCAAACAGTAAAGAGAAGCTAATAATCACAGGGCAGGGGGGAGAGAGATGCAGATTACAGAAAGAAACATGTTCATATAACAAGCCCTGTCTGGGCTGAAGAGTGCACCCTATTTGAATTAATGTAAATAACACATAAAGAGCACTTTTACATTCAAATATTTGACTGCTTACTTTTATTTACTTGAAATAACTTTCTGAAAGTACAGAAGTACAGATGCTAAACTGAGTGAGCTGTCCTAAGTGTACCAATTCTTAGAGAGTATACAGAATTACCTTATGAACATAAGTGATATGAAATATGAGAGGTACAGTAAGTGCGTGAAAAGATGGGGATAAGAAAGACATCTCTTATGCTTATGCTTATGAGGCTATGATCAAGGAACTGTTAGGTGATGGGGTTAGAGCTGAAGTCACAGTTCTTGCTCTCCAGAAGCTAACTGTAAGCAGAGACGATGAATAACTCTCTGTGTTATAGTGCTTAGAGCTGCGTCAGCAGAGGACAGATGTTCTGAAATATTTACTGAACTAACTAAATGGGCATTAGAGTGAGGTGCTACAGTAATGAAGACACTGGTGAAGAACCTACATAAAAGCATGGTGTGGGTTTAATAGCAAGCTTAATTAAGCAGCTTCCTGATGAAAAGTCAAGGCTCTCCAGCAAGATGTGAACCAAATAAATTCTGTCATTTGCTGGGAATCTTGTGATGAAAAAGGCCTCCTTGTTGTAGAACCTTAGAAAGTATAATTTGGCAGGTGTGGAACGGGGTAGACAGTAGATACACAAGGTACATTAAATTTGGGCCTTAATTGAAAATTTCCCAAATGCAAGTTGCTAAACACATCTTGAAAATTTCCATAATTTCCCTGGTTGGACTGTTTTTACTAACTTAGCTCATGTATGGTGGCCTTTCCTGGAAGAGCCTTCCTGACCCTCTTGGGAGTACCTCTTACTTTCTTCCCTGCTTCACTTGCCTTCATCTACTGCTTTTCTCACCTGCTTCTTATTAATATCCATTAAAGATATGACAGATGTGTCTGACTCATGTTCACTATTGCAATAATGCTGTTAAAAATAACAGTAGAAGTTGAGTACATATTTGTTGACAGATTAAATGGCTAAGTAAATAAAGGTTATTTTCCAGGGACAACCATCTTCATCAAAAGGCACTATATGTACCTTACTTTCTAATAACAGAAACTTTATCATTAAAAAAACAGACTTAGGAAATAGAAGTGAAATCATTATAACAGCCCTCCCCTATTAACCATCAAAACCAGCCTTAAACCACTAAAGAGAAGAAAGGGTATCTATTTTCCCAACAGTGGGTCTTAGTGAAGTCAATCTTGTAACATAAAACTGCCTTCATTTTGGTCATGAATAAAACAGTGTTTGAATCAAAGCAAAGAGAGACTCACTGGATCAATACACAAAGGAGAGAACAACAGCACAGTAACAATTATGAGATGGAGTTTACATTGTGAAAAATTACCCTAAATAAACCTTCATTTGAGCAAAAGAGATAGGAGAAATTACTACATCTAAAATCCAGCTCAGGCTCCAGCTCCAGGCTGGTCTCAGAAGCCACACATTCCTTGCAGAAAGGCCAGAATATTTTTTATAATAATCTTGGTATTTGTGTGCATGTGTATGCAAATATACAGATGTGTTTGCATATATTTGTATGTTTATATGCCTAGGTGTATATGTTATATACGTGTGTATGTATATATGTGTTTAGGTATATATACATATATATGTGTGTGTGTATGTATATACACTTATATGTATATATTATATATGTATTCATATATTTAGATATATGCATGTGTATGTATATACATGTATGTATGTATGTATGTATGTATGTATGTATGTATGTGTATATAGTAAATCTTACTTTATAGACCAAGAAAATTTCCAAGACAAAGAGGTTGCAAGGCTTGTGACTAATCTTGATGAATTTACTTAAGTTTATGCTTAATATAACTCTGGGAGGAATTTGTGAATGTCATATTAATTACAGCACATAAAAGTCTAACAAAGCAAAGTGAGACCATGGAAACTCTGGGGTCCTAAATCATGTCATCTAATTTCTTGCTCCTGCTCAGTCTCTGCCAGGCTCCATGATGTTGGTGGAGCCTCATTTTCTTCACTCACTAAGTGGGTGCTCTCTTCTGTCTCACCAGCTTCATGGTGAGCGTAAGGCAAGCTAATATGTAAAAGCGCTTTACATGCTCTAATTTGCTATACAAATCCAGCTGTACTTTTATAGCTATGCCCTCAGCGGAACTAAGTCTAAAATACCTGAATTTTGGGGGCTTCCAAGTTTATCTTCCTCTACATATTTCATTTGCCTGACTATAGAGAACAGAATCATTAATATTAATATTCAGTCTTCATGAATTATGCACTTGAACTAAGACATTTTTGTTCTACCTTTTCTGTCTTATACTTGATCTCACATGGCCAATGATCTTCAGTCATGAGCATAGACTATCAAGGAAAATGAAGACTGCAGCAGCCTTGAGAAGGTAGAACTTGTAGCCTTCCTTGTATGTAGAACTATCCATTGAAAGGGTATATACATGTACTAATGTGCATTTAAGTCTCCAGGCCTTGATATCAGTCTTCATAAAAATCCCATTGCACCAGTTTCCACCCACTGATCCCTGAGGCTGGACCTTTGCAGTAGAAGCCTGGTTGGCACATTCATTCAGTTGAATATATGCAAGGTAATGGATCCTGAGGAGGCGTGATGAAGATGATCCTCATCTCTGTCAATATATTTACTTTACTCCACTGAGACTCATTCCAGGTTTATGATCTCCCAAATAATGAGATATATTAAATTTATGTTATTTTGAATGACCATTATTTTTAGTATTTGATACAGGAGAAATGAGAATTTAATATGATTTGTAAACTATAGATATCAACTAGAAGTTTCTGATCAGAAGTTCTGGCTAATATCCCTAAAAGAAAGAATGCTAATTGTTCGATTTTGAGACTAAAATTATTCCCACAGCCACATGATTTACATGCTCAGTACCCAGCTTGTGCTGCAACTTTGAGTAATATAACTTTCAGGAAGTGGGAACTGGCTGACAGAAGGTGATCAGGAGGAGTAGACCTTTGAAAGCTAGATCAAATTCTGATTCTGGCTTCATCTCTCTACTTCACTACAATGTGAACAAGCCTCATGCTTCCACCTTCAAAGACAGTGTCATTCCCATTGTCATACCATCCCTGCCATGATGAACTGAAATTTCTCTGAAACCATGAACAAAAACAAACCTTTACTTCCTTACATTGTTTCAGTCTGGTATTTTAACATAGCAACAAGAAGAGTGTGCAGGCAGAGTGTGCAAGCATTCTAGAAAGTCCCAGAATATTACAGAAAGTGCTTAATGTACAGTTCTAGTAAGAATTCAGAAGATCAGAATGCCAAGTGGAATATGGACAGTCCATGATTTTGAGGTTTCAAGACAGAGCCTTTTCAGAAAACAGACTGTAAGCCTGACTTGTTTACTTATGTTAGTTACTGTGTGAAGGAACTGAACTCAATTCTATCCCAATCCTATATTGTTTTTTTTTCAATTGTATTTATTTTTATTTATTTATTTATTTTTTTTTTAATAAGTACTTTATTTTTTTTTCAAGTAACATCTCAGTCGCAAACCCTTCCCTATTCCCCCTTCTTGTCCCACCCTTCCACCTTCTTCCCCCCCAACAGCTTCTCTTTTCATTCCAACAAATGGTTCTTTCTCTTATAACAGTAAATTCTATACAAAACAGCAGAATTAAATATGCCACATTTATGAGAGTTAAATGGCCCAGTATACCTTCCCAATCCTATATTGTACTAGGCATCTTTCTTCTTGTCATTCTTAGAAGAACAGTACATGAAAAGAAATAACAAGGCAGGTGTGATGGTTAATGTTAATTTGTAACATGATTGTGTTTATAATCTCCATGGAAACACACCTCCAGTTGTACCATGAGGGTGTGTCCACAGGGTTCAAATGAGGAGAGAAGATCTGCCCTAAATTTAACAGAATCATTCCACAAGATGGCTACAAGAATGACCAGAGCCTTCATCATTTGTGTTTCTCTGCTTACTGATTGCAGATGCAATGAGCTGTCTCAAGATGCTGCCCCCATGACTTTTCTGCCAGGTGGACTTTCACCACATTCAAATGGTGAGCCAAAACAAATCCTTCCTCCCTTAGGTTGCCTCTGTCAGGTGTTTTGGCACAGCAACAAGGAAATTAACTAACAATAGGAAACTTACAATTGAAAATGAGCAACTTACAAGAATAAGCATCATAGACCACTTGTAGAACATCACAACTCCTATGCTGGTTGATTCAAATGTGGTCCTATGTCAGTCAAGGTGGTAGACAGAATGCCTATTTCTTTCTTGTGGTCACTAAAGAAAGAACTGCTTTGACATCATGAGGCAAGCATGCTTAGTACATTAGTTACTTTTCTTTTAAAAATTACTTTATTTTATGCATATGAGTGTTTTACCTGAATGTATGTCTGATTACCACATGTGTACAGTGCCCCTGCAGTCCAGAAAAGGGCATCAGATTAACTGGGACTGGGGATAACAGACAGCTTGGATCACTATGTGGGCACTGGGAATTGAACCTTGGTCCTCTGGAAGAGCAGCCAGTGCTCTTTAAGATTGAGCCATTGCTCCAGCCCTTATTAGTTACTTTTCTATTTCTTTGATAAGACACTGTGACCAAAGACATTTATAGATGAAGGAGTTTATTTGAGTGTATGGTTCCAGAAGATTAGGGTACATAATGGTAGAAACAGCATGGCAACAAGAGGCCAACATGGTGGATGGAGCTCAGATCTGAGATTTGAGAGCTTAGATCTTGAACCATGTGCATAAGGCACACAGATTGAACTTGGAATAGCATATGGCTTTGAAATCTTGAAGCCTGCCCCTACTCACACACTTTCTCCAGCAAAGTCATACTTCCTAAGCCTCCCCAAACAATATGACCAACTAGGAAAATGTACTCAAATGCTCAAGACTATGGGGGATATTTCATTCAAAATCCATATTCTATTCCTTAACCCTCATAGGTTCATTACCACATCATAATGAAAAATGCATTTAGTTCAGCTTTAAAAGTTCTCATAGTCTTTCAGTTTCAACATTGTTTAAGGGTCCAGAGTATTTTCTATGACTCAAAGCAATCACTTAACTATAAGCTTCTGAAAAAATTTAAAAAATACATACTTCAAATATAAAATGGTACAGAATATACATTATCATTTACAAAAGGAAGCTGCCTACAGTTGAAGCTAGGACTTTTTATTGCCCAGTGGCTAGCTTGCTACTAATGTAGCCATCTCCAAATAGAGATTCTTCAATGCTCATCATCTACTTGGATTAGAATGAGGAGTGCTGTGAGGAGCTGACATGTCTCTATATCAAAAAATCTTAAGAAAATATCTTTAAATGCCATATTCTACAGATCTCTGGAGGTTTTTGAAGACCATATATATATATCCATATATTTGAATAAGCAAATGTTGCTTGTCTCTTAGCAACTTGATTTCTGATTAACTTAAAAAGCATCCGTAATACATTCAACTAGTATCTAACAAAATGGCAAGTTTGAATGACTATTTTCATTTCTTAATTATCCTAAACAGTTTGTGATAGTTGCTACCAAAAGGCTTAGAACATCACAGTGCCTTTTAAGAATTGCATAGGTATAATACCTTAAAAAGAGTTAGCCTTAATTTTTTATCAATATACAAAAAGCAATACTGATGTAGCCAAATATATCCTTAATTTTATCAATACACAAAGCTGTCCAAAAAGGACAAAACTTGGAACCAAGTAAGTTGACAGCCTAGCTCTGCCAAGACAGAGTGGGAAATTCATAATTTTACTTTTCAATTAATGTCTGTCAGAGGTACTGGGCCAAAAGGATGAAGATAGATGCTCCAATGTTATGAAGAGAAATTGGGGGCTGTCCAGTAGTCTGTCATTTGGTAGTTGGGGAAGCTGCTTACTCTGCACTTCCTGCTTATTCTGATATATTTATCCTTGTCAGATGTATGGTATAGTTGAAGGCTAGATAATTATAGTCTCACAGTTAACTTTTAAGTTGTTTAGGAATTAAAATGATGTTCTAGGTCTAAGAAGATGTTCTTTTAAGTTGGTAATGCAAATTAGAATGGAAACTGAATTAGGTATAGAATTTTAAAATTTAAACTATTGAGATAGATAGATAATAAAATATTATTATTAGTTGCCAAATACATATGGACTGGACATTGGGAATGTATGATATACCTTATAGTTTTCATAATTGCTGCCTAATTGTTCTTATTGTCTTGTATTGTATTTATTGTTATAAGAAAAAGAGCCTTAAAAGAAAAGAAAAGAAAAAGAGCCTTTTATTGGACTAAAAGGTGGAGATGTTGGGAGAAAAAAGATACACCTAAATAAAAAAAAAGAGGAAAGGATGGAGAGGTGAAGAAGACAGGAAGGTGGGACCTGGAAGGGAGGAGAGAGGAGACTATGATTGGGATGTAACTTGAAGAAATAAATACTTGCTGTAAAAAATTATGATGGAAGTAAAAACTTCCAAAAGAAAAAAAAAAAGCTTTGAAAACAAAAGGAAGCTGAACTAGCTCAGGGAGGAAGCAAAACAGAAAGCCAGTAGAGAAAATTCTGAATCCTATAGTTTCACCTCCAATGTTGAATGGTTAAAGGAGGTCAGATAGCTCTGTCCCTTCAGTTTTACTGTCTGCATCTACTTTGTCTATCTATCTATCTATCTATCTATCTATCTATCTATCTATCTATCTATCTATCTAATCTATCTATCATCTATCTATTTATCACCTATCTATCTATTTATTTCTTGGTCTGGTTCCACTATCTGTGTGCAGTTCTTCTTGGCATATATCTCATAGCTCTAACATCTCCAGCATCTTATATCTCCAACACAATCCAAACTTTTCTTCTACTGCTTCAGAACATGGCCTCTTAGGGCCTTCACATAGGTACTATCCTGTTACATATTTCCAGGTCCCGGTAGCTCTCTAAAACTGTGGAGGAGGAATCTACAACTTCATTATCCTTGTATCCTTGATGACTCTAATGCCAGTACGTTGTGAATGACATTGTTAAGCTAGCCTACCAGTATAGGCTGAAGCCTGATACAGCCTCTCTTCAAGCGTAAGCCTCAGCTATAACATGAAGGATTATATCTGAGGTTGGCCTATAGTCTCCACATGTATATGAGGAGCTTTTGGTAATGCTACTGTCTTTGAGTCACTCATGCTTTTGTAACTCCAATTAACTCAATCAACAAAGGTGGTCTTGGACAGAATCTTTTCTTTGTTCTGTTATCTAAGATGTGTATATCTTTATATCTCTTAGACAAATACCAAACAACAAGATTTGATAATTGAATTATACAGGTTTTATGTTTTGGTTAAAGCCACATCAGTGGTAAATAGTAAAAGCAGTATAAGGTAGATTGACTGAAGTGACAATTTTGGTTTCTTTAAAATCCCAGTTATGTTATGTGAGTATATTTTTTGTTTTAATCAAAGATGTGGGATATTGGCCTGCTTCACATTCTCCACAGTCACTATGATTTGTCTTGTGACTTAGGAAGGGTGTGTTTTATAGTTTATGTTTGGAATTCTGGGGAGTCTTGAGAGACATAAATGTGAGAATCTTGAGAAGGCCTATGGCAGCTAATACTCTCCTTGGTTCTGCCTCTGTTGCTGCTGCTTCCTGATGCTCTTTTGCTGTTGTTAGATTCCAGGATTCCTGGATTGTTGGATAATTGCTGAATTGCTGGTTTCTTGTTGAAGATATTCTGACAATAAAGATTTGACTTGCCCCAAGGAACTCAATGCCCCTAATCAGCAGAAAGTTTTAAAGAGGTCTTTGCCCTCTTTTCCCTCTAACCTTCTTTCCATATATCTAGTGTTGAAAGGCTGGAGGGGATTGGCATGGACATGGGTAGTTGATATAGGAACCCAAAAGACATAGCCAGAAGACCCAAATATACTTTTATTTTGGGTTTACAATTTCTTTCTTTTTTATGTTTATTTATTATGTCAGGTTACAGCTCCATTATAGTACCCTCTTTCCACCCCTCCCAGTCCTGGCCTCCCACCCTCTATCCCCTATCCCTTCCAACCCACTCCTCCAGAGTGGAACGTCTCTACTTATTAGACCCCCACCCCAGTTCAGCAGTCATATGAGGGCCAAGAGCCTCCTCATACACTGGGGGCCTACAAGGCACCAACACTAGGGCAAGTGTCTCATGAACAGGAAAAAAAAAAAGTCTATGTTTCTGCTACCTTTGGTGCATTGGCTCTAGCATAGTTATGCTGTACTATATGGCTAAAATCTCATTATAAGTGAATAGATGCCATGTGCATCCTTCTGAGCCTGAGTTACCTCACTCAGGATGAGCTTCTCTAGTTCCATCCATTTGGCTGCAAATTGCATAACTTCATTGTTTCCGATGGCTGAGTAGTATTCCATTGTGTAGATGTAGTTTTTTTTTTTTTTAATCCATTCCTCAGTTGAGTGACATCCGGATTGTTTCCAGTTTATGGCTATTCCAAATAAGGCTTCTATGAACATAGATGAGGAAAAATCCTTGTGGTTTGGTGAGACATATTTTGGATGTATACCCAGAAGTGGTAGGCAAGGTATTGAGGTAGAGATATTGCAAGTTTTCTAAGATATTTCCAGACTGATTTCCATAGTGGTTGTACAAGTTTGCACTCCCACCAGCAATGGAGGAATGTTCTGCTTTCTCTGCAACCTGGCCAGCATGTGCTGTCATTTGAGTTTTTGATCTTAGCCATTCTGACAGGTGTGAGATGGAATCTCAGAGAACTCTTCAGTTGCATTTCTCTGATGATTAAGGATGCTGAGCATTTCTTCAAGTGTCTCTCAGCCATTAGAGATTCCCCCTTTGTGAATTCTGTTTAGCTCTGTTCCCCATTTTTTGATTGGGTTATTTGGTTTCTTGGCATTTAATTTCTTGAGTTCCTTGTAAATTTTGGATATTAGCCCTCTTTTAGATGTGGGGTGGTGAACATTTTTTTCCCAATCTGTAGTCAGCCATATTGTTCAAATGACAGTGTCTTTTGCCTTACAGAAGCTTTTTAATTTCATAAGGTCCCATTTATTGATTATTGGTCTTAGAGCCTGAACTGTTGGTTTATTGTTCAGGAAGTTGTCACCTGTGTCAACGAGTTCCAGGGTTTTTCCCACTTTATCTTCTAATAGATTTAGTGTGTCAGGCCTTATGTTAAGGTCTTTGATCCATTTGTAGTTAAGTTTTGTGCAAGGTGATAAGTATGGGTCTAATTTAATACTTTTACATGTGGACATCCAGTTGTACCAGTACCATTTGTTGAGGATGCTGTCCTTTTTCCATTGTAAGGTTTTGGCTTCTTTGTCAAATATTACGTGATCATGGGTGTGTGGGTTCATTTTTGGGTCTTCAATTTGATTCCATCGATCCACTGATCTACTTTCTTCAAGGACTTGAAGTTCTTGTCATACAGGTCTTTCACATGCTTGGTTAGAGTTAACCCTGGGCATTTTTTTTTTTTTTGTGGCTATTGTGAAGGGTGTTGTTTCCTTAATTTCTTTCTCAGACCTTTTATTTTTTGTATAAAGAAGAGATTCTGGGTTTTTTTTAATTAATTTTATATCCAGCCACTTTGCTGAAGGTGTTTATCAGCTGTAAGTGTTCTCTGGTGGAATTTTGGGATCGCTGATATGTACTATCATATCGTCTGCAAATAGGGATAATTTGGCTTCTTCATTTCCAATTTGTATCCCCTTGATCTTCTTTAGTTGTGTTATTGCTCTAGCAAGAACCTCCAGAACTATGTTGAAGAGATTTGATCACAGTGGGCATCCTTGCTTTGTCCCTGAGTTAAGAGGAAATGTTTACATTTTTGCCCATTTAATTTGATGCTGGTGACTGGCTTGCTGTAGATCCCCTTTATTATTTCTAGGTATGGTCCTTGTATACCCATTCTTTCCAGGACTTTTAGCATGAAGGGGTGTTGGATTTTGTCAAATGCTTTTTCCTCATATAGTGAGATGATCATGTGGTTTTTTTCTTTCAGCTTGTTTATGTGGTGAATTACATTGATGGATTTTTGTATGTTGGACCATCCCTGCATTCCTGGGATGAAGCCTACTTGATCATGGTGTATAATACTTTTGATGTATTCTTGGATTCAGTTTGCCAGTATTTTATTAAGTATTTTTGCATCTATGTTCATGAGGAAAATTGGTCTGAAGTTCTCTTTCTTTGTTGGGTACTTGTGTGGTTTAGGAAACAGTGTGACTGTGGCCTCATAGAATGAGTTTGGCAGTGTTCCTTCTGTTTCTATTTTGTGGATGAGTTTGAAGAGTATTGGTGTTAGCTCCTCTTTGAAGGTCTGGTATAATTCTGTGCTGAAACCTATTGGCCCTTTTTGGCTTTTTTTTGGTTGGGAGATTTTTAATGATTGTTTCTATTTCCTTAGAGGATATAGCGCTGTTTAATCTGTTAACCTGTTCTTGATTTAACTTTGGCAGGTGGAACCTATCAAGAAAATTGTCCATTTTGCTTAGTTTTCCAAATTTGATGGAGTACAGATTTTTAAAGTAGGACCTAAAGATTCTCTTGATTTCCTCAATGTCTGTTGTTATTTCTCCCTTTTCATTTCTGATTTTGTTGATTTGGGTTTTTTCCCTCTGCCTTTTAGTTAATTTGGCTAAGGGTTTGTGTATTTGTTAATTTTCTCAAAGAACAAACTATTGCTTTCATTGATTCTTTGAATTGTTCTTTTTGTTTCTAAGTTGTTGATTTTAGCCCTAAGGTTGATGATTTCCTGCCTTCTGCTCCTCTTGGGAGTGTTTGCTTTTTTTGTTCTTTCAAGTTCTTCCTGTTCTGCTATTAATTCGCTAATATGACCTGTCATGATTCTCTTTTTGAAGGCACTTAGTGCTATGAACTTTCCTTGTAGCACTGCTTTTTTTATGTCCCATAGGTTTGGGCATGTTGTGCCTTCATTGTCGTTGGATTTTAAGAAGTCTTTGATTTCCTTCTTAATTTCTTCCCTGACCCAGTGGTCGCTCAGTAGAGAGTAGTTCAGTTTCCATTAATGTGTAGGCTTTCTATGATTTCTGTTGTTGTTGAAGTCCAACTTTATTTCCATGATGGTCTGATAAGATGCAAAGGTTTATTTCAATTTTCTTGTATCTGTTGAAGCTTGCTTTGTGTCCAACTATATGGTCAATTTTGGAGGTGGTTCCATGTGGTGCTGAAAAGAAGGTATATCCTTTTGTGTTTGAGTAAAATGTTCTGTAGATATCTGTTAGGTCAATTTGGCTCATGACTTCTGTTAGGCTCATTATTTCTCTGTTTGGTTTCTGTCTCAATGACCTGTCCATTGTTGTGTGTGGGGAGTTGAAGTCTCCCACTACTAATATGTGGGGATCAATGTGAGTTTTAAGCTTTAGAAGAGTTTCTTCTACAAATGTGGGTTCCCTTGTATTTGGGGCATAGATATTCAGTATTGATATGTAACCTTGATGAATTTTTCCTTTGATGAGTATGTAGTGCCCTTCCTTATCTTTTTGAATTAACTTCAGTTGAAAGTCTATTTTATTTGACATTAGGATGGCTATTCCAGCTTGCTTCCTGGGCCCATTTGCTTGGAAACCTTTTCCCAGCCCTTTACTTTGAGGTAGCATCTATCTTTGTTAAAGAGTTGTGTTTCTTGAATGCAGCAAAATTTTGGGTCTTCTTTGCAGATCCATTCTGTGAGCCTGTGTCCTTTTACTGGGGAGTTAAATACATTGGTGTTGATAGATATTAATGACCAAAGTTGTTATTTCCTGCTATTTTGATGTTGGGGTTGGTTGTGTGTTTCTTTTGGTTCAGTGGCAGTGGAGTTTTTTGCTTCCAATGTTTTCTTGGGTGTAGCTATCTTCCCTGGGTTGGAATTATCCTTCTAGCATCTTCTGAAGGACTGGATTTGTGGATAGATACTGTTTAAATTTTATTTTTGTAATTGAATATCTTGTTTTCTCCATCTATATTGATAGAGAGTTTTGCTGGATTTAATAGTCTGGCAGGGCAAGGATCTATGCCCAGGCTCTTTGGACCTTCAAAGTTTCTAAGGAGAAGTCAGGTGTAATTCTGATGCCTCTGCCATTATATGTTACTTGAACTTTTTCTCTTACAGCTTTTAATATATCTTCTTTGTTCTGTACATTTGGAGTTTCAATTATTATGTGGTGAGAAGAATTTATTTTCTGGTCTAATCTGCTCAGTGCTCTGTATGCCTCTTGAAATTTTGCTGGAATCTCTTTTTTTTAGGTTTGGGAAGTTTTCTTCTATGATTTTGTTGAAGATATTTCCTGGACCTTGAAGTCGGGAGTCTTCTCTTTCTTCTATGCCAATAATTCTTATGTTCTGTCTTTTCATTGAGTCCTTGATTTCTTGGATGTTGTGGGCAAGAACTTTTTTAGATTTCTCATTTTCTTTGGTTGTTGTACTGATTTCTTCAATCCTATTTTTGATACTCATGTCTGTAGTTTCTGTTCTCTTCCCTTGATTTCCACCTCCAGGATTACCTCTGTTTGTGTTTTCTTTATTGCTTCCACTTCCAATTTTAAACCTTGAACAATTTTATTTGTTTTTAACTTTTCTTGTTCCAATTTAGTGGTTTTGTCTGCAAGTCTTTCAAAACTTTTGAATCTTTCATTGCCTTGTCTCTTTCCTGTTCATGTTGAGCCACTTTGGCTTCGAGATCTCTACTGGTATTCTCCATTGCTTTAGTTTGTAAAATGAAGGAATCTTTGAATTTCTTCAGAGATTTAGTTTCTTCTTCAAAGGATTCTATCACTTTCCAGAGTATAGATTTGTCATCATTTTCATGTTTTTCAGCTGTGGTGGAGTGATCAGGGCTTGCTCTACTGGCATAGCTGCATTTTGCTGGAGTCATATTTCCCTGACTTTTGTCCAATATCTTCATTTGCTGACCTTTAGCCCTCTGGTTGTTCTTAGTTGTTTGTTCCTGAGCCTTCTGTGCTTGGTGCTTGGTGCCAAAAAGGGCACTTTGGTGTAGAGGCCGTATAGCTTGGTGACCTATAGCTCTCCACCAGCTGTGTGTAGCCTTGTGTGGAGGTTGGTTCTCGGTGTGTCTCCTAGAGCTCATCCCTTCCTGTCATGTCCCAATTGGGAACTCACGTCAGAGATTATGGTGGGATGTGTTTTTCATTCCTGCAGGTTCTTGAGATCCAACTGGTCTTTGTAGCGATGATGGTGCAGGTTGGCAGGCCACAGACTGCTGGCTAGAGCTGTAGTTCCCCTGCAGCTCATGTGTTTGGACTGTGTTCGTGGTCCTCCCACACTGTTCTTAGAGGGGTTCTCAGGTTCCATGTGCGACTTATAGCTAGAAGCGCTGTGTTTTGGCACAGCCCACTACACCCAGGCAATGAGCAATGGTCCAGGCTTGTCTCACTGCTCCTGAGTCAGAGCTCTCTGTGTTGCACCCTGTTATTCAGCTGAGGGGCAAGAAAGGTGCAGTAGTAAGGATCTGATGTGGAATTCACACCCTGTCCATAGTGTTTGGAATTGTGGATGCCCAGATTCCTTTTCTCCACCAGAATCACTGTGCTTCAATGTAGCTAGACTGCATATACGTGGATTCTGGAAGTTTCCCTGTGGCAAGGGTATCAAGACTTGATTGTGGTCCTTCCACACTCTTCTCCAGGGGGGTGGGAGAGTTTCAGGATCATCCTGTGCCTCTCAGTCAGAATATTTTGGGTCAGAGAAAACCACCTGCTCAGGCCGCATGCAATAGTTCAGAACTGCTTTATTGCTCCAGACCTGAGGCAGTAGACTGAGAGCCTTCCCAAAGTGGGTGTAGGCAGTGAGTTTGCAAAGCATCTAGTACTTGGACTGGGTGGGGGGTGCCTCTCAGAGGCTATGTGGTCAGGTGCTGCCTGGCCTCTCAGGTAGCATGCCCCAGTCCAGGACTGTTTCACTGCTCTGGGAGGAGATCTGAATATACTAGGCTGGGTCTGTAGACAGAGTGCCCTGCTGAAGTGAGCACAGGCAGACAGTTCCAGTATGGAATTTATTCATCAAATCTCAGTGCCTTTTCCTTGCCAGAATTGTAGTGCTCTGGTGAAGCCTGCCTGGATAGGCAGGGGCTTCCACCAGACCCCCTGTAGCTATGATGTCAGGGCTGTGGCTATGGTCTTCTCAATCCACTCTCAGAGGAGTCTTAGAGCTAGTCTCTTTCCCTCAGTTTGAAACTCTGTAAACCAGTGCTATTGTGCCCTGTTGCACAGCTTGGGGGGGGGGGGGGCCAGCTTAGGGGCCAGGCAGAGGGGGTGGAGCCAGAATATCCAATATGGAGTTCATTCACTGATTCCCTGCCTGTATCACAATGCTTCAAAGCAGCCTGCCTGGAAGGGACTTCTACCAGACTCCCTGTAGTCAGGCGAGGATGGGGGAGGGAGGGAGTTACAAATTATGTTCTGTATCCTGCCCACAGTGTGGTTGGGCTCAGGAAAGCTCAGCTCCTTCCAGCTAGATCCCACTGCCGGAGGCTGCCTTAGCCAGTCAGCTAGATGCTGACACTGCTGTACTGAATACCCCAGCGAGAATCCCTCAGTCTTACTGTGTAGCAGCTCTGCTGATATGATCCTGGGTGCCCAAGCCTCGCCCCTACACAGGTGCTTCAGACTCAGGAGGTCCTATGTTTGGAGGTTGAAACCTCCAGCTGTATTCCAGAAAGGATCCGGTAAAGAGGGAGTGCAGTGTCCTGGCTGGTGGGAAGTGCTCCGTGCTGGTGTCTGGTGACTCCAATACTCCAGTGTCTATATTTCCAGTACCAAGTTATTTATTGTTTTGCTGGGCAAGCCAAGATAGGTTTGCGCCTCACAAATTCCCTTCAGCAGGAGAATATCTCTGTTATTGTCCAATCTGTCTTCCTGATGATCAAAATGCACCCTACTTGATTGCCGCCATTTTGCCCCCTGGGTTCACAAATTCTATATTGGTAATAATAACTACTTTGTCAATAACCACTAATACTCATCAAGTCTTTACTATAGGTAAAGTGTGGAATATTTTTATTAATTCTTTCATATATTACATCCCAAATTCAGCTTCCCCTTCCCCCCTTCCTTTAAGTTCCTCTCCCTATCCACTACTCTGTTTCCCCACAGAAAAGGGCAGGCCTTCTAGGAATATAAACAAAAACATGGAATATCAACTTGCTATAAGATTAGGCACCTCCCCTCATATCAAAGCTGAACCGGTTACCCAGTAAGAGAATCAGGGTCCAAATGTAGGCAAAAGTATAAGGAACAACTTCCAGTCCCACTGTTAAGAGTCCCACAAAGACACCAACCTACACAACTACAACATCTATCCAAAGGGCCTAGGTTAGACCCATGCAGGCTTCCTGATTGTCTCTTCAGACTCAGTAAGTCCCTGTGAGCCCAGGTTATTGACTCTTTATGTTTTCTTGTGGTGTCCTTGACCCACTGGCTCCTACAATCATTCCTTCCTTTCTTCCACAGGACTTTCCCTATTTAATGTTCATATAAGTCTTATGAATTAGGATTACAAATGAGGACAAATAGGTAATAACATTCAGTTGAATAAGGGAGGAAACAGACATGTGATATCAGGCCTTTTCGACCTCCAAATCTGTGGTCTAAGCTCCCAAACGACTGGTGGAAAAGTCAATCACCCTAGAAATTTAAACTGTTCCTTTCACTGCTTCTTGCAGAGAATGGGTGTTAGACTCCATGCAATATCATCTTTAAAAACAGAAATAAGACTTGAACTCTGTCAAACTCTGTCAGCAACTTCCATGTTAAGTGATCTAATCCTATGTGTACTTTGTCAATCTATTTTTAGTAAATTTTTCTTAAATCTAACTTTGAAGGTCTCCTTCACCATAGTGATTACATACTGCTCTTGTAATCTATCTTTCTCAAAGGCCAAGCTGATGATAATTATCTAACTGGCAGTCAAGTTGTCTCCAGAATCCTCATCTAATAAGCTCAGAAGCAGGTGTACTTGCTGATTGGTGCTGTCGGTTTTGAGATATAATACTTAGTAAGGCAACCTTTGGTCAACAACTGTAAATAAATGAAACAGGTTGTCAAAAGAACCTTTTCCTGTCATCTAGAATTTCAATAGAGACCCTGAAGACTTAGCATAGGAGAAGGGAATCCTACATTCTAAACTGGGTTCCTATGTGGGACATAACGAAAACGAGATTTTGCAGAGTCTTCCAACAAAACCACTCATTTCCAGCTTATAAAACATTGAATTGGAAGTTCTTAGGGTGGGGGTGGAGAGGAGAGTTTTGGAAAGAGCTATTGGAGTATTGTAAAGTTTCTTTTCTCCTATCTCCCTTGAGGGTGTAGGCAGACAGAGGCACCTCTTGATGTTAAGTTAAATGAGAATTTATTGAAGGGAGCATTGAATTGACATAAGAGGCTGTGATTCTGATGTATGTAGAACTCTATGGTGCAGCAGAGGGATGGAATCTTGGATGAGACGTCAACCATATCTAAGAGATCTTATCAGGAACATCTTGCAAGGATTCTGTGTATGGAGACAACCAGAGTCAATCAACAGAGGGTAGACTACCAGAGGCAGAGAGGCGAACAGAGAAATACAAACTCCCCCCCCCCCGCAGATAATGTCTATACTCAATTAGTCAGTTGTGTTGCTAAGAAGTCCTAAGAAAAATACATAAATCTGACCTAAGAAAGGAAAACCAGCCTTGACTTCCCAGCACCAGCTTTAAACAGTACCAGACACAAAAATCTATGCTTCCTTCCTCTGATTTCTTCTTTGTTTCCATACACTCTGAGGTGAGAGAAGCAGCAGGTTGTCTTCAGGTCAGAAGATGATAAATATGGAGACTAGGAGCCAACCATGTTCTTTGTCCCACTGAGGAGAGATTCCAAACTCAGAGAAGAGAATAAATTCAATTTAACTTATATTTAACTGTATATTGCATTATTAATTTTAACTTTGTGAAACTTATTTACATATACTGAAGTGATCAAATACTCACAATTTCTTATGGTTCAACCTACTATGTTAAAGTAGATTGAACAATTTAATTGCCAAAATGAAATTATTCTTGGTGATGACAGGAACATAAATAGCTGTGATAACCTGCATAAAGGTTCCTCCATGGTTAGACAAATAAGAACTGACCCTCAGAATAGGCTTAGAGGACAGTGGGATAAAGAATTGAGCTGCATGTACCACAGTGACCTAATCAGGTCCTGCTCACCATATAAATATTATATATATAATTGGGAAAAAGGGAATTTACTGTGAACCAATGTAATCTGTAAATAATTCTTTAATAAGTGGATTCATTTCATTAACACTGATTGAGATGTTAGCACTATTTTGGCTTAAAGGAATATATATGGAAGCTAATAAGATAAGATCTTTGTTTTCAAGGACCAGTTTAGAAGACTAAGAACAGCTGGAAAACAAAACATAAAGTAAAAACATACAAGATCAATCCAAGATAAAAGAAGAACTATTATGAAAATGGACATCATCATTTGATTCGGGTATCTGGGATATAAAGACTTGTGAAGTGACATAGGAAGAAAAGAAATATCATCTAGTTAATGAGCAGGAGGGAAATTATTCTATTCTGTAAAAATAATTGCAGATGCTAAAGCTACCCAGGAGGGGTGAAGGAAGGAAATGAAGCCAACTCAGTGACGATGTTCAAGGTCTTCCATTTGACCTTGAACTATGGGAGCCTAACTATGTGCCTTTCCAATCAGATTCCTCAGTCCCTAGGTGAGCAGAGCAGAGATGTACAGTTCACGTGCCTTGAATAAAATATCATTTTTTTTTCTGTTGGAGGGTACTCTGCTAAATTCCAAACCAACTTTTAAGCAAATTTTACAGTTACACATAGAATTTGGCCAGCAAGAAAGTACACTGATTGGTATAAACCTAGCTTCTTATTTAAAAGCAAGATTCATATAACAGGATATAGCTATGCTTCTCCTAAGTATATATGTGCATGTATATTCTCTCTTTCCCCCCTCTATGTCTCTGTCTCTGTCTCTATCTGTATCTCTCTGTCTCTTTTTCTGTCTCTCTCTCCACTCTCTGGATTCTATATCTGTTTGCAAAGGGATACCTGCACATCCATGTTTATTACTGCACTATTGATAATATTCAAGTGATGAAAACCTAGATTAATCACAGATTCATGAATTAAATATTGTACATATGCACAATGGAATTTTATTTATCTACAAAGAACAAATTTATGCCATCAAAATGATAAATAGTTTTTTAAATACCTAAGTAATTTATAAAAATATCACATTTTCTTTCATACACATAATATAGATTTCATACATATATTACATGAATAATTTCCTGGTTATATTTATATATGTGTATGTACATACATACGTACATACATAATTACATACATACATACATACACATTACAGGAATGTGTAATCGGGAATACTTTGGGGGAGTAATGGGATTAATTGAAGGAGAGGAGGAAGATACAAAAACAGGTAACAGGGAATAAATATTAGCAAAGTACATGATATGAATGTGATATGTGTGTGTGATGGTATCATAATAATATTTTCATGTTAACTTAAAATACACAAAAATAAGAAGAAAAACAGACTGTGTTATTTTGGACATGAAGCTGTGACCCTCAAGTACAAGGAAAGTGGGGCAAAAAGGAGATAAAGAAAGATAAAGGGACATTTTCAGGAAGAGAGGGACTCAAAGAATGATCAGTGGTAGTTTTTCGCTGTCAACCTTTGTTTAGGCCTTACCATTCTGTCACTGACAGTTGCTCCTACTTATTTTCTATCAAGAAAACTAAGATTAAGAAAGAATAAGCTTGGAGAAAACTAAGATTAAGAAAGAATAAGCTTGGAGAGGCAAGATGGTGGCGATCAAGTAGGACACATTTTCATCGTCAGGAAGAGAGATTGGACAACATCAGCGATATACTCATGCTGAAAGGCAGTTTGTGAGGCACAAGCCTATCTGGGTTTGCCCAGCAAAGCCATGGACAACAAAGAACTTGGTACTGGAAATATAGACACTGGAGGATCTGAGTCATCAGACAGGGACACTTCCCACCGGGAGACTGCACTCCCTCCCTATCAGATCATTTCAGGACTCCAGATGGATGATTCAACCTCCAAACATAGGACCTCCAAAGTCCACAGCAGGGGCTAGGCTTGGACACCCAGGAGCATACCAGCAGAGCCGCTACACAGTAGGACTGAGGGATTCTCCCTGGGATATACAGTACAGCAGCTTCTGGTTGATTTGTAACAATGGGATCTAGGTGGCAGGCACCGAGTTCCCCTGAGCCCAAGCACACTGTGGGCAGGATACAGAACACAATTTTGAACTCCCTGTCCCCCCCACCCCCCACCTGAAAACAGGGGGTCTGGTGGAAACCCCTTCCAGGCAAGTGGCTTTAGAACACTGCAATACAGGCAGGGACTCAGTAAATGATCTCCATATTGTATTTCCTGGCTCCACACCCTCTGTCTGGCCCTGTGCCCCCCCCCCCCCCCCCGTGCAGCAGGGCATGGAAACAGCAACAGCACTGGATCACAGAGTTTCAAACTGAGAGGTACAGACTGGCTCTAAGACTCCTCTGAGAGGTGATTGGGAGGACCATAGCCACAGCCCTGATGCCTTAGCTACAGGGGGTCTGGTAGAAGCACCTGCATACCTAGGCAGGCTGCTGTGGAGCACTGCAATTTAGGTAGGGGAAAGGCACTGAGATTGGAACTCTCTGTCTGTGCTCACTTCAGCAGGGCACTCAGTCTATAGCCTCAGTCTAGTACATTCAGACTGAGTGCCCAGAGCAGGGAAATGGTCCTGGATTGGGTTTGCTACCCAAGGCACCAGGCAGCACCTGACCACAGAGCTTCTGATAGAGAGGCACCCTCCACCAGCAGCCCCTCCAGGTCCAAGTACTAGAGATGTTTTGTAAACTCACAGCCCACACCCACTTTGAGAGGAATCTCAGTCTGCTTCCTCAGGTTACAGCATTTAGATCTCAGTCTGGAGCAGTAAAGTAGTTCTGAACTATTGCATGTGGCCTGAGCAGGTGGATTGCTCTGACTCAAAGAACTTCTGACTAAGAGGCACAGGGTGATCCTGAACCCCCCCCCACAGCCCCAGAAGAGCATGGAAGAACCAACACCACAGTCTTGGTACCATTGCTACAGGGAAACTGCCAGAAGCCATGTAGGTGCAGACTACATAGGAGCACGGTGATTCTGGTGGAGAAAAGGCAGCTGAGCATCCACGAATCCAAATACTGTGAACAGGGTGTGAATTCCACATCAGATTTCCCTGACTGCACCTGCCTTGCCCCTCAGCTGAATACCCAGGGTACAACACAGAGAGCTCTGACTCAGGAGCAGTGAAACAATCGCAGACCATTGCTAACTGTATGGGTATAGTGGGCTGTACCAGATCACAGTGCTTCTGGCTATTAGATGCACATTGAATCTGAGAACCCCCTGAGAGCCACTTGGGAGGACCACTATCACGGTACCAACATGTAAGCTACAGGGGAGCTACAACTCCACCCAACAGTCTGGGGCTTGCCAACCTGCACCATCATCACTACGACCAGTTGGATCTCAGGAAGCTGCAGGAATTTATCCCACCACAAACTCTGATCTGAGTTTCAAATTAAGACACAACAGGAAAGGGGTGAGCTCTGGGAGATACACTAAGAACCAACCTCCACACAAGGCCACATTCAGCTTGTGGAGAGCTACAGATCACTAAGCTATACGACTTCTACACCAAAGTGCCCTTCTTGGCACCAAGCCCAGAAGGCACCAGGAACAAATAGCTAAGAACAACCAGATGGCTAAAGGTCAGCCAAAGAACAGATCCAACGAAAGACAGGGAAATGTGACTCCAACAAAATGCACCTATGCTAGTACAGCAAGCTTTGACCACTCTACCACAGCTGAAACACATGAAAATGATGACAAATCTATACTTTGGAAAGTGATAGTGTCCTTACAAGAAGAAATTAAATCTCTGAAGGAATTCAAAGATTCCTCAATTTTACAAACTAAAGCAATGGAGAATACCAGTAGAGATCTCCAAGCCAAAGTGGATCGACATGAACAGGAAAAAGACAAGGCAATGAAAGACTCAAAAGATTTGAAAGACTTGTAGACAAAACCAAGCAAATTGGAGCAAGAAAAGTTAAAAACAAATAAAATTGTTCAAGGTTTAAAATTGGAAGTGGAAGCAATAAAGAAAACACAGAGGTAATCCTGGAGGTGGAAAATCAAGGGAAGAGAACAGAAACTACAGACATGAGTATCAAAAATAGGATATAAGAGATGGAAGACAGAATCTTAGGCGTGGCAGATTCGATTGAAGAATTCAGTACAACAACCAAAGAAAATGAGAAATCTAAAAAAGTTCTTGCCCACAACATCCAAGAAATCAAGGGCTCAATGAAAAGATGGAACCTAAGAATTACTGGCATAGAAGAAACAGAAAACTCCTGACTTCAAGGTCCAGGAAATATCTTCAACAAAATCATAGAAGAAAACTTCCAAAACCTAAAAAAAGAGATCCCAATAAAATACCAAGAGGCATACAGCACACCAAACAGAATAGACCAGAAAATAAATTCCTCTCGCCACATAGTAATTGAAACTGAAAACATACAGAACAAAGAAAGAATATTAAAAGCAGTAAGAGGAAAAAGTTCAAGTAACATATAATGAGAGACCCATCAGAATTACACCTGACTTCTCCTCAGAAACTTTAAAAGCCAGAAGGGCCTGAGTAGATGTCCTACAAGCCCTAAAAGAACATATGTAGCTGGCCAGACTACTATATACAGCAAAACTCTCTATCAACATAAATGCAGAAAACAAATATTCCATGACAAAATCAAATTTAAACAGTATCTGCCAACAAATCCAGCCCTACAGAAGATCCTAGAAGGAAAGTTCCAACACAGAGAAGACAACTACACCCAAGAAAACAGAAGAAGCAAAAAACTCCACTACAGCTAAACCAAAAGAAACACACAACTAGGGGATGGAGAGATGGCTTAGTGGTTAAGAGCACTGACTACTCTTCCAAAGGACCCAGGTTCAAATCCCAGCACCCACATGGCAGTTCACAGCTGTCTGTAATTGCCGGGAGTGATGGTGCATGCCTTTAATCCCAGCACTTGGGAGGCAGAGGCATGCAGATCTCTTTGAGTTCAAGGCCAGCCTGAACTCTGAGTCCAGGACAGTCAAGGATACACAGAGAAACCCTGTCTCGAAAAATCTAAAAAAAAAAAAAAAAAAAAAAAGAAAAAGAAAAAGGAAAAGAAAAAGAACACACAACCACAACCTCCTTCAAAATAACTGGAAATAACAACCTTTGTTCATTAATATCCATCAACATCAATATACTCAACTCTTCAGTGAAAAGACACAGGCTCACAGAATGCATAGGTAAACAAGACCCAACATTTTGCTGCATATGAGAAACACATTTCACTACCTCACATTAAAGGGATGGGAAAAGGTTTTCCAAGCAAATGGGCCCAGGGAGCAAGCTGGAGTAGCCATCCTAATATCAGATAAAATAGACTTTCAACTGAAGTTAATCAAAAAAGTTAGGGAAGGGCACTACATACTCGTTAAAGGAAAAATTTCATCAAGACAAAATCTCAACACAGAATATCTATGCTCCAAATAACAAGGGCACCCACATTTGTAAAATAAACTCTTCTAAAGCTTAAAGTTCACATTGATCCCCTCATATTAGTAGTGGGAGACTTCAGCACCCCACTCACAACAATGGACAGGTCATTGAGACAGAAACCAAACAGAGAAATAATAAACTTAACAGAAGTCATGAAGCAAGTGGACCTAACAGATATCTACAGAATGTTTCACCCAAACACAAAAGGATACACATTCTTTTCAGCACTGCACAGAACCTTCTCCAAAATTGACCATATAGTTGAACACAAAGCAAGCCCCAACACATACAAGAAAATTAAAATAACCCCTTGCATCTTATCAGACCATCATGGAAATAAAGTTGGACTTCAACAACAAAAGAAATAATATAAAGCCTACACATTAATGGAAACTGAACAACTCTCTACTGAGCGACCACTGGGTCAGGAAAGAAATAAAGAAGGAAATCAAAGACTTCTTAAAATCCAACGACAATGAAGGCACAACATGCCCAAAACCATGGGACACAATGAAAGCAGTGCTATGAGGAAAGTTCATAGCACTAAGTGCCTTCAAAAAGAGAATCATGACAGCTTATATTAGCGAATTAATACCAGAACTGGAAGAACTGGGAAAAAAATCCAACACTCCAAAGAGGAGCAGAAGGCAGGAAACCATCAAAATTATGGCTGAAATCAACATTTAAAAACAAAAAGAAAAATACAAAGAATCAATGAAAGCAAGAGTTGGTTCTTTGAGAAAATCAAGAAAATAGACAAACCCTTAGGCAAATTAACTAAAAGGCAGAGGGAAAAAACCCAAATCAATAAAATCAGAAATGAAAGGGAGAAATAACAACAGACATTGAGGAAATCAAGAGAATCTTTAGGTCCTAGTTTAAAAATCTGTACTCCACCAAGTTTGGAAACCTAAGTAAAATGGACATTTCTCTTGATAGATTCCACCTACCAAAGTTAAATCAAGATCAGATTAACAGATTAAACAGCCCTATATCCTCTAAGGAAATAGAAACAATCATTAAAAAATCTCCCAACCAAAAAAAAAGCTCAGGGCCAGTAGGTTTCAGCACAGAATTCTACCAGACCTTCAAAGAAGAGCTAATGGGAATACTCTTCAAACTCTTCCACAAAATAGAAACAGAAGGAACACTGCCAACCTCATTCTATGAGGCCACGGTCACCCTAATTCCCAAACCACACAAAGACCCAACAAAGAAAGAGAACTTCAGACCAATTTCCCTCATGAACATACAAACAAAAATACTTAAAATACTGACAAACTGAATCCAAGAACACATCAAAAGTATTGTACACCATGATCAAATAGGCTTCATCCCATGAATGCAGGAATAATTTAAAATAAACGTAACTTACCATCAACATAATTCACCACATAAACAAGCTGAAAGAAAAAAACCACATGATCATCTCGATAGATGCAGAAAAAACATTTGACAAAATCCAACACCCCTTCATGCTAAAAGTCCTGGAGAGGATGGGTGTATAAGGACCATACCTAGAAATAATAAAGGCGATATACAGCAAGCCAGTAGCCCACATCAAATTAAATGGATAGAAACTTGAAGCATTTCCTCTAAACTCAGGGATGGACAAGACAAGGATGTCCACTTTCACCATATCTCTTCAACATAGTACATGAAGTTCTTGATAGAACAATAAGACAACTAAAATCGATCAAGAGGGATACAAATTGGAAACAATGAAGTCAAATTCTCCCTATTTGCAGAAGATATGATAGTATACAGAAGCCACCCCAAAAATTCCACCAGAGTACTCTTACAGTTGATAAACACCTTCAGCAAGGTGGTTGGATACAAAATTAATTCAAGAAATCAGAAGCCCTTCTTTATACAAAAAAAATGGGCTGAGAAAGAAATTAGGGAAACAACACCCTTCACAATAGCCACAAACAGTATAAAATACATGGGGGTAACTCTAACCAAACAAGTGAAACACCTATATGACAAGAACTTTGAGTCCTTGAAGAAAGAAATTGAAGAGGACATCAGAAGATGGAAAGATCTCCCATGTTCATGGATAGGTAGGATCAACATAATAAAAATGGCCATCCTACCAAAAGCAATATACAGATTCAAAGCAATTCCTATCGAAATCCCACCCCAATTCTTTACACACATGGAAAAAGCAATTCTCAACTTCATATGGAATAACAAAAAACCCAGAATAGCTAAATCAATCCTGTACAATCAAAAAACATCTGGAGGTATCACCATCCCAGATTTCAAGCTGTACTACAGAGCAATAGTAGCAAAAACAGCATGGTACTGGTATAGAAACAGACCAGTGGATCAATGGAATAGAATTGAAGACCCAGAAATGAACCACATACCTATAGTCACTTAATTTTTGACAAAGAAGCCAAAACCATACAATGGAAAAAGGACAGCATCTTCAACAAATGGTGCTAGTCCAACTGGATGTCCACATGTAAAAGAATGAAATTAGACCCATACTTATCATCTTGTACAAAACTTAAGTCCAAGTGGATCAAAAACCTTAACATAAGGCCTGACACACTAAATCTATTAGAAGAGAAAGTGAGGAAAACCCTGGAACTCATTCCACAGGTGACAACTTCCAGTACAGAACACCAACAGTTCATACTGTAAGACCAACAATCAGTAAATATGACCTCATGAAATTGAAAACCTTCTGTAAGGCAAAAGACACTGTCATTCAAACAAAACAGCTGCCTACAGATATGGAAAAAATCTTCACTAACCTAACATTTGACAGAGAGCTAATATCCAACATTTACAAAGAATTCAAGAAATTAAATGCCAAGAAACCAAGTAATCCAATCAAAAAATGGGGAACAGAGCTAAATAGAGAATTCACAAAGGAGGAATCCCTAATGGGTGAGAGACTCATGAAGAAATGCAACTCAAGACGACTGTGAGATTCCATCTCACACCTGTCAGAATGACTAAGATGAATAACTCAAATAACAGCATATGCTGGGGAGGTTGTGGAGAAAGGGCAACACTCCTCCATTGCTGGTAGGATTGCAATCTTGTACAACCACTGTGGAGGTCAGTCTGGTGATATCTTATAAAACTTGTAATAACTCTACCTCAAGACCCCACTATACCACTTCTGGGTATGCATCCAAATTATTCCTCACCAAACCACAAGGATGTTTCCTCATCTATGTTCATAGCAGCCTTATTTGTAATAGCTGGAAACTGGAAACAACCCATACGTTCCTCAACCGAGGAATGGATTTAAAAAAAGAACAAAAACATCGTACATCTACACAATGTAATACTACTCAGTCATCAGAAACAATGAAATCATGCAATTTGAAGCCAAGTGGATGGAAGTAGAGAAGCTCATTCTGAGTGAGATAACCCAGAATCAGAAGGATGCACATGGCATCTATTCAGTTAATATGGGATTTTAGCCATATAGTACAGGATAACTATACTACAGCCAATGCACCAAAGGGAACAGGAACATAGACTTTGTTACCTGTCAGTGAGACACTGCCCTAGTGGTGCTGCCTAGGTTTATGAGGAGGCGCTTGGCCCTCATATGACTGCTGAAATATGGTGGCGGACTGATATGTAGGGACACTCCACCCTGGAGGAGTGGGATCAAGGGATAGGTGGTAGAAAGTGGGAGGGTAGGACTGGGAGGGGTGGAAAGAGGGTACTGTGATGCTGCTGTAACCTGAAGTAATAAACATAAAAATAAACATTGAGGAAAAAAGACAGAATAAACTCATTGTCCTTTACTATATGTCTGAAATCCATGTATAAGTGAATATTGCCATGTGTATATTTCTCGTTCTGGGTTACTTCACACGGGATGAGCTTTTCTATTTTCATCCATTTGCCTGCGAATTGCACAATTTCCTTGTTTCTGGTAGCTGAGTAGTATTCCATTGTGTAAATATACCACAGTTTTTTGTTCATTCTTCAGGTGAAGGGCATCCGTGTTGTTTCCAGTTTTTAGCTATTACAAATAAAGCTGCTATGAACATGGTTGAGCTGATGTCCTTGCAACTTGGTGAAGAATCTTTTGGTTATATGCCCAGGAGTAGAATGGCTGGGTCTTGAGGTAGAACTACTCCCAGTTTTCTGAGATATCACCAGAAGGTTATCTATAATGGTTGTTCAAGTTTGCACTCCCACCAACAATGGAGGAGTGTTCCCCTTTCTCCACATCCTTGCCTGCATGTGCTATTACTTGAGTCTTTGATCTTATCTATTCTGACAGGTGTTAGATGGAATCTCATAATAATTTTGAGTCGCATTTTCCTGATGACTAATGATGTTGAGCATTTCTTCAATTTTCTCTCAGCCTTTAGAGATTTCTCTTTTGTGAATTCTCAGTTTAGCTCTGAACCCCATTTTTGATTGGATTATTTGATTTCTTGGTGTTTAATTTCTTGAGTTCTTTATAAATTTTGGATACTAGCTATGTATAGTATGGGACAGTGATCCTACACCCCACAAACCCAAAGGAACAGAACTATCCTACCAGAAATTCCACCCTGCAGCAGAACAAAGCAAAGAGTCACACAGTGGAACATTAGGTGGAGCTCTGAGAGCCCTATATAAGAGAAGGAGGGGTCAAGATCAACACATGAAGATCAATAGAACCAACTAGTCTAGGCCCCTAGAGGCTTTTGAGACTTAAATGCTAACGAAAAAAGAATAAGAAGAAGAAGAAGAAGAAGAAGAAGAAGAAGAAGAAGAAGAAGAAGAAGAAGAAGAAGAAGAA